>NW_026846588.1:97506042-97570962 GCF_025583915.1 Anolis sagrei ordinatus | reverse complement strand
CAATGTAGCACTTATTCAGTGACCTTGTATATTTATAGTTCTGAAAAATGTCTAGTTTATCAAGTCTTGTTTCTGAACTATAGTTGCAACTCCTTTGGAGAAAGAGGAATAAAAAGGGATGGGAAAAAAAATCTGGAGGTAAATACATTTTCAGATATTAAGTGATTGATAATACACACACATGCGCACACACTACATATGTATGTAGACATTTCCACAGGAACTCTTGTAATAAACCATCCCTGTTATTTGAAAGACATACGATGGATGGGTCAATGGATGGATGGATTGATAGGTACAGAGTAATCAGAGGAAAAAATCAATTATTAGGTAATTTCTAATTTGAATGAAAATATATCTGGATGGTTCTGGGGGGCTATAAACTTTTCTTTATATAAAGCTCAAATTTTCATCACCCATAACCTCTCTCTCTCTCTCTCTCTCTCTCTCTCTCTGTGTGTGTGTGTGTGTGTATGTATGTATGTGTGTGTGTGTGTGTGTGTGTGTGTATATATATATATATATATATATATATATATATGAGATAATTGGATTCTGCCAATTTTAGTTATAGGTATTCAAAATTTTTTCCCCACAATAAATTTTCTTGATGGAGATTTTGATATAGGCATATGAAGTGTTCATTTTTCTGTGTTTTATTTAGTAGGTTCCTTTACATGATCTCTCCAAGTGATTTGATGTCATCATTGCATGCTTAGATAATCAAAACTTTATATCAGTTGTGATGAATTTATCTTCTGAAGTGATTTTCCAGATTTTCTCATCAGGATAAAGTATTCCCTGCTCCTGCTTTATGATACTGATGCAACTCATCAGGTGTGTTGGAGGGCATGCTGTGTTCTTAGTGGAATATTTTTTACTGAATACTACATGCATGCAAGCTTTTGTTTAAAATCAAAATATTATATATATATTTATCCATCTATTTACTGTATTTATAAAACAAGAGAACAAGCCTTTGTAGTGTCATACAGGTAAAAAATAAGCCATGATGCAATAGAAAGATCTAAAAAGTCAACAGAAGAAACAAATGCAAAGTGATAAACTAAAAGTAAAACCAAAATAATTAGTTTTGTAACAATAGTCAATTTAGTAAAATTCAGAAAAACCTACAGTGCTGAAACCAGCCAAGGAGAATGTAAAAACTACTAAAATGCAAGAATAGTCAAAATAGGAAAGAGTGAAAATGCTCCAAGGAAAAACAACAAAAAAGAAGAAGCTATGCCTTAAACTTGTGGTGGAAAGAGAATAATGTCTGTAGGCAGATGTCCCTCAAAATACCATTCTACATCCAGAGGCCACCACTGTCTCTACAAGCCACTTTTGGAGGGTTGTTTGGAGAAACGTCATTGAAATAGTGCAACAAAATTGAAAAACTAGCTATTTAAAAATAATCTTTATGCTAATTTCACTAGTAATTGTGATAACATTATTTATTGTAGTACACTTACAGATCCAAAAGCCAGGACCCGTGTGGCTGTGTAAGACTTGAAAAGCACTATGCAGAAAATAAATAAATAGCAGTATTCATTTTGTGTGAAGAACTGACACAAAACTACAAAATTAGAAATCATTTTGAAATTCCTCTAAGGCTTTGAGAGTCTTGTGCCTGTGTCACAGGCAGCTGCTTTCTCTTCTTAACCATAGAAAACTAGCTGTATGGTCCGCTCCGTCTGTCCTGAGATATAATCCAGTGTGTCCACCTGGCGATCCCTCGTAGTTTGAGTAGGATTGTCATTCAAGATCGGTGTACTAGCGGTGGGTCCGTAGGTGACTGTGGAGCCCTATTCTTGATCTGCATTTTCTCCCGCAGTGAGGGCATTGGTTTCCAGTTGGAAGGCAGTCCCGGTCGGAGTTGGCTTGATGTGCCTTCCTCTTGGCACATTTCTCTCTTTCACCTTCAATTCATGCCTCTTCAAATTCTCCAGCACTGCTGGTCACAGCTGACCTCCAGCTGGAGCACTCAAGGGCCAGGGCTTCCCAGTTCTCAGTGTCTATACCAGAATTTTTAAGGTTGGATCAGAGCCCATCTTTAAATCTTATGTGATTTAAACACAAGCAATGTTTCCTGTGTGGTGGTGAGGGCTTTCAAAGCAAGAATCACTGGGGAGTTGTGTGGTTTCCGGGCTATATGGCCAACAGATCTTTGGAGAAAGATAAGTGGCAGGCTTTGGGATGTTTGGGTGGGATGGAGGGGGCTATGAGTTTTAAAGACCATTTTAAAGGCCAGTCTGACTTGGCCATGGTGGTCCACACTCTGGTTACATCCCATATAGACTACTGCAACACACTCTACATGGGCTTGTCTTTGAAAACTGCTTGGAAGCTTCAAATGGTCCAGCATGCAGCTGTTGCACCAGCTCCACTGGCTGCCAGTTTGCTACCGGGCACAGTTCCAGCCCAGCTTATCTATCCAAATGCATCTCTCCCTATGAACCTTCTAAGAAGTTGAGATTGTCTGAGGAAGCCCTGCTCTTGATTCCGCCTGCCTCACAGGTGCGTATAGCAGGGATGAGAGACAGGGTCTTATCTGTGGTAGCCCTTCGGCTGTGGAACTCCCTGCCTAGGGATTTTAGATCAGCCCCTTCCCTCCTGATCTTTTGGAAAAGTGTGAAAATCTGGCTCTTTGAGCAAGTGTTTGGAACTTCTGCATGACCAGATAAACTCAAATTGGAATATGTACAAAGAATGGCTAAGATGATGGAAACGGTTGAGGAATTGAACAGGAAAACAGTTTTATAATTTTTATTGTTTTTACTGCTTCTGTGTTTTTTAAATGTTTTATGATGTATTTTTTTGCTTTTAACTGATGTATCTTTATATATATATATATATATATATATATATATATATATATATATCTGTTGCCAATTTGTTCGCTGCCCTGAGTCATCTTCAGGCTGAAATGGGTGGGATAAAAGTGGCGTAAATAAATAAATTTTAAGTGTATTTATTGTATTTTAATCCTGTTTTAACCAACCTGTTACTATTGATTTTTTTAACTTTTGTATTACACTTTTAAAACTTGTGTAGTTTGGTATTGTTAGCTGCCGTGAGTCCCCATAGGGAGAAAGGCAGAATATAAATAAAGTTTGTAGTAGTAGTAGTAGTAGTAGTAGTAGTAGTAAGGATCTTAATAACCCTCCTAGTAGTTTTTTTATTCTCTCTTATATCTCCTTGATTTTCATATTTCTTGATCTACCTATAATTTGATGTATAAGTCATAGCTGTACCTTGAATAAATTGGTAATATGGTTGCTAAATTTTACTTGCTTAATCACTACTTTGGCTCAGCAATCAGCTCAGCGTGAGATGCAGAGGAAGCATCAAGTTTGCAGGTTTGTTTCCTTGATCCTTTATGCAGTGCATGATGAAACTCAGAAATTGCATATTTCAATGAGTTTGAAGTCTGAAAGTTTACTTTTTACCTTACATTTCTGCCATGAATAAAGGGACATTGGTTATTAGCAGAGTGTTTTCTCTTCAACCAAAAGGTCTTAGAGTTAATAATTTGCATCTCTTGGCACATCTATAAAACACTGATGGTATATATATATAAAAAAACATGTACAGCTAGTTCTATCACAACAACACACATCTAAATAATCTACTAATAATCAGACTTGCAAGTTGGAATGTAAATATTTGCTTATTCCATTGCCATAGGAGTAATTTCAGTTGTTTTTTCCTGGTTTATCAGAATAGGAAGGTTGCTGTGCAATTTTCAAGTACTATGTGGACTCTGTGATATCATTTGGGGAAATTAGTTTGTGCAAAAACACATATCACTTTCCTTCACTGAAAATGTGTATCCTGAACATAAAAGCAATATTTTTGAAGATGATACACTGATTCCTACATAAAAGTATTACACAAATGCATGGATTCCTACATGGACATATTTTCCTAGAAAAACCAGTACAGTACATTTGTGTAATTTAAGTAAATGTATATGTGAAATTACAGAAATTATGTAAATACACTAGACTCTCCAGAGAGCCACATTTCCTATGCCTAAGGATATATAGTTTGTGTAGAAATCAGTATGCCCTGCACAAAAATGCTTCCCTTTGTTTTTCAAGAAATATGTCCCAAAACACATTTTCCAGCAGAAAATGAATAGATGCATAAATAGTTTCTCCCCAATCAAGTTCTGAAGCACAAAGAATCCCATGGCTGACCTTCATCTCAGTAGTTGGGGTGTCTTGAGTGTGCAGAATCTTTCTTCCTTCCTTTTGCAAGAATTCAAATTCTGTATTAAGATTTTCTTGTCACATCCTTATGTAGAAGGCTGCCTCCTGTCTTATGAGAGTTAGAGAAGAGGATATTTGAACTTTGCTCATGATATCACCATGGAAAGAACCTCTAGCCAAATCTGCGCTGAGCCAGTGGCATTTCTTAAAGGTCTGCACAAAGATGCTGATCTCTGCATAGGGATCTTTGTTTTGTTCTATAAGTCAGCTTAGGTCTAATTATTTTTTCTACTAGAGATATATTTAGTGTCTAAGCATTTCTTGTTTTCACTTACTGTTGGAGTTTTAGGGCCCTTCCACATAGTCCTATCAAGGCAGAAAATCACACAATATCTGCTTTGAACTGGGTTATTTGAGCCTGCACTGCCATATATTCCAGTTCAAAGCAGATAATGTGGAAGGGGGCTTAGATTAATTTATTTAGAGGGTTGAAGACAAAAAAAAAAGAAGAGTATGTGAGAATGGACCTCATGCAAAATGTAGTTGAGCGATTTAACATATAAAGGTGCACATTCTATGGGACTACATCTTAATCAAAGCTTATGATATTATTTCTTCATTAATAATTTTGTTGATGTGATAGTGTGGTATGATTTCATTTTATATAAATCTTGTATGCATTTCTTGACTTCATCTGGATTTAAATAAAGTCAGTATCTATTACAAAGATACTTCGGAACAGTGTACTGACTGTGTTGTCGAAGGCTTCCATGGTTGGAATCACTGGATTGCTGTGAGTTTTCTGGGCTGTATGGCAATGTTCCAAAAGCATTCTCTCTTGACGTTTCACTCCCATCTATGGCAGGCATCCTCAGAGATTGTGAGGTCTGTTGGAAACTAGGCAAGTGGGTTTTATATATTACTGAAATGTCCAGGGTGAGAGAAAGAACTCTTGTTTGTTTGAGGCAAGTATGAATGTTGCAATTGGCCAGCTAGATTAGCATTGAATGGCCTTGCAGCTTCAAAGACTGGCTGCTTCCCACTTGGGGGAATCCATTGTTGGGAGGTGTTAACTGAAACTAAAATCCTGGCTTTGGAATCAGGCATTCACAGATTGATGGATTGAACCAGTAAAGACTAAGAGTTTGGATTGAGTTGGATGATGTTTTTAACTTGGCAAACTGTCTTTTATATGTATTTTATAATTTATCTATTATGTATGTTGTTTTTAAAATGTTATTTGTTGTGTAGCATTGAATTTTTGCTGTTGTTAGCCGTTCTGAGTCCCTCCATGGAGGTAGAGAAGAATGGGATATAAAAGTTCTAAATAAATAAATAACTGGTCCTGATTGTTTCCTGACTGGAATTCCCCTGTTTTTGAGTGTTGTTCTTTACTTACTTTTCTGATTTTAGAGATTTTTTTATACTGGTAACCAGATTTTGTTCATTTTTATGGTATCTTCCTTTCTGTTGAAATTGTCCACAAGCTTGTGGATTGCAATGGTTTCTCCGTGTAGTCTGACATGGTGAATATTGCTGTGAATGTATGGCCATCTCATCCTACTGACAGCTGTAGTCCTTCATATTTATTGGGCTGTCATATCCAAAAATTAGATCTGACATTATATCCTTTACTTGTTAGGTTAAGGAATGATAAAGGAAGACTTCTTTGTTTGTAAAACTGCATTTGAATCATGCAGAATGAATGCCAATGCAGATTATTGCAGTTGAATAATAATGAGGCTCTCAAAATGATGGTTACAATCTCTCCATTTTTTCCATATATACACAAACACGTGTATCATCTCCTATGTGTTTTTCATTGTTGTTGGCTGAGCAGAAGAGTAAGCGCTGCATTCATTACCGAAAAACAAGCCTTGTGACTAAGATTAGAGTGAGTCATAAGAGGTTTGGTTCACTAGTAATGCCAAAATGTGTTTTAGTGTCTTGCTGCTTCACTATTATCTTTTTGTATGTTCTGTTTAATTACATTCACATCAAACTGTCAAATTGCGCTTTATGGAAATCAGAATTATTTCAGTGGAAGACCCTAGGGGCCATCCAGTACAACCCCCTTCTGCCATACAGGAAAAGCATAATCATAACACCTCCAACAGATGGCCACCCAGCCTTTGCAATCGTCATAATCACCATCACCATCACCACCCCCACCATCATCATCATCACAGAAATCCCAGGGGCCATCCAGTCCAACCTCCTTCTGCCATACAGGAAAAGTACAATCAAAGCACCACCAACAGATGGTCACCCGGTCTTTGTAAAAAATAGTAGTAGTAGTAGTAGTAGTAGTAGTAGTAGTAGCAGTAGCAAAAAACCCCAGGGGCTATCCAGTCCAACCCACATTTGCCATGTAGTAAAAACACAATCAAAACACCCTTGACCAGTGGGAGGTTTTGGAAGCAAGGAAGGTGAGGGAGAAATGATCTGGGTGGCAAGAGAGGGAGGGGGGGGAAAGGCTTGTGGCAGCGAGGAAGGTGGGGAAGGGGAAGGAGCAGGAGAGGAGGAAAAGCTTGGAGGAGTGAGGAGGAGGGAATCACAGAACTCCTCAGTATGCTTCATGGAGCCGGAAGGGCTCTGTGGAGCACCCTTGGATAACTTTGAACAAACAATATACCTGTGTGATAGAACTGTTGAGTTATGCAAAGTCAATAAGACAAAGGAAAACATTTTTTTTTCTGAAGACTATTCAACCTCCAGAGACTTTTTTACATGACTTGGTATGGGCACTTTCCAGGGAACGAGTTTGAAACAAAATCCAAAGTTCCTATGATTTGGGAGTGGCATCTAAAATGGCTGAACATTGGTTAGGCCCAGGAAAGAACTGTTGATAACTTTTTTTTGTCGTGTCAGGAGTAACTCCTGGTGTGAGAGAATTGGCCGTCTGCAAGGACGTTGCCCAGGGGAACGCCTGGATGATTTGATGTTTTTATCATCCTTGTGGGAGGCTTCTCTCATGTCCCCGCATGAGGAACTGGAGCTGATAGAGGGAGCTCATCCGCCTCTCCCCAGATTCGAACCTGCGACCTGTCGGTCTTCAGTCCTGCCAGCACAGGGCTTTAACCCACTGTGCCACCGGGGGCTCCTGTTGATAACTGATAGAAGTAATGTAGGAGCCAATGCACCTGTAGTAAGTTTAGTTGTAGGGGTGTACAATAGCATCCACTATTAGATTTTATTTATTTATTTATACTTTTTTTATATACCTTGTCTTCCTCTCTGGGGGAACTCAATGTGGCTAATAGTCACACACTTTGATCAATTTAAAACAAAGCAAGTACAAAATTTAAAAATAATCTGAAGCTCAATTAGAAAATCCAGGTTAAGCCCTGAACCACTTGACTTTAGGCCTCATCTCGCCTGATTAGGATCCAAATCAAAATTCGAAAAGGAGATATTTCTGTATCTTGTCCTGGGTAATAAAATGTGCCATAACATGTATGTGATAGCATCCATATATGAAATTTAGAGATATGGCAAATGACACCCCTTTCAAATTGCAAACCATTCCCAGGATACTAGCCTGTTTTAATATTTTTATTAAACATAACCACAATGTTTTTGTATTTATGACACATGTAGAATATTCTTCTCACTAACAGTGTCATGCACTGTTTATTTGTGAACCACTTGCTAAAGTGTATACGCACATACTTTGTTGTGTTACAATCTGGAATTGAAATGGATTGATTTGGAATTGATCCAATTAATGCACACAAAGGAACCATGAAGGAACAGAAAACTTTCTCTATAAGAAGCTTTGCTTATGCTTAATATTCCTTTGTGCCTTAGATCTAGGGTAAAACACAAATATGAAAAGCAGATAAAAAATTAAAGACGTGGTGAAATAACATGCACAAAAATGTTCACATTCCCTTTTGTTGGTTCTTTGTAGTCAGGACATATAAATGAAAATAAATAAATGGAACTCTGACATTAAGTTTGCTAACCACAGCGTGAAAACTGGAAATAAACTGTACTAAAAGTACAGAAGTCTTACAATCCTACTTTTTGTTCTTTTGTGTTTTGAAAAAATGTTGTCAGTTTTTATATATGGACAATCATTGTAAACCTGTTTGTGATCCTAGCTGTAGTGCATTTTTGTGAGACACATTCAGGTTGCAAGTATCAGAAAGAATAAGAAATCGGTTTCTATTTTCATGATGACTGCGCTTTGGAGATGTAAAGTATTGTTGTGCTTTTCTAATCAGGGGAATAAAAATGACTTCTTTTTATGTCCCTTGTAGTCTGAGTAATGTTGTGCTATCTTTAGGGATGTTTTTCTAAACTGATTATTTGGAGAAAACATTGCTCTTGAAGACGAGTCACATCTATTTCTAGCTTTTGTCTTAATCTGTCCACTTGTTTCTTTTTTAAAACATTCCTCTTTTTAAAGTTCTGTTATCAACTGTGATATGTGTAGCAAATAAGTGTTCTTATTTAGAAAACACATCAGATTGTGTCAAGTTTTACTCATGTTTAACCATATCTATTAAAAATCATGGAATGTAAATTATACATAGCAAAAATCTCTAAGATTCTAATAGTCATATAAAAATATAACTAACTCACTGTATATCAAAGTAAGATTTATGCATATACATACTCATGCTTGTTAAAGCATCACTCAATCAGCCACATATTTTCCATATTCAGTGACTGCAACAAAGATTATATATTCCAAAATAAAACAGATGAGATACAATCCCTATATAAGGAGCAGGTGGGTTTTTATATTCCCCAATGCCCCCCCCCCCCGTGGATTTTTGAAACAACGGATAAGAAAAAAGCCTATATTTAGACTGTACCTGGGTCAGGCAGACATCATTGAATTATACTGGAAGACACAGAAAGTGTTGCAGTTGAGTCTACTGGCAATGTTACAACTGATAGTAGGAGTAGCAGAGGAGGGAAGAGAGGTGCTCAGGTGTTGGAGGAAGAGCAACAAAGAAAGAGAATCAGGGAAATATTCATGTCATCTACAGATGAAGACTCTTTCGAAGGCTTCTCAGAAAGTGAAATGGCGGAGGAGGGAGATGGGAGTAGAGGTGTAAAAAGGACTACTCGTGAGACGAGGAGTGTCAGAGGAAATGGATCCGTGACGTACTTACTGCTCCAACTGAGGAGGAGAATTTCATGGGCTTTACAGGAAGTAATGGGTCTGGAAGTAGTGAGGATGAAGGGGAACCATTGGATTGGACTCAAGTTCAAGAAGTCAGGAATGTTTGCATGCAACTCACATCTAGTGATACCTTTGAGAGTTTTTCTGGGGACTGGCAGTCTGGTGATACCAGGGAATCATGGGGAGACCTAAGTCTTGACAGGAGGTGGAAGAGCTGGAGAGATGGGTGTTGGCGCTCAGCTCTAGAGGGTAAGACAGCTGAAAGCGATGAGGAAAGGGTGGAGGGCAACTCATCAACGGATGATGAGTTGTAGGATAAATGAAGGCACTGAAAGTTTGGAACTTTGCAGTAGGCAAAGTGTTGGATTTGTGCCTTGGCTTCTGTCGCTGCCGTTTCTCTTGTTGGGCTTGGGTCCTGGAACTGCAGGTTGCTGTTTCCTCAGTGTATTGACTGGCTTGGATTCTCATAAGTGTGGATTTCCCCTTCTCTTCGACCTTGGATTGTTTTGACGACGACGCTGCCTTTTGGACTCTGAATACTTCTTTTGGAATTTCCTCGACCTTGGACTGCTTTTGGACAATGGCTTTTCTTCACAGCTCTTTGTTTGTTGGCCTACTTTGAACTGTGTGATTTTGGGGCGTTTTGCTTGAACTTTTGTTTATCCCAGATTATATGTCAGTTTAATCTGGATTATTTTCCAAGTTAAGTTTTTGAGCTGCAAACTGCTACAGACTTTGAGTTTTGACCAGAGGCACTGAAGTAAGTGTCTCTGAGTCCTTTTGTTGCCTTAATAAACTGTTGTTTTGAATTTACCCCTGTGTCTGGCTCTTAAAAGGCGTCTGGGTTCCGACAGAAAGACCCACAAACACTTAATGGGGGGGGGATATTTGTGATATTGAATCCATGGATCAGGGGTCACCCTTTATAGCTTAATTCAGTTGTTCCAAAACTGTGTTCCGTGAAGCTCTAGGGTTCTGAATAAGAATCATAGGGGTTCCATGAAAAATCCTAAAAATCAAATTTTAAATGTCTTTTCAAATAAAACCACATTATAACAATGATTTGATTGTCACTAAAGTGAAGTGTGTGGAGCGGTGAAGGTTATCTCCAAGCATATACTTGCCAATAGCAGTTGTTTTCTCATCGCCTGGCAGCTCTGGTTTGTGCGATCTCTCCGCAGAAAGTTGCTTGCACACACATTAGAAGCTCTTTGTTTTTCTAACAGCATCCACAAGTGTCTCATAAAGACTAAAGTACCACTACTTCCTTCTTTCTGTTCAGTTCAGGGCAATCTGACATTGTACTTCTCTTTATATGTATCTACTTGTATACTACGTTATCCAAAACACTCAGGCGATAGGAATGGATGAAACGAGAAAACTTTGTGAGTTAAAAATGCTTTGGAAAAACCAGTGATAGAGTTAAGGTTCAGCAGGAAAAAATGTTTTCTGAAAGGTTCTGTGACTGAAAACATGTGGGACTGGGAACTACTACCCTAATTATCCAAAATCTTTTATGTTAAATACCTTGATTTAGGGTAATTTTTAGTGCAGAATTTTGTAAACAATCTAGTAGTTGACTCAAATTTAACTTTCTTTTAGCAGCAAAGCTATTAGTTGTAATATGTTACATTTTTTTTAAAAAAAATAAACATGTGGATGGTTCAAGATCTATGAACAATAACAGAAATACTTGGCATACATAGTAACACTGGAAATATATAATATTGCTGCTTAAATTCCATGAGTGAAATCGCTGAATATTCCAAGGTTATTCATAAGACATGTTAATGCTGTTTTCTTATTCTTCTGGTGATCATAGCATAATGTTATCTGTGTATGATGTGCTGGATTTTGTTTGCTCTGTAAGTAATAGTACTATTGATGCAAATAATTAAAGTATAATGTATTCTCCTGAGATGTCTTCAAAATTTAGTATGCAATGGAAGAAAAAAAGCTTTAGTGTTTGCACCTTAGCTTAATATAAGGTCACTCATTGTACAATACAAATGTATAAGAAAAAAAACCAACAAAGTGATCAACAATATAGAATGTGTCTTTTAGCATCTAAATCTTTACAAATAAATTTAGTTTTAGCTAGAAAGTAAATAGTGGAAACTGAAGTTCCAATAGGCCACAATCTTCAAAGGTATCAAGCAAAGCTTAATGATGAGCAACATGGACACAGCTATAGTTAGAAAATTTGGATTATGACTTGGTATAGTCTGAACACAAGCATTTTCTTTCCATCTGTTTGAAATATAGCAAAAACTAATACTAGCTATTTTGACATTGCTCTGGCTGTGCTTGACCTTAGTTTTAATAAGAAAGCAATTATGATATGATATTTTGATCATGTGAAACTTCCAGTGCTTATATATCTAATCAATATCCATTCAGACAGAAGAAAAGTACCATCCTATGATAGAAACTGTAAATTTTCAATCCAAAACCTAATGTTAAACAAGTTCATATTAAGACCAGTAGTAAACATAATTCTTCATTTCTCCCTATGTCTGAATAGAGGATCTTTCCTTCATTATGATATCAAACAGCTTTCCAACGTGAAAAGCATTTAAAAAAAATACCAGAAAGCTTGTGATGGTTCCTTAATGCTGAATTTTGAATTTTCTAATCACAAACAATATTTGCTATATTTCAGCAACAGAATGCAGATTGCCTTTAAATTCTACCAGATACCATTGCAGCCGAAAAAGGAGATACAAAATCTCAATAACAGCATGCCTTCCAGTTTTTCCTCAGTTATTCCTTTTGTTTCCCTTGGACAATATTACATTAGCTTTTCTGGGAGCTTTATATGATGGAGCATAAGACAAAGAGAGGTACTCCAATGCATAGAAATCTAAAATGTGAGGAATAAGCCTTTTAAATAACTGTTTTTATTTTGTTGTTGTTGTTGTTTTGTGCCTTTAAGTCATTTCCAAGTCATGGTGAGCCTTAGGCAACCTTATTATGGTAATTCTTGATACTGAGAATGTGCCATCAATTGGGTTTCCATGACTGATTGGGATATTGATGCCTTGTCACCAGAAACGTGGTATAAGGACGTCATCACAAAGGTCCATGGATTCACCATGCAGTGTGTGTGTGTGTGTGTGTGTGTGTGTGTGTGTGTGTGTGGAGAACCTGTTGCTTCATGCTCCACATCACATGACTTACTGTGACCCCCCATCCCATTGGGGGAAGCATCATCACCCAGTTTCCCCCCAATGCTAGTAAAGCAACATGGAAAGGTTCCTATGTTACTGCAGTGGCAGCATATGCTGCTTATTTTCTCTTTTCTGGATGGAGCCCAGCCAGAAGTACACATGTACCTTGTAAGGGCTCTGTCCTAAAATGGTAGAATAAGCAGCATACGACGGGCCAAGTAGCCTGTCTGATGAGGTCATAACAACAAGGTTGGTAGTAGTAAGGGGGGGGGGGGGGGCCTCGGGGAGCTTCAGCCCCCCCCCCCCCGAAATTCTCATGGTGGTTCGCGAAAAGGCCTTACTGGTGCATTATTTAAACTGTTATGTTTATTCATATCATGATCTGATCACCATGCTCAATATATCCCATATGCATGGGGGTATTGGGGTAATGATACAAAAGGTTTGCTAGGGTAGACCCTCTTTCACTCAGACTCAGCCCCCCCCGAAACTCAGCCCCCCCCCGAAACGAAATCCTGGCTACGGGCCTGCCCTCAGGCTACTAAATCATACTGGCCCTCATTCATCTAGGTCAGGGGTCCCCAAACTAAGGCTCGGGGGTCGGATACAGCCTCTAATGTCATTTACCCAGCCCTCACTCAGGGTCAACCTAAGTCTGTAATGACTTGAAAGCACACAACAACAACAATCCTATCTCATCAGCCAAAAGCAGGCCCACACTTCCCATTGAAATACTAATAAGTTTATATTTGTTAAAATTGTTTTCATTTTAATTATGGTATTGTTTTTAAGTGTTTTTGTACTACAAATTCGATATGAGCAGTGTGCATAGGAATTCATTCGTGGTTTGTTTGTATTTTTCAAATTACAATCTGGCCCTCCAACAGTTTGAAGGACTGTAACCTGGCCCTATGTTTAAAAAGTTTGAGGACCCCTGATCTAGGTCATGTCAACTACAGGTTTGTTAGTTGATTGAGATCTAGGTCATGGCAATATATTTTATTCCCAGGCAGATATTTCTCTTCTTGTCCCCATTTGTGGAGCAGACACTATGTGGTGTGGAAAAGCCCCAAATTTCTGAATTTTTAGGCCACTCCTGGGATGCTTCTTTTCCCATTTTGACAGGTCCCAAGATTCTATAGTTATGCAGAAAAAGTGTCAGAAATAAACTACTGGAACATTTTCCTACATGGTCTCATGACCACATAGCTTGAGCATGAAAAATCACGACCAAGAACTGAGATGCAGTAAATTCTTTCATATCATGCGGAATTGAATGCTTCTATTACTTTCAAGCAGTTAGGTTTTTAACAGGCAAGAGGCACTAAGCAGCTCTTCCATTAATGCTCTGCTTGCCGGCCTATTGTGAGCATCTTTCCTCCCCCTCAAATTCAATTCAACTCCATGTAGAAAGAGGTGAACCACAAAAGAAAGGTATTGAAATTTAAAATGCACTTTATAGATAAAGCAATGCCCACTAAAATTATTAATCACTAAAATATTCTCCTGGTCTTGTCACTAAAATGTTCTTCTTTATACAGAACAGAAATGTGCATATGTTTCATGTTAACATATTATCAAAATATATAATCACAACTGCTTCAGCTGCACATACTCTAACATTGTTCAGATGGTAAAACAACATCAGGGCAAAATAATTTATTTAATTTATTTCTACCCCACCCATATCAACCCTAAGGGTGGCGAACAAGTCGGCACAATTCAATGCTATATATAAAATAAATGCATTAGCAAAAGTAGGAGAAACACCACAAAGCATTTGAAAGCATAATAACCATAAACACTAAAAAAAAATTAAAACTATGTCTTCATGTTCAGTCCTCATCCGTTCCATCATCTTAGCCATTCCTAGGTCTAAAATATACTGAGGTTCCAAAAGCTTGCTCAGAGAGCCAAGTTTTCAGTTGTTTTCAAAAAGTCAGAAGGGAGGGGCCGATCTAATATCCCTAGGTAAGGAGTTTCATAGCCGAGGGGTCACCACAGAGAAGGCCCTGTCTCTCATCCTCACAAAGCGGGCTTGTGACGCGGCGGAATCAAGAGCAGGACCTCATCCGCCGATCTCAAGTTTCTGGTGGGTTCATAGAAGAGATGCATTCAGATAGATAAGCTGGGCCAGAACCGTTTAGGGCAGTGTTTATCAACCTTCCTAATGCCGCGACCCCTTAATACAGTTCCTCATGTTGGGGTGACCCCCAACCATAATATTTTCATTGCTAGTTCATAACTGTATTTTGCTACTGTTATGAGTAGTAAATATCTGATATGCAGGATGTATTTTATGACTAACAGAAAATACTGGAAGGGTTTGGGGGGCATTGACCTTGAGTTTTGGAGTTGTAGTTCACCTACATCAAGAGAGCACTGTGAATTCAAACAATGATGGATGTGGACCAAACTTGGCATGAATACTCAATATGTCCAAATGTGAGCACTGGTGGAGTTTGGAGAAAATAGGCCTTGACATTTGTGAGTTGTAGTTGTTCAAATTTATCGTTCACCTATAATCAAAGAACATTCTGAACCACACCAATGATAGAATTGGGCCAAACTTCACACACAGAACCCTCATGACAAACAGAAAAGATGGTGCTTTCTGATGGTCTTTGGTGACCCCTCTGACACCCCCTCGTGACCCCCAGGTTGAGAAACACTGGTTTAGGGGCTTTATAGGCTGAATCCAACACTTTGAATAGTCAAAATGGAAGTGGTAGTTTGTAGGTTTTTCACTTTCTCTGCCAAAGAGGTTGGTACCTAACCAAACTACACATCTGAGGATTCCATAGCATTGAACCATGGCAGTTAAAATGATGTTGAATTGCATTAATTCTACACTGTAGAAGTACCCTTTGTTAATTGAATGTGAACTACACTTGCACTTCAAATTCAGTTTGCAGCAGTTGAAGTAAGCTAAGGACAAAGGGGGAAAATGAGAACTGGGATATTTTAAAAGCAGCAGAAAATGGAAGATAACAGAGGAAGATTTTCTTATCTGTTGCAGAGGTATAAGATTTTGACTCCAGTGCCTATATCCTGCATGAAGATAGATTTTGTGCTAGGCCGATTTGTCATTTGTAGGTCTGAACCAATGCTCTCAACTTCTAATCATCCAAATGATTTGCACTGCAACTCCCAGAAGCTTTCAACCTCTATAAACTATGACCCAGGATGTGGAAAGTTGAAGTCTCATACATTTGGAGGACTGAAACCACTTCCCTATTTTAAAATATATAGTTTTGAACATATAAATTATATGCTTCCAGCCACTGGGACTTCTGTGGTGCTGGATTGCCATTGCTATTATCTGCTGCTTACTACTGGCAGTGTGCTAGCTAAAACTGATGGAAGTTCAATAATATCAGGAGGGCCACAGATTCTACATCTCTGCTCTGTTGCTTTAATTGATTATGTGACCTGTAAAAGTGCCTTGATTTAGGAAATAATTATGCTGAAATATAAAGTCGGGTACTGAGGCTTGTAAATGGTAGGAACCATCTGGTTAATTCTATAGGAACTTTACCTTTTTTCAGAATATATATGTTGTTGTATGTTGGTGTATAAATAACATGCAAACCTGACTGTATTGTAATAGGGGTGGCAATCATATGACCCATTTTCCCCATGATAACTCTTTCAGGAGTGAGTTTCCCTTCCAAGGGGTAGATTTTAGGGCTGGGCGGTTTCGTTTCATTAATTCGTAATTCGTTAATAATTCGTTAATTTTTTCAATTACAAAACGATAACGAACCATTCTGGAGCAATTATTTAAAAAAACGAATTTTCAAAAACGTTTTGTAAATGCTTCGTATTTCGATATTGTATTCGTTTCGTTATTGTTTTGAGGTCGTTTCGTTATTATTTCCGCATGTCTGGGCCAGTTTTATGGTTTAATTAGTGAAAAAAAATTATAATATCACACCAACAGTCAACAACAGAGGGAGAGGGAAGCTTCAGAAGGTTTTGGAGGTTTTTTAGCGTATTTCGCGGTCGCGTCCGCCATTAACGAATTGATTCGTTATTGTTTCGGAAATCGATTTGTTAATTTTTTACCATTTACGAAATTTCGTAAATATCGAACTTTTTAAAAGGAAAATTTTGTAATTATTATAAATATCGAAACAAAAAAACCCCCCAAATACAAATCGATTTTAGAAACAAATTTTTCCGTTGTTACCCAGGCCTAGTAGATTTCTCTAATGTCCTGTTGTCTCACCCTCTCACCCCCGTTCTTATCTATGATTCATTTGTAAGTTGGATGTTTGTAACTTGAGGACTGCCTGTACTTTATGTCAATACTATAACATATAAAGCAGACAATTGGACTGCCATTAATAATGATCATAGATTCAAGAGAGGTTGCTTACATGATCATCACCCTACCTGGTTCCACTAGTTATATGTTTATATAGCAATTCTGCTCTGGCCTTGGTACTCTTTGACGAAATGAGCTGAGGTTTTTCCAAAGTTGAGCTCTATCAGGTTCCTTAGGCTTAATGACAAGGCTTAGGAATCTTGAAACTGTTCCAAAGTATCCAGAAATCCTTAATGTACCTTGTCTGGACTTACTTCACCAACTCACCTGCTCAGGACTTACTTACTCCTAACTGAACCTATTTGTTGTATGCAAAGTAGATCAAATTCAGTTGTTTTTGTTAGGCAATACCTCATTGTCCAAATATGATGGCCTTCCAAACACGGAGTCTTGACAGTGGGTCCGTAAGTGAATGTGGAGCCCTATTCTTGATACTCATGTTCTTCCACAGTGAGGACATCAGTTTACAGGTGGAAGGCGGTCCCAGTCAGGATTATCTGGGAGCCAAGTCAAGCCCCACAGCACCAAAAGGGCAATCGCACCCGTAAGTCACTAGCCCAGGTAAATGAACAAAGGGTGCAACTGTTTTTCTCTTCTCCCAAATGGGACTGTGAATATTATGCGATGGTGACTATTATGTGATGAAATACAGGTATGTAAACATGGCTATCATGCCATCTCAAAACATTATCTCCTCCAGATTAAACATACCCAGCTCCATAAGCCACTCCTCATAGGGCTTTGTACCAATACACTTTATCATTTTAGTCACTCTCTTCTGGAAACTTTTCAGCTGGATCATATCTGTCCTGAATTATGTTATCCACTCCAGAAATGGACACAGTATTCCAGGTGAGATCTGACCAAAACAGAATAAAGTGGTACTGCTACTACCTTTGATCTAAACAATATGCTTCTATTGATATGTGTGTTCTCAATGGGTTAACTGAATGCAACAGGTATGAGAACATTGCATTTGAAAACTGGTAGTAGCTGGCAGCTATTTTGTTACGGTTCTTTTTGTCTCTGGTTGGTATTACAGTCAGTGGCTTGATAATATGTGAAGTTTCCTACTTGTACATCTAAAATTGCTTTTATATAAAACTGGGATAAATGAGCTCTTTTTATCATTAGAAGTTGTAGCTGTATTCTCTAATGCTCTATACATAGATCTACCTTTTTGACTGCCCTTGCTTCATTAAAAAGAAGCACAATGACATGGAAATTTAATGATGAACTATATAGATTCTTCTGAAAAGTTGGGCATTACCGTTATGAAAATTGTATGTAGTTCATAATGAGTCCCATTCTTAACTAACTCTATTGGTTGTAATGATCAATGGTCTTTTTTCACTGGCCATGAGGTAAAGACCAAAAGGATAAGTAGAGACCGACTACGATAATACAGCTGCTACTTAAAATACAGTAAAATGTATTCTAATGAACCAGTTTTAAGGTGAAAACTCATCAATACACCAGTTTTGAAGACTACTTTGGCCCCTATGACCTTACCAAATTAAGTCTTAATGCTGAAACTGATGAAATGTATAAGTAAAGGCAATGGTGATGTGAAATAATTACAGTTCTGAATTCATTGCTATTAAGTAAGCAACTAGATTTCAGGAATATATAAGCTATATAATTATCCTTTAAAATCTGTTTGGAGCTTACACTACGTTTTTCCAAATGAGGTTTTTATTCTCCATGCGCATGCTATATAGCATGCATATGTCAAACAATTTGGCTTCCCATTTTGTCATTTCCATATCAATGACACATCTATTATAATAATTATCACTGGAAAAGAAAATGATTTGTTGTTATAGTGATATTATTTGCATCATTTTCAGTAAGGATTGAAATTACAGTTGGGGTTTCATATAACAATGTTCATGTTAGTACTACTATCAATATATTATTATCACAATTATTCCAAACACTGGATGAATGAAGGGGGAAAAGTGTAAGAGCTTTATATAAGTATCTTACATTTTTTTAAAAAAATATTATTATTATTATTATTATTATTATTATTATTATTATTATTATTTTCCTTAAATGTTTCTACCTTTGCACAGTTGATAAGCAGTCTTCCAATTGACTGGATTTAACAATACACTAGACCTTTTTTCTCCTAATTGGAAACAAGGTGGCTTCCAATAGAATTAAAAAGATTTAGGCAATATACTATAAATTTTACCATATAAAATTTCAATTAGATTAATTATAGAATTAACACAGTCACCTGAACCCTATTGTACTTGATCAAGGTCTGAATATGAGAAGGAAGCAGAATTACGACCTCTTCACACAGGGATGAATTTGGAGGCATTCGCCGATTTAGCCCCGGTCACCCACCGAGCTAGCCAGCTCCTATCACATGACACTGGTGCAGCTCCATGAGTAAAGGAGGACAGAGCCAGTGTATGCCGCCACCAGGGCAACATGGGAGAGCTCCCGTTTATTCATGGCAATGCATGCAGGGAAGCCGCACGTTCACACTTCACCCCCATCTGATTGCCCTTGATTGGAGTCAAGCAATACGGGGCTATCTGACGAAGTGGAGCACTGCTCTCCAAAGAAGAGCACTGGAGGCATTTGTAATGGTATACAATTTGCCACTTGGCTTCCTCAACTGAGTATTGAACAGGAGAACAGATAAAGGAACAATTGGGTTGCGGTGAGTTTTCCGGACTGTATGGCCATCTTTCAGAAAAAATTCCCTCCTGATGTTTAACCCACATCTATGGCAGACAACCTCTGAGGATGTCTTCCATAGATATGGGTGAAACATCAGGAGAGAATAATGCTGGAACATGACCGTACAGCCCAAAAGACTCACAGTGATTCTGGCCGTGAAAGGCTTCATCAACACAATGAACTTTACTTTTGGTGAAAGTATAGGAAGACTTCAAGTTATTAACAAGATATGTTCTGTACATTTGTTCTTAAGTTGAATTTGTTTGTGAGTCAGAACAGGTACATTTTTTAAGTGTAACTTCAGCTACACACACACATACACACAAGTTTTGCATAGCATAGGGAAGGGTTAACACTACTGTGGTGTTTGTTTTGCTGTTTGTGTCCTTGTTCAGAAGATTTCACCACACTTTCTATCCCTCTGATAATTTGATTTTGAATGTTGCAAACATAGATTCTTAACAGCTGGTAGGCTGTTAGGATTTGTGGGAGTTGAAAGCCCACAATTTTGCCCATGCCTGTGCTATACATTTATCTAGCACAGTGGTTCTCAGGCTGTGAGTCCCCATCTGTTTTGGCCTTCAACTTCCAGAAATCCTAATAGCTGGTAAACTGGATGGGATTTATCGAGACCTACAGGTGGAGAACCATTGATCTAGTGTGATTTTTTTGAATTGCGTCTTTAAAGAACTATGTGCTTTCCATGTGGCATAAATTTCAGTGTGTTCTGAATAAATATTCATTTACAATTTACAATTGTGTTTCATGTCACTGTTGAGAAACATTTCACTGATTTGGAACTTCATGAAAATGAATACATTGGTTTTTGTAAAAGCTGATGAAATATCCAGACATAAGTTCATTCATAAGTTTTGTCTCTACATCATTCTTTTGAATGTTGTAAGCATTGTTAGTTCTTCTACATCAGTGGTTCGCAACTTTCTTAATGCCTTGACTCCTTAATACATTTCCTCGTGTTGTGGTGACCCCCAACCATAACATTATTTTCATAACTGTTTCATAACTGTAATTTTGCTACTGTCATGAATCGTAATGTAAATACCTGATATGCAAGATGAATTTTCATTGATATTTCTCTTTCTCCCTGGGATTGGCCATGGAAGTGCCACTCCACATCTCACTAAGCCCTGCCCTCTTCCCAGGCCCCTTTTCCCAACGTACCCCTCCCTCACCTTCTTACTTCCACTACTTCCTCCTCCTCCTCCTCCCTCTTCTCTCTTCCCTCTTGGCTCAAAGCAAGCCTCACCCCATCACTCCTATCTCATCCTCCTAAAATGGCAGAGAAGTTGGAGGGGGCAGAGCTGAGTGACATCACCACCTCCCTCTGGTGAAGAAGAAGAGGCCTCTGGGAAGTTTAGAGGGAAGAAAAAATTTAGCAGTATCTCGGTTCCTAAGAGCATTTGAAATATGTGTTTTCTGATGGTTTTAAGAGACTCCTGTAAAAAAGGTCATTCGACCCCCAAAGAGGTTGAGACCCACAGGTTGAGAACCTCTGATCTAGATGGAGAGCAGGTATTTTTACAGTAATAAAGTATCAATATTTTAATACCCAAAAGAATGGGAAAATCTTTTGACTGTTAATTTTCATGAAATTGCTAAATATTTTTTAAAAATATGTAAATGAGTTTTCCAAAATCAAATTTACTTTTGTGATTAATTCTTCCTAAAAGTAGAAGAATTTCACAAATAAACAATTCTAGGCATTTTATTTTAATCATACTTACTTTACCAGAGAGATTAATATTTTAGCTTACCCATCTTTAAATCTTGTGTAATATATTTTATCAACTTACTTATATTAAGATTAATTATTTGAAACAAATCTCCGACATCAATTATACCAAAATCAAAGAATTCGGACAATATTGAAAGTGACATGTTTTAAATACATGAGGGTCCATCTTGTCTCCCAGTGGCAGTACTTCTGAATTAATTGAATACCCAGATATTTTACCAAAATTATTAATCAAATGCATCAAAACAGGGATTGATGCTGTGGCTCAGAAATTAACATTTCTAGTCTAGGAATTGATCTCATCTTGTGAATTTCTTCACTTAGTGGACAGAAAAAAAGCATACATTAGACAGTGTTCCTAAAATGATGCTTGAATAGTTTTAATAAATAATAACTCAGAGAAAACAATTTGATTGAAAGATTGGTGTTAATCTGCTTCAGTACAAAAAGAAGGGGAGGAGATGGCTACAGGACCCTTGTGGAACATTTAAGACTAAAGTAATTGATTACTTTTATGGTGAGTTTTTTGTGTATTTTAATCCATTTTTTCAGCAGTACTGGTAGAGGGCTCATCTACACTGCCATATTGTCCAGTTCGTGAAGCCAGATGATTTTCTTTGAACTTGGCAGTGTAGGCCCCTTCTACATGGTCCTTATATCCTAGGATCTGATCCCAGGTTATCCACTTTGAACTGGATTATATGAGTCTCCACTGCTATATAATCTGGGATAAGCAGATAATCTGGGATCAGATACTGGGATATAGGGCATTGTAGATGGGGCCAATATAATCTAGTTCAAAACATATAATCTGGATTCGAAAACTAGATTTTAAGGCAAAAGTGCGCTAGTTAACACCAGTGTATAAGCATTGTTGTAGAGTTGTGATTCGTGGGAGTCAATTAAGAAAGGCACAACTGTGACAGTGATTATGAACCATCAGAAGCATGTAAGTTGGCCAAATAGCTGTATGATTTGTGTGCTTTTCTTCTCTTGACCACAATGCTTTGCCTCTAGAGTTACTGGATCCCCCCATTCCCACAAATTCACAGCACTAAACTCTGCATTTTATAATACAAGAATGTTAGCTTTTTGTTTGCTTTTTATCTGTTGGGATCACTAAGGGAAATGAGACTACTCATTTTGTATCAGGGTTAATGAAGGGTATTATGATGAAATATGCATTTCTTTGTTCTTGAGTTTATTTATATTTGTTCTGCAGGCATTACACTATTTATGATCATCTTCATTATACATTCCCTTCCCCCTAGGTTTTTCTAAAATGGTTTGATAGTGAAATAAATTGTTAGTATTTCTTTTGTATTTTTATGTCTTCTGTTTGCTTTTGGAATACTTAATATGGTATGATAAACACAATTTCAGAAAAGATGGATGAGTTTACAGTAGAAGAGGTGAGCTAGCCAGAGGTCCACAATACATTCATTTATCATAGCTCTGTCATCTTGTCCTGATGGTTCGGCCAAAAGATATCCAGTTTCTGGGAGGTCAATTAAGCAATAGTTTAATTGACCTTCCTTAATTACTCAAGCATTCTCTATTGGTAAATACTAAGCATGAGCAAAAAAAAATCAGAAATACACAAAAAATCGGATATGAACATATGAACTTCACTTTCGAAGTGAGTGTTGAACCATGCATTAAAGGTGGGGGGGGGGGGGGAGAGAGAGAATTCCGATTTTGAACCACTTACCCATTTTTTTTGGAAATATTCTGTAATGGTTGGGTGTTTCCCAAGGTTATTTTAATTTTTTATTTATTTATTTGGGGTTCTTTTACCCCGCCCTTCTCACCCCGAAGGGGACTCAGGGCGGCTTACAAAAGCAAAGGCACAATTTGATGCCTGCATCATAAAACAAGTATACACAAAATTACATCAAATCACAATTAACAATTCATACATAAATTCATACATTATTCCCACAAAATCAATAAAATCAATAAAAACCCCATACAAACCCAATTTCTCCTTTTACATGGTCAGCGTTTGCTCATTCATAGTTCTAGTTTCCTGTTCCACTTCATCAGTCCTGCTGGTCTTACTCGCCTGAATGTCTGCTTTAATTGCTGGAGTGCCCAAAGGCCTGGTCCCACAACCACGTCTTCGCCCTCCTCCTAAAGGCGAGGAGGGATGATGCTGCCCTGATTTCCCCGGGGAGTGAGTTCCACAGGTGAGGAGCCACCACTGAGAAAGCCCTGCTCCTCGTCCCCACCAGCCTCACTTGTGAGAGTGGTGGGGTCGAGAGCAGGGCCCCCCCAGATGATCTCAAGGTCCGGGGTGGGACGTAGAGGGAGATACGTTCGGACAGATACGCTGGACCGGAACCGTACAGGGTTTTGTAGGTCAAAACCAGCACCTTGAATTGTGCTCGGAACTGAATCGGCAGCCAGTGGAGCTGGCATAACAGGGGGGTGGTATGCTCCCTGTATGACGCTCCGGTGAGCAATCTGGCTGCCGCTCGTTGGACTAGTTGGCATAACAGGGGGTGGTATGCTCCCTGTATGACGCTCCGGTGAGCAATCTGGCTGCCGCTCGTTGGACTAGTTGAAGTTTCCGAACAGTCTTCAAGGGCAACCCCACGTAGAGCGCGTTGCAGTAGTCTATTCGGGATGTGACAAGAGCGTGGACCACCGTGGCCAGATCAGACTTCCCGAGGTACGGGCGCAACTGGTGCACAAGTTTTAATTGCGCAAAAGCTCTCCCGGCCACCGCTGAGACCTGGGGTTCCAGGCTCAGCGATGAGTCCAGGATCATTCCCAAGCTGCGAACCTGCGTCTTCAGGGGGAGTGTAACCCCGTCTAACACAGGCTGTAACCCTATACCCTGTTCGGCCTTACGACTGACCAGTAGGACCTCTGTCTTGTCTGGATTCAATTTCAATTTGTTAGCTCTCATCCAGTCCGACACAGCAGCCAAGCACCGGTTCAAGGTCTGGACAGCCTCCTTGGTGACAGGTGGGAAGGAGTGACAGATTTGGACATCATCTGCGTAGAGATAACATCTTAGTCCGAAACTCCGAATGATCTCTCCCAGCGGCTTCATGTAGATGTTAAACAACATCGGGGACAGAATTGATCCCTGTGGGACCCCACAACAACGGTTGTGGAGCCGAACAGGTGTCACCCAGTAACACCTTCTGAGACCGTCTCTCAGAAGGACCGGAGCCACTGCAGTATAGTGTGTGCGATTCTTCCTCCTCCTCCTCCTCCCTCTTCTCTCTTCCCTCTTGGCTCAAAGCAAGCCTCACCCCATCACTCCTATCTCTTCCTCCTAAAATGGCAGAGAAGTTGGAGGGGGCAGAGCTGAGTGACATCACCACCTCCCTCTGGTGAAGAAGAAGAGGCCTCTGGGAAGTTTAGAGGGAAGAAAAAATTTAGCAGTATCTCGGTTCCTAAGAGCATTTGAAATATGTGTTTTCTGATGGTTTTAAGAGACTCCTGTAAAAAAGGTCATTCGACCCCCAAAGAGGTTGAGACCCACAGGTTGAGAACCTCTGATCTAGATGGAGAGCAGGTATTTTTACAGTAATAAAGTATCAATATTTTAATACCCAAAAGAATGGGAAAATCTTTTGACTGTTAATTTTCATGAAATTGCTAAATATTTTTTAAAAATATGTAAAT
This sequence comes from Anolis sagrei ordinatus, assembly GCF_025583915.1. Classification (NCBI taxonomy): domain Eukaryota; kingdom Metazoa; phylum Chordata; class Lepidosauria; order Squamata; family Anolidae; genus Anolis; species Anolis sagrei. Next base: position 97,546,010 of record NW_026846588.1, on the reverse strand, counting down.
GAGTTTTCCAAAATCAAATTTACTTTTGTGATTAATTCTTCCTAAAAGTAGAAGAATTTCACAAATAAACAATTCTAGGCATTTTATTTTAATCATACTTACTTTACCAGAGAGATTAATATTTTAGCTTACCCATCTTTAAATCTTGTGTAATATATTTTATCAACTTACTTATATTAAGATTAATTATTTGAAACAAATCTCCGACATCAATTATACCAAAATCAAAGAATTCGGACAATATTGAAAGTGACATGTTTTAAATACATGAGGGTCCATCTTGTCTCCCAGTGGCAGTACTTCTGAATTAATTGAATACCCAGATATTTTACCAAAATTATTAATCAAATGCATCAAAACAGGGATTGATGCTGTGGCTCAGAAATTAACATTTCTAGTCTAGGAATTGATCTCATCTTGTGAATTTCTTCACTTAGTGGACAGAAAAAAAGCATACATTAGACAGTGTTCCTAAAATGATGCTTGAATAGTTTTAATAAATAATAACTCAGAGAAAACAATTTGATTGAAAGATTGGTGTTAATCTGCTTCAGTACAAAAAGAAGGGGAGGAGATGGCTACAGGACCCTTGTGGAACATTTAAGACTAAAGTAATTGATTACTTTTATGGTGAGTTTTTTGTGTATTTTAATCCATTTTTTCAGCAGTACTGGTAGAGGGCTCATCTACACTGCCATATTGTCCAGTTCGTGAAGCCAGATGATTTTCTTTGAACTTGGCAGTGTAGGCCCCTTCTACATGGTCCTTATATCCTAGGATCTGATCCCAGGTTATCCACTTTGAACTGGATTATATGAGTCTCCACTGCTATATAATCTGGGATAAGCAGATAATCTGGGATCAGATACTGGGATATAGGGCATTGTAGATGGGGCCAATATAATCTAGTTCAAAACATATAATCTGGATTCGAAAACTAGATTTTAAGGCAAAAGTGTGCTAGTTAACACCAGTGTATAAGCATTGTTGTAGAGTTGTGATTCGTGGGAGTCAATTAAGAAAGGCACAACTGTGACAGTGATTATGAACCATCAGAAGCATGTAAGTTGGCCAAATAGCTGTATGATTTGTGTGCTTTTCTTCTCTTGACCACAATGCTTTGCCTCTAGAGTTACTGGATCCCCCCATTCCCACAAATTCACAGCACTAAACTCTGCATTTTATAATACAAGAATGTTAGCTTTTTGTTTGCTTTTTATCTGTTGGGATCACTAAGGGAAATGAGACTACTCATTTTGTATCAGGGTTAATGAAGGGTATTATGATGAAATATGCATTTCTTTGTTCTTGAGTTTATTTATATTTGTTCTGCAGGCATTACACTATTTATGATCATCTTCATTATACATTCCCTTCCCCCTAGGTTTTTCTAAAATGGTTTGATAGTGAAATAAATTGTTAGTATTTCTTTTGTATTTTTATGTCTTCTGTTTGCTTTTGGAATACTTAATATGGTATGATAAACACAATTTCAGCAAAGATGGATGAGTTTACAGTAGAAGAGGTGAGCTAGCCAGAGGTCCACAATACATTCATTTATCATAGCTCTGTCATCTTGTCCTGATGGTTCGGCCAAAAGATATCCAGTTTCTGGGAGGTCAATTAAGCAATAGTTTAATTGACCTTCCTTAATTACTCAAGCATTCTCTATTGGTAAATACTAAGCATGAGCAAAAAAAAAAATCAGAAATACATGAAAAATCGGATATGAACATACGAACTTCACTTTCGAAGTGAGTGTTGAACCATGCAGTAAAGGTGGGGGTGGGGGGAGAATTCAGATTTTGAACCACTCACCCATTTTTTTCGGATATATTCTGTAATGGTTGGATGTTTCCCAAGGTTATTTTAATTTTCACAACCATTAAGCAACTTTGGTAAAGCCTAAAAATTTTAAAAAGCTCATTCTTTCCGCTGGAGCTGCCAGAAGGGATGCGGTGGGCATGGTTAATCATAGCCATCTTAACTGTATTTTGGGAAGACCAGGCCCCCCCAATGTTAGAGATTGCAAAAGTCCCTGCTGTTGAACTACATTTCCCACAATGCATGCCTGCTCATTAGCCAAATGATGGCTGAAGGACCCAAAAATAGCTAGCTGTAGCAGTCTTCATCTAAATGTAATATAAACTGACTGAATCTACAAACAAGGCAGCAAAGCAATAAGCAACTTTTGCAAAGACAAGAGAGCATAAACTGCTTTAAAAACCAATTATTTTACTTTGGCCTGATTGCCATCAAGAAGGCACTGGGGTAGCCAACCATAGCCAGCCAGCCCTTTACAATCAGTAAGTAATGATAAAATAAAATGATGATTGCATCTGCAAATAGGAATAAATGGATGAATGTGTCTTGAGGGTCCCCTCCAACTCAGTAAAGGAAGCAAATGGAATTCAGGAGAGTTTGGATGGTTCCTTTCTGCCCAGAAGAAGGGGGTCAGTCTATATGTCCCTTGATGAGGTCTGTACTTTGATTTCTGTTCTCCACCAATTTAACAAAGTTTGTGCCACACAAACAAAGTTTATGGAGTAAAACAACTACTTTCCAAGTAAAGACCATCCAATGAAACAGGAAATAACACTTTCAAACCAGGAACAGATATTCTATATTATTTAAAAAAATGTTTTTTATAAAAACTTTGAAAATCAACCAAAAATCCATGGATAAGTCAAAAGTCATGAATTTGGTGAGCTAACAGTGCTCCATGTGTTCTATCGCTGTAGCAAGTTTCATTAGGATTTGTTTAAAAATGAGGGAGGGAAAACCCCCTGAAGTTTCCCCAGTGCCAGTGCTGTTTTCCCCTACTGTGTATATATGCATACGCATTAACAAAGAGATTTGGAAATTTCAGAAGTTTCATAAAGTTCCAACCTCTTTTTGGAAAAATTCGGAAGTGGCTTTGGAATCACAGCACCAGCGCCCCCTACATCCAAAACGAGTTTTGAATCTTTGTTTTTGGATCAAGCAAGCCTAGTAAATACTTCACATGTGCTGAGCATCGGCATTTGGACATAGGTTAGGCATTACTGTACATAGGAACCCCCGGTGGTGCAATGGGTTAAACCCTCGTGCCAACAGGACAGAAGACCAACAAGCTACAGGTTCTAATCCGGGGAGAGCGTGGATGAGCTCCCGCTGTCAGCTCTGGCTCCCTATGTGGAGACATGAGAGAAGCCTCCCACAAGGATAGTAAAACATGAAAACATCCGGGTGTCCCTTGGGCAACGTCCTTGCAGATGGCCAATTTTCTCACACCAGAAGCAGCTTGCAATTTCTCAAGTCACTTCTGACACAAAAGGAAAGAAGTCTACATATAAATTTATCAACAAGTATAATCGGTAGCTATGCAATAAATCTTCTTATTTATTGGTTGGTTTCTTTTCTTCTCTCTTTTTTATCTTTTTGAATAGCACCAATAGAATTGATGGCTGGAAGCACTTTTTCCTGCTTATGTTGGCTTGATAGTTGCACATGTATTTAAAGAAAGCTGGCATAGTTTGAGTTACACATGTTCTTATTACACCCAAACCAAGCCATTTCAATGTGTTTACACGGAACTGCCTTCAGAGGCTCTTCATCTGGTACAAAATGAACCTACTGAAGTGTTTCTAAGGAACAATTGATTGGAACACACCACACCAGTTGCCTATTTGCTTCCGGGCTCAATTTAAAGTGGTGACTTTAATTTTTAAACCATTAAACAGTTTGCTACTAGGTACTTGTGGGACCATTTGTCCTCCATGATCATGCCCAGGGGGAACACAAAGAAACGAGGAAATAGCACACCGTTGTTTTAGATGCATAAGTTTAGACTTAGGTCCAGTAGAGCATGGCATGGCAAATAAAAGACTGAACCAATGGTTTCACAGAGAAGGTGTCTCCTGAACCAGAACATTATAAAGACAGATTTCACTCCCTACTTGCTTCTAGTGCTTTCTGCCACGCATTTGCAACATAACACAAGGAAACTCAGTGCTATCATTGTGCTCAGTTGGCTGAACAAATCCATATCACATTATTTTGAACCGGGTTTGATTTAAACACACAGCACTGGGAAGAGTGGGAAAATTTGCTATACGCTTAAATAATTATATTATCCTTTCTAGATGATTTTTCTCCTCAATGGTTATTTGCATTTGTTATATATGGAACAGGGAGTGTATGTGTAGTTATTATTCATTAGCGGGGAAGCTACCAATAAATGGGTAGGACAACCAAAGCTTGCATGTCCCCGGCACATAGTTCCAATTTTAGGCATGACGAATCTAGCACTAGGATTCTCTTAGATTGCTTTTGAAATTGCCCCCAAGGAAGTCAATGTTCTCAGTTTACACTACCAAAGTGCTGAAAGGATATGACCTGTGAGTCACTTGGTTACAATAATAAGTACTGTAGAAGTAAAAATAAGGATGCAGCCAGAAATCAAATGGTTGACCTCTATCACCCTTGAAGATGAGTTATTGAATCAGCTGCTTTATTCAGAGGCTATAAGAGACCTTTTTCCCCTCTTAGTTGGGAGCCTATTTGTGCTTGTGTATAACCATATACTCATTCTGAAAGATTCAGAATACAATTGCAGATCCTTTAGGTGTTCAAAACAGATGAAAAATGAACATTGAACACATACTTGATAAAAGCTATAAACTGCCAGGTCTCTGCCATAAATCTTACCTTGGTCACAAAGTCACTAAATAGCCTTTCATCTGCTGCTTATCCCCTCTTTGCAATATCATAGTAATAATGCTGGCCTACTTTGCTGGACATTTGGGCATAATATATATGAAGAGATTTTACAATAAAACTGCTTAAAATGTGATATATTCGATATTTTGCTGCTCTTTTAGTTGACAGTGCAATGAAAAAATGCTTAACTTGGTAACTTAATTAATAACACTTCTTTGTGATGGTAAATGAATGCATCTTCCTTCATTAAGTGAAATATTATTTAAATTACATGCAAAAACAGCACCAGATGTATTTTCCAAACTTTTTTGCATTAAAATAGAGGATCTGAAGATAGAGTAGAAATATGTCTCGTTTTTTTTTTAAAAAATCCAAATTGTGTCATACTGCTTGTCTGCCTCATTTAGTACAATTTTTTTACTGACATTTTGTTTTTATCATGCCATAAAACACACACACACAAAGCGTGGTTTAGAAAGATAATTGATATCTCTCTAAACGTACAGCATGGGATATTGTAAACAGAACTATAGGAGCCAACAGGATTTTGCATGATGTGCATGGCTGCCAACATGATCGATCTGGGGCCAGTCTAAAACATAATGCTCTGGACTCACCTTGGATTAAGTTGCCAGAGTAGACAAATAACATAAACAACCTTACCACCTAAACAAGAAAGAAAGAAACTCCACTGGATAAAGAAGTTGAAGGAAATTAAGGACATGGATACATTAACTTTTTTTATTATAAAAGAATACAGGTAATCCACCCAAACAGACAGATTGATCAATAATTGACGACCATATCGAAACTAGATATAAGAACTCATAATTGTGCTGAAGATATAATGAGATAAATTGGACCATATATAAGATATGAATTAAAAGAAGTGACTATACGGGCAGAATTAGAAGGAAGTCCAATTTTTGTTGGTGTGACTTTTTTGTGTGTGTGATTTTGATACCTTTTTTGTCTCTTTTTTTTCTTTTCTTTTTGATTTTAGGTTTTGGGATTTGTGTGACTTTGTTAGTTTAGTCTTATGGTTCCTATAATTTCCTACTTTTCTATCCTCTTGAATTATCCTCCCTCTTTCGTTGTATTTCAGAAAACTCAATAAAATATATATAAAAAGAAAGAAAGAAAGAAAGAAAGAAAGAAAGAAAGAAAGAAAGAAAGGGAAAAAAGAAACAATCTATAGGTAAAAAGTCAGTGACATGGCTATGCTACTGGGTTCATCATACAGTGAAAGTGGGTGAACATAGTTTTTTGAGAAAGTAGGAGTGGGAAGGGGGAAAGGGAGAGGAGAGAACGGAGATCAAAGGGGAGAGGGAAACAAAAACAAAAAACACTAATACCTATACAACACATACACATATATACATTTTCCCTATTACTTCCAGATTGGTTTATTGTTTCTTTATACTTTCTATTTAGATGTCTCTTACCTATGTCTATAGGTTGGCCCCAGGGTTTCTTTATTCAATTATTGCAAACATTTTAATTGTTCTCTTTTTTAAAAAAAATAATAAAGTTACTCCAGACCGTTCTGTTAAGTATTGATCTATTTTGTGCAAGTTTTTGGGTCAAGGGGTCCATATTCATAATATCTATTGCTTTCTTGATCCACGTTTCCATTTTGCAGAACTTATTCTTGCTGTTGTGGTAAGATAGAAAAAAGATTTTCCATTTTTATCTACTTGGAAATCTGTCATTCCCAATAGGAAATATTCAGGTTTAAATTCAAATTTTAATTGTAGGATTTTCCCCATCTTTTTATATATCTCATACTAGAATTTTTTAACTACTTTACATTTTCACCACATATGCATGAATGTACCTATATTTTTCTCACATTTCCAACACTTATCACTAATCCTTCCCTTGCTATATTTAGCTAGTCTTTCTGGAGTTAAGTACCACATAAAAAGCATCTTAAATCAGTTCTCTTTGATTTCTGCAGCATACTCATAGGTATAATTCTGACTGCTTGGATACATCAGTCTCAAAACATTGAAAATACTCTGTTTTTACAGTAAGTCTTCATGACCTTTTATGGTTCCACATATCACACCCTTGGTTATGTATTCATTTTCTCAGTAATATATTTATTAGGTAGACTGAGATCACTGCTTTTTACTAGGCCCCTTATTGCAGTGTCCTAAGGCGGTCCCAGACAGGTCTTGGGAACTGGAAGTCATGCAACATGATCCCCGAGCCCAATCCACACAGCGCCCAGAGTTGGAAATACCCAGGTCTTTCTAGGTGTCAAATTACTTCGGGACAAAACAGGGTTTTCCTACCTTGTCTCGAAGGAATTGGTTTTACCTGAGATGTCATTTGGATGCCCACGTGAAAACGTGGGAGGATGTGCACTTTAGGCATTGTGTGGATATGCCCCTAGGCCCCTTCTACACTTCCATATGAAATCCAGATTATCTGCTTTGAACTAGATTATATGGCAGTGTAGACTCATATAATCCAGTTCAACGCGGATAATGTGGATTTGATAATCTGGATTATGAGGAAGAGTGGAAGGGGCCCAAGAAATTGGATATGGAGTATAAATCAGAGCTTTGTTCTAGATAAAAATATGCAGTTCCAGTAGTGTTCTAGCATCACTTTACACAGCAATGGCATAATGTTAGCTATTATGGTTGCTGAACACCTTGCTTTTGATGTATCACTGTTGAAATTTTGTTATTGTTTCTTTGAGTCCCTTATTGGGAAAAAGGCAAGGTATCAAATAAATGAATAAACAACTTTTATATTAAAAAATGATCAGATTGCATCTTTGGGAATAGCTATGCAAGTGATTTTCAGCTAAATATATTGACTTGAATCACGAACTTATGTAGACATGCATGTTTTATTATGTAACTGTCTCTCAAGACACTTGTAAAAAAAGAAAATTAGGCTGAAGGCAACTCTTCCTTATAGAGCTTAAAATACTTTTAAAAAAAGGATGTGCTAATCATTACTTTTCTTTAGCAAGATATATGTGTTGCTTAAAGTGCCACTTGTAACTAATATGCTGTTTGTATTAGTTTCTATTTTCTTTTCTTTTTTTATACAGAAATGTTATCTGAAATACTTCTTTCCTAAGCAACATTTAATAGTTATTTTATAACTCTCACCATAAAATCACCAGTCATATATATATATATATACACACACACACACACACACACACACACACACACACACACACACATATATATATATATATATATATATATATATTAGGGCTGGGCGGTTTCGTTCGTTAATTTCGTAATTCGTTATTAATTCGTTATTTTTTTATAACGAAGCGATATTGAACCATTCAGGAGCAACTAAAAAATGACGAATTTTTCAATTCGTTTCGTAATTGTTTCGTAATTGTTTTGAAATCGTTTCGAAATCGTTTCGTTATTATTTCCGCATGTCTGGTGCAAGTTTTATAGTTGTTGTTTGTTTTATCAGTGAAAAAAATATAATTATCACACCAACAGTCAACAACAGAGGGAGAGGGAAGCTTCAGAAGTTCCCCCTGTCCCATTTGGAGGTTTTTTTAGCGTATTGCGCGATCACGGCCGCCATTAACGAATCGATTCGTAATCAATTCGTAATTGTTTCGTTTTTGTAAATATCGAACTTTTTTAAAGAAAAATTTCGGAATTCTTTTAAAAATCGAAATGCAAAAACCCCCTAAAAACGAATCGAGTTTAGAAACAAATTTTTCTGTGGTTGCCCAGCCCTAATATATATATTTAAAAAATAGCCATTTTATTTTTATTACTCTAAAATTAACAATTGACTAATAATGTTGTACTTGGAACACATTACTACCAAACTCTCTTCCCTCAATTGGCAAACATTTTGGAAGCCTTTTAAAGTAGCCACTTGTGAAGGATGAAGAGAAAAGCTCAACAAACCGGAGACTTTTTTCAACAATATTCTAAACAGTTATTAATACCACCCTAATTTCAGTATTGCTATTAGCATGCTTTTCACTCACCCTCGTTGAAAATTGCAGTTGTATATGAATTATGACCTCAGACATCAAGTAACGCAACTCATGAAGCTTGCTTTTTAAGCAAGTTTGCCTATTTATACTGCAGTTTGATTGATGTGTCTTAATTGCAGAGGAGAGGAAAATGAAGGGACCATTACTATCCAAGATCAAATGAAAAGATTTGGAGATGGCAAAAGGTTGGAAGAGTATTAAAGATATGGAACATAACTGAACAGCTATAATTAGGTATATCCGCCCAAGCCAGAAATAACAAAGAGCATAAATAATTAAAATATGATACTACATGAATGACCTTTTTCACACTTTTAATGCAATCTACTTCCATAAAGATATCAGACATTTAAAAATATTCCCTTGAATTCTCTTTGCTCCAGGGTATTTTCTTTAGCAGATTGTAATTCTCCTCTCCTACTACATTTATTTAATTTTTCTTTCCCAAGTATTTAGTGATGTATCAGCCAGTAGAAGAAGAAGTCTTGTTTCTCTGAGGTAGACTGAATGACAGTAGAAGAAAGTTCTTCATAACCAGGGCATTCTAATCAGACAGTCTGCTTCATTTCCCAGTAGCTTTTATATCAACATACGAATATCAAGTGGAAGATGTTTTATCTGTCAGTGAAATATTTTCTTCTCCTACTGCAGTGTTAAATGAATAAATAGGAACACATGCTATAATTTATATGCTAAATATAGTTTTATTCGTGTCTTGGATTTTATGTAAAGATTAAGAAGATTGTATTGATCTCAGCTGCATACAGATTGTCAGATCAGTTGTACTAAAATAGTTGACATGACCCTTGCCTGAAATTTGACAAACTTGAGCTTGCAGACTTAAAAAAAAACATTCTTTTTCTAACATTGGAAATACAAGTGAATGTGTTAATTGATGCATAAACACAAGTGAATTTATTTATCCAAAACTCCTAGTAGGCTTATTGGATAATGAGGTTTAGATACATAGAAGAGTGCGTTGGGCTATATATAGATTCAGCTCTGTAGATTAGCCATGCAGTGGATTTGTGCTTAACTGAATCCAATTTCTAAATGGTTCAAATTCTAGTCCTGAGTATTATGGAAAGTCTTTCAAAACCCAATAGAAATGAGATGGGCACTCTGAAAAATGGGTAAGTTGGGCCAACCAATTTTAGATGCGTAAAGAAACCTCAGTAGTAGTAGTAGTAGTAGTAGTAGTAGTAATAGGTAAAGAAAATAATAATAATAATGATGATAATAATAATCCTTTATTTGTACCCCTCTACCATCTCCCGAAGGACTCGGTGCAGCTTACAAGAGGCCGAGGCCAAATACAACAATAAAAACAGCAGCAGCAACAACAACAAAATAACTCAAAAAACAAGGCAATAACGTTAACAACACCCAATGACGCAATTAAAAACAATGGCCGGGCCAAATGTAATAATTAAAATTAAAAAGCGCTTGGCATGACAAGGTGGGATGGGCATGCAGATATCCTGGGTCTCTGTTAAAGTGTGTTGGGACATAATGCTAGGAGTTTCCTTATTCTGGAAAGGCACACTGGAACAACCACATTTTCAAGCTCCTCCTAAAGCCAAGAACCTGCTTTAATTGAAGTCAATAATCGGAAACTTCTCAAAAAACAGCAGACAAGGAATCAGTACAAGAAAACTGCACTCCAAACCAGAGCTGACAGCTGGCACAACAAAGCATTGCATGGGCAGTTCCTTGATAAAATTGAAGGAAAAGTTGACAAGGAGAAGACCTGGTTATGGCTCACGAATGGAACACTGAAGAAGGGTACAGGAGGCCTGATTCTTGCAGCCCAGGAACAAGCCATCAGAACAAATGCAATTAAGGCCAGGATTGAAAAATCAGCTGATGACCCAAAATGCAGACTGTGCAAGGAAGCTGATGAAACCATGGATCATATCCTCAGCTGCTGCAAGAAAATCGCATAAACGGACTACAAACAGAGGCACAATTCTGTGGCCCAAATGATTCATTGGAATTTATGTCACAAATACCACCTGCCAATAGTAAAGAACTGGTGGGATCATAAACCTGCAAAAATAGTAGAAAATGAACATGCAAAAATACTGTGGGACTTTCAAATCCAAACTGACAAAGTTTAGGAATACAATACGCCAGACATCACGATTGTGGAAAAGAAAAAAGTTTGGATTATTGATGTTGCCATATTGGGTGTCAGTCGCATTGAGGAAAAACAACAGGAAAAACTCAGTCGTTATCAGGACCTCAAAACCGAACTGCAAAGGCTCTGGCATAAACCAGTACAGGTGGTCCCTGTGGTCATTGGCACACTGGGTACCGTGCCAAAAGATCTCAGCCGGCATCTGGAAACAATAAACATTGACAAAATCACGACCTGTCAACTGTAAAAGGCCACCTTACTTGGATCTGTGTGCATCATTTGAAAATACATGACACAGTCCTAGGTGCTTGGGAAGTGTTCAACTTGTGATTTTGTGACATGAAATCCAACATATAGATCTCGTTTGCTGTGACATATTGTATTTTTTGAGTCAGTAAAATAACAATAACTTTATTCCTGTATCCCATCACCCTCTTCCCGAAGAGACTCGAAGCAGCTTACACATGGCACAAGGTGCGTAAAAACAGAACATAAAATGAAAATACTTTAAAAATACAATGAAATAAAACAAATGGACATATAAAACAACAACTAACACACAATTAAAAACAGCATTCATCAGCCAATGGCAGTAAGCTACTATAAATGTGGCCAGGTAGTAAACAATCAAACTGGGAATGGGATAAATGCAAAGCTATAGCTATGGAAAGAGGGCAAGGGATAAAGTGCAAGGCTGCATAACAACTGAACAACTGCATAGATAATTAGCGACTAGGCATTCTCAAAAGATTGTTTAAACAGGTCGCTATGGAAGGAGGACAGTGTGATAGCTTGGTACTGTATATAAAAGACTAAAGTGTGCACACATAATCCACTGGCACTTTATATGGATTAATTATTATTTTTAATATTTAGAAGTATTTTTTGATTATAATGTAGTGTCATTCCAAGGGACATTGCATGGAAAATTAATAACATGTCACTTTGTACCTTAGACATGTCACTCATGCTCTGAATTGTGAATTGCTGTCACCTAAGCATTTCTTCTAGTTTTCTCCTGCTGTTCCCCTCCTGTTGAGCCAGCAGTGACAATACTTAATTGTTGATGGTGTGGGCAATCTTTTTCTCTCTGTTTCTTTCCTGTTGTCTTGTCTCCAACATGTTGCTGGTAGGATTGTTTGGAAAAGCCTGTGACGGATATGGAAGGACAGAGTCAGCAAGGCTTATACTATTGTATTGCACACATTGATTAGTATGTATGTATGTATTTATTTATTTATTTACTTACTTACTTTATTTCTATACCACTTTTCTCAGCCCTTAGGCGACTCAAAGCGGTTTACATAATACAGATTATCACAAGACAGTATCAAAGCTAATAAAACACATTATACATTCTACATAACAATCAATATCAAAAAACAATCATTATACTAATCATAGCGCCTCAACAACAAATCAGAATCCTTCTCGTAATCCTTGTTCCATATTCCTATGTTCGATTGCACCGTGTTCCTATATTCCATTGCACTGATTAGCCAAACGCTTGTTCGAAGAGCCAGGTCTTCACCTTCCTCCGGAACGCCAACAGCGAGGGGGCCTGTCTGATGTCTGCAGGTAGGGCATTCCACAGCCGAGGGGCCACCACCGAGAAGGCCCTGTCTCTCGTCCCCGCCAGGCGCACCTGTGATGCAGGCGGGACCGAGAACAGGGCCTCCCCAGACGATCTTAATGTCCTGGTCGGTTCATAGGTGGAGATGCGTTCGGAGAGGTAAGTAGGGCGGAACCGTTTAGGGCTTTATAGGCTAACGCCAGCACTTTGAATTGTGCCCGGTAGCAAATTGGCAGCCAGTGGAGCTGGCGCAACAGAGGAGTGGTGTGCTCCCTGAGTGCCGCTCCTGTTAGTAACCTGGCTGCCGAGCGCTGGACCATTTGAAGCTTCCGAGCAGTCTTCAAGGGCAACCCCACGTAGAGAGCGTTGCAGTAGTCTAAACGGGATGTAACCAGAGCGTGGACCACCGTGGTCAAGTCAGACTTCCCAAGGTACGGGCGCAGCTGGCGCACAAGTTTTAATTGTGCAAAAGCTCCTCTGACCACCGCCGAAACCTGGGGTTCCAGTGAGTGGAAAAAGCCATGGGTGAGAAAAATCTAGATAAATGTTTTAGATTCATGGTCATTACTTAGGGCAAATCTCCACTGGCTGCTTAAGCATTGTGATCTGGATCGGTCTCAGTTTGATCATGATAGCAACCAGACAATCTGATTGAACAATTGCGCTGCAATGCCGTATTGCTCTCCCAATGGTCCAGCCAGGCTGGATTGACCTATTTTCCTTTGGTCACTGCTGTTGCTGTTTATTGACCATGGAGCTCCATGAAAGTGCCTGTCCATCGCCTGTTGTATATGTGAGGTCATAGTGGAGTTCAGAAGGAAAGAATAAATCGACCCTCTCCTTCTTGCTGGTCTTGTGGACCCTGTTCTGATATCACAGATGCAACTATGGTGGCCAGGAATTCACACAGAGGTCCATGGCTAGAGAAGAACTGCAGCAGCAACATAAGGATGAGCCATCCTCTTTTCCTACAATGACCAGTAGAATGATGGTACAGTGTCCATCTGGACCGCAGATTAGGCTGAATCAGAGCTGATTCATCTGTCCTGACTGGCACAAAGTGCAATGATATTTCATAGTTTCCAGAAAACTATGGAATTGAGAGTTTTCTCTGACTTCGCCTAAAGTGGAGAAAAATCAAGATAAGGTAGGAAAATTTATTTATTTATTTATTTATTTATTTATTTATTTATTTCGGGGTTCTTTTACCCTGCCCTTCTCACCCCGAAGGGGACTCAGGGCGGCTTACAAAAGCAAAGGCACAATTTGATGCCTGCATCACAAACAATCATACACAAAATTACATCAATTCACAGTTAACAACAATTCATGCATTATAACCATAAAATCAATAAAATCAATAAAACTAATACAAACCCAATTCCTCCTCCTACATGGTCAGCGTTCGCTAACTCATAGTTCTAGATTTCCGTTCCACTTCGTCAATCCTGTTGGTCTTACTCACCTGATTGTCTTATTTAATTGCCAGAGTGCCCAAAGGCCTGGTCCCATAACCACGTCTTCACCCTCCTCCTGAAGGAGAGGAGGGATGATGATGCCCTGATTTCCCCCGGGAGTGAGTTCCACAGGTGAGGGGCCACCACTGAGAAAGCCCTGCTCCTCATCCCCACCAGCCTCACTTGTGACAGTGGTGGGGTCAAGAGCAGGGCCTCCCCAGATGATCTCAGACTCCGGGGTGGGACGTAGAGGGAGATACGTTCGGACAGATACACTGGACCGATGCTCAGATGCTCACTGGAAGTTGACATACATTGTGAGGATAGCCAGAGCTTGAGGTGATTCCACTTTTGCTCACTCTCAATCATGGTTGTGATACTATTTTCATAATCATAACTCCCAATCCCACTTTACCTGGTATCAGCAGTATGTGGAGGGGTTAGGTATACTTAATTGCTACAGAGTTGGCATATAAGAACTGGAGCAGGTGCATGAGGTTCAGGAAGGGAAGGACTGAATCCTCAGATAATAATTGACTTACAGTATGTTTAAATCACAGATGAGTACTTCCTTTCATTGTTAAGGATATTCTTTTTACAAGACTCAGCTGCTAAAATGACTTATCTTTTAGTGTCGGGAAGTAGAGGGGGTATAGAAGTCATTAAAGCTGCCATTTCAGCAAGCTAAACTGAAGCATTAATAGTTTCACTATGCAGTCTTATGACATCTTCCATATAGTCTAAAATAATTGCTGAATCTACCATGCAAAGTGCCATTCTAATACGATCAGTTTCAGTTCCATATTTTTGTTATCATTTGACTTTAATTTTTTCTGCTACTGAGGATAATTTACCTTACACTACCATTTCACAGACCAAATGAGCAAAATGTTTCACTTTAGCCCACCACCACATACACATGGCACATCTTTTTAGCTACAGACATTTCTTTAGTCTGAGACTGTTGTGTACATTTTTCCATGGGATAAAGTTAATCCATGCATTGAGCTTTTGGTTTCTTGTGCTTAAGAAAGAGAAGATGAATCTCCAATTTTAGAAACTTATGTGGAAATTGCACTTAGGGCATTTGATAGAATAAATTACCAAGACCAGCTGGTATACCAATAGAGCTGCTGTAAGCTACAGAGACAAAGTAAAGTTTGTCAACAAATGCAGAAAGCAAAACAATGGCTCACAAATAGGAAACACTCAATATCCATTCCAATCCCCAAGAAAGCGAATGCCAGGGATTACAGTAACCACAGGACAATTTCATTGATCACTCATGCAAGCAAACTGATGCTCACAATTCAAATACAAACAATTGCCATGTATGGAGTAATCAACCTGGGTTCAGGAAAGGAAGAAACATTAGGAATCATATTGCAAACATGCTCTGCATAATGGACAACAATCAAGAATATCAGAAGAAAATCAGACTGTGATTTTTAATTATAGCAATACCTTTAATCTTGAAAAAGTATGGATTACTTTTTTTGAAAATTGGATATGCCACAACATTTGATTGTCTTAAAGTGTAAACTGTATCCAGGATGACACACTATCTTCAGGAGAGCATACAAATAAAATATCACAGGCATGCTTGACTTACTAAAAAAACACAGCAATGCTTGGTAAGGTAGAAGGCGGTCAGAAAAAAAAGGAAGATTGCTGTATAGATGAATAGACTCAATCAAAAAACTACATCAGCAAGTCCTGAGCAGAGCTGTTGATGGTTGGGTGACAAAGGCCCTTTCTACACTACCATATAAAATCCAGATTATATGCACATTATGACATTGTGATTTGATACTGAATTCTGGATTTTAAGAAAATAATAATAATAATAATAATAATAATAATAATAATAATAATAACACTTTATTTGCACCCCACTACCATCTCCCCAAGGGACTCGGTGCGGCTTACATGAGGCCGAGCCCAAATACAACAATACAAGCAATAATAACAACAATATAAACAATTAAAATAAAAAACATAGACAATAAAATATGCAACAATTAACAATAAAAACACACAATTTAAAAACAGTGGGAAGGCCAAATGTAAAGTTAAAATTGGAAATTTATTTATTTATTTATTTGTTGTGTCAGGACAACCAGTCAAATTATATTACATTTCTAACAGAACAAAGCAAACAAACAGAAAAAATACAAAATTTGTGGGTTTGGTAGTTGATTAAATGGCCTTTGATTGGAAATGATGCGAAAAGGTGAAAGTGGCGTTTGTGGAAAACGTACAAGCAGACCTAATATGTAAAGTTCTTTGGAGGACAAAGTGCTATGGGATCATTATTCTGGGAAGGCACATAACCATATGCCACCTAACCAGAACTTAGGGATCAGCCTTGTCCTTTTTATTCAGATGCTCTCCAACCCAGCAATTCTGCGTCATACTGTAGCGTGATTTTGGAATCTTTGGGGTTTAGATTACAACAGCAAAGTAACAGTTTACAAAAGAATGTTGCATGAACAAACTAACCACAGTGTTCCCTAAAATGCATCCATGGCAGTTAAAGTGGTATCTATACTGTAGAATTGTCACAAATTAACTGGCATGTTACAACACTATGAAATCACGGGAGTTGTACTTTTACCAGCTTTCACTGCCAAAGAGTGCTGCAGTCATTCTACAGTGCAGATGCATCCTTAGTCTGTGGCAGGCATCCTCAGACATTTGTTCAGAGGTCTCTGAGGATTCTTGCCACAGATGCAGGTGAAATGTCAGGAGAGAATGGTACTGGAACATGGCCATATGCCCCGAAAAACTCACAGCAACCCACTAACTTTTTATTGATTGTAATATTTTTGTTTAGTTCATGTTTATGTTTAGACAAGCTGTTTTCACTCTATCGTCTTGTTTTTTTTGTTGTTGCCACAACTGATATGAAAGTAATTTTGTCTTGCATAAAAATCATACTTTTCCCATGTTAGTATTCATTATTTGCTTGCATGAATTATTTGGGGTATGGATGAAATCTCTACAAATCTAAAATCAAATGCTATTATTTTAGAAATATCTAGAAGATGTCCAAATCTTAATTTCCTAGCAGACTGAATCAGGACTTAACCTGATTCAGTAAGTCTCTTGAGGCAGAAATGTCAAGTGTGTATGCAAATGTTGTTAGATTTTTTCCAAAACTTTCTTCATAAAGGAAAACTTCTGAAGGAGGATTTAAAGGCTTCATTTTGTGATGGAACATGCCTGTTTCTGATTGCAGTAGATGTCATTACCAGACCTCATCATCCCCACTGCTTTGATGCAAGAATGTCAAATCATAAGCTGTAGGGTTGTTTTAATGTTTGGTGGTTTTTGCTTGTCTTTCTCCCAGGAACAGGAACATTCAGTGAGTTCTTATGGCATCTGGTAAGATGTAGCTTTCATTACTTGCCTGGAAAAAAAATCTGGATATTCATGTCCTTCTGCCCATGTCACTCTGAGCTTCAGATCTATAACTCATCCTGTCCTTTTGCACGTTCTGTTACTTTGGATCAGAAAACAAAGAAGTCTTATACTCTTTGTCATTCGTTTTGAGCATCTGCTTTTATCCTTCTGGATTTCTAAGCAGAGATTCAGGCTTGGGCAATCAACAAAGAATATAATAAAATAAAGAGATACATTACAGTGTGGTAGGCTTGTGGAAATGTCAACATAACCTATCCAAACTAGATCTGGAAACAATATTCACCATTATCTGTTTCCACAGTGAAAAAAATGTTGTTCCAATGCTCAGGAAACATTGCCTAGAAGGGCAATATAGGTGCCATATTTTTCTGCCATTTTCATCCAATATTTTCACATCTGAATTTTAAGAGACTATTCCACACAGAAATAATGCAATTTTCCAGTACAAGGCATTTTTCTCTGTAAAACATGAATTGTCATTAGAAATCATGATTTCATGCACAAATCTATTTTTTGTAGAAATGTTTTTCTAGAGAAAATACGTAGTTTTCTTTTGCATAAATTATTTCTTGTTGTGCAAAGAATCTGTCAATTGTGCACAGAAAACCATGTTTATCATTATTTATCTTCAAATGAGCAAACAAAGTAGTCAAAGATTTACTTACTTACTTACTTAGGTGATCCCTCGTTTTCCAAAGAGGATTGTCTTCCAGTATTCTTGTGGGTCCGTATTTGGCTGTGGAGCCCTATTCTTGCTCTGCATCTTCTCCCGCAGTGAGGGCATTGGTTTCTAGGTGGAAGGCGATCTCGGTCGGGGTTAGCTTGATGTGCCTTCCTCTTGGCACGCTTCTCCCTTTCGCCCTCCATTCGTGCCTCTTCAAATTCTGCAGCACTGCTGGTCACAGCTGACCTCCAGCTGGAGCGGTCAAGGGCCAGGGCTTCCCAGTTCTCAGTGTCTATGCCAGAGTTTTTAAGGTTGGCTTTGAGCCCATCTTTAAATCTCTTTCCTGTCTTCCAACATTTCATTTTCCATTCTTGAGTTTGGAGTAGAGCAACTGTTTTGGGAGACAGTAGTCAGGCATCCAGACAATGCGACCGGTCCAGTGGAGTTGATGGCGGAGGACCATCGCTTCAATGCTGGTGGTCTTTGCTTCATCCAGCATGCTGACATTTGTCCATTTGTCTTCCCAAGAGATTTGCAGGATTTTTCGGATTTTTCCACCCACATTCCATTTTCTGTTCTTGAATTCAGAGTAGAGCAACTGCTTTGGGAGACGGTGGTCGGGCATCGGGTCAAAGATTTACAGTCATAAAGCAAAAATAGTCATTCAAAAGCTGTTCGTTCATAAAAAGTGAAAATTCAATGGCATTTCCTTTGGGTATAGAGAACTAGGCCAAATGGAAATGTGATGTAAGGCACTAATTTTACTTTTTTTCATATTATGTAACTCAAAGCCAATAAAGTTATTGTTTGAAGAAGAAATTGAGCGGTTTGGTTAAATATTTCCCCAATCAGGTCTAGGCACAATGATACCACAAACAAGAGAGCAGACTGTCTATGTCCATGTTTTAATTATGAAAATTATAATTTGCCATGATATTATAGACACGACAAAGGAAATTGCAGACATTTTGTAAAATGAGTGACAATTATGCAGTTTTAGGGCTGTATCCAGATGGCTGTTTTTTTCTTACTGTAGCATTAAACTAGAGGAAAGGGCTCCCAACTCCTGTCACTGTGTTGTGCTACTGTTATTGTTTAGCATAACCATGCAAAAGTTATGCACTGATAATTTAACTATATGACCAGGAAAAATGTGGGCAAATTCCCCAAATGACTTGAAATCTGTCAAAACAAAACAAACAAACAGTACCTCTTATCTTTGTCCAGAACCAGATTAAAATGAGTTGCAGTAAAGGTTGAATAACTGGACCACTAAAATTAAATGTGTAAATCAAACCCAAGCATAACAGCACTAACACATATAAAAAAACATCCCTGAAATAAAAAAAACAATGGGAAATAGTGAGGAAAGAAGGACAGCTGTTTACGGGCCATTCCATCTTTTTGGGCGTAGTGATCTTTTTAGTGTCACTTTCTTCCAAATTCATATTTCGGTCATGATGCACACATATATACCAGCCATTCCCTGACAGGCATTGCTGTGGCCCAGTCTGGTGATCTGGAAAATAAAGTAATGAGAAAGTGTTGGTTTCTAATATATGTCATTTCTTGATGCTTGCAGGTAAACAGTATTTCTTGCTGTTTCTTTGTCAGTGTTGATGTGGAGATTGTCTGGTTTGGCTACTCTGAAACATATAATTGCCCTTCTTTAGGGGTCTCTTTCAAATTTATGATACTATGTGTGTGTGTGAATAATAAGTATCTATCTATATCTAAGGCTGGATGGCTCTTTGCCAGGAGGGCTTTGATTACATTTTCTTGCCCTGGTGAAGGGAGTTGGACTGGATAGCCTTAATTATTTTCTGTTGGTCATGGGGGTTCTGGGTGGGAGGTTTGCCCCAATTCTGTCATTGGTGGGGTTCAGAATGCTCTTTGATTGTAGGTGAACTATAAATCCCATTAACTACAGCTCCCAAATGTCAAGGTTTATTTTACCCAAACTCCACCTATGTTTATATTTGGTAATACAAGGTGAGGCAGCTTGACTTCCTTTTTGAAAAACTTAATAAAATCCATTGTATGAATCAGAATTTTTTTAATATAATGTAGGCGCATACCTAAAGTTTTGTTTTACGTAGTTTTGAAGATCAAATTAGATAGGTGATGTCCCCTATTTCCATTCTCCATACACTGAGTAAACCGATTTCTGGTGTTTGTCATGACTCTTGCCACCATAGTAGGCGTTATGTTGGCAATTTCTTCCTGGATGTTGGTCTTCAAATGTTTACTGTGTGAGCAGTGGGTAGTTGTGGTTGTTTGTTCAGATACTAAAAATTCAATGCTGCAGAGTTTTGATGTGGATGTGCTAAATAATAAATGTAATTAAACTGCCAGAGATGGTGAAGTGCTAGTTTTACTTGAAATATATTTAATCTTTTTATGCAATTAGGCATTGGCATTTAAAGTAGCCTCCAATATAATGTTAAGATGAGTGTTATATTGGGATTGTGCTGTCTTGTATGTCTAAAAATGTTGCTTGTTATCAGCACTGGTCAATGTGGTGAGTCTCGTACAAAGTAGAATATATATGATTGGATTTATACTTGGGTATATAGTGATACGTCAACTTACGTGCAACTTGACATGCTAATTTTTTGATGTGTTGTTGGGCTTGGCTTGTTTCTTGTTTTGAGGTGCAAGCAGTAGTCCAAGTTATAAGCCACATGCCTGGTGGAAAAGGAGGCTCCGCAGAAGATAATGAGCTGTCCCTTCTTAAGATGGCAGGTACTCTCACGCTAGTATTACCTCTGTCAAGAGAGCCACCCCAAGCTTCACGAGATGTAGTGCTAGTATCAGAATATCTGCCGTCGTAAGCAGGGCCAACTCGTGGCCTCCTTTTCTGCTGGGCACCAGGACCAGTGCAGAGCCTCCTCATGGTCTTTGGTGGGGCATGGAGCTGCCTCCTCCACTAGGCGCCAGGCACGTGGCTTGCCCCAGGCCCAACGCAGAGCCTGGTCATGGCCTTCAGCAGGGTAGCAGGTGGAGAAGAGCTGCCCCAAGCCCTGCAGGGCCTTCTCTGCCAGGCGCCACAGGGAGGCCTCTAGTTTGGCCTTCAATAGGTAGTGTCGCAGGCAAGACCTCTGACAGGGAGGGAGGGGGGAGATTAAATTTGTTCATTTTATGGTAATTTGTTCTGTGACTAAAGGGGAAAATTGTGTTGGTGTTTTTAGGGGCTAGAAAGGATTAACTGAATTTCAATTAATTTCAATGGGGAAATTTGCTTTGATATATGATCAAATTGAATTATGAGGTTGGTCACATAAGACATTAAACTCATATGCCAAGGCATCAATGTATACAGTTGAGAGAGCCTAAATACCCTAAAGGCACCAAATCCTATCTGATCTTGAAAGCTAAGCCCTGCTTGGTACATAGATGGGAGGACCACTGATGAATACCAGGTTCTGCAGGCTAGAGCTGGGTATCCCCTGGGGTCTTCCACTGAAATACTGTTAAGTTTATGTTAGTTAAAATTGTTCTTCATTTTAAATATTATATTGTTCTTTCTTTCCTTTCCTTTCCTTTTTTTTGCACCACAAACGAGATATGTACATTGTGCATAGGAATTTGTTCATGTGTTGTTGTTTTTTTACATTTAGTTCACACAAACACTCTCCATCCATCTACCACTGGCATGACCGCATCTCTGTGTATGAACCTACACGATCTCTTCGTTCATCTGGAAAGGCCCTGCTCACGATCCCACCTGCATCGCAAGCGCGATTGGTGGGGATGAGGGATAGGGCCTTCTCAGTGGTGGCCTCTCGACTCTGAAACTCACTCCCCAAGGATATTAGACATGCCTCAACTCTGGCAGTCTTTAAGAGGAGCCTGAAAATGTGGTTGTTCCAGTGTGCCTTCCCAGAATAAGGAACCCTATGCAACATGTCCCTAATCGCACWTTACTAATGATCTAGGATTGTCTGCCCGCCCCATTTCTCTCCAAATACCCATCCTAGTCATATGTCACCTTGTCATGCCCAGTATTTTAAAATTTTAATTATTACATTTGGCCCRCCATAGGTTTTTAATGTGTTGTAGTGTTATTGTTATTGTTTATTGCTTTGTTTATGAGTTTTTTATTGTCTGTATTGCTGTGTTGTTTTATTGATGTAATTGGGCTCAGCCTCTTGTAAGCCRCACAGAGTCCTCCGGGAGATGGTAGCGGGGTATAAATAAAGGTTTATTATTATTATTACCACCCTTCTAACAAATTTTAAAACACAATGTGTCAACAAGTTTTCCCATGCCAGTTATATATACATTATATGTAATATAATATAAAATATAACCATTTCTTGGGGCTCCATGAGAAACTTTTGCTTCAAATAGGCCTCAGCAGCTAAAAATTTGAGAACCCCTGTTTTAGGGAAAGGAAATGACAAAGCTATCTCGGAGTATTCCTTGCCCAGAAAATCATATGAAATAAAGGAGGTTGCCATAAGTCAGACACTAATTCCCCCTTCCCTGCATGGCAGTTTCTCTAGACTCATACGTGTTATGCAGAGGGACAACCCTTCCCCCCCCCCCATCAAATACAAGAGTATCCCAAATACATGCATTAATTATCTCAGAGAATAAATTTAATGACTGGTATGCATACATTATATTTCCGGGTTTTTTTTCGTATCCTGATTGTACCATCAGTCATATTCTTAGTGCTTGTGCTTTATTGAGCTATGGATGTACCACATATACTCATATATAAATTAACTTTAGATGTAAGTTGAGGGTAGGATTTGGGGGAAAATTATGGATTTTGGTATGACTCATAAAGTTGAGGGGTCCTTCTGCAGAAAGGAAGTGCACTAATGGTGTCTCAAGTGGCCAGCTGCCATATCTCTGCCTAGGCATTCTTAAAGCCTTGGAGAGACATTGCACTCAAAAAAGCAGAGTAGCTCAATGATTTTTTTTAGTCCCCCAGGACATACTAAGCTCTTGTTTTTCACCACTCTACTCAGAGAAGGGTTTGGCTTTTTAAATTAAGATTTTGAGGCTTATACATAAGTATACAGTGTAATTTCATCAGAGAGAGATAAATGCATGGCAGATATAGAGACAACCGATGAGGTTGTCCCTAGACCTCTATGTCCCCTTCTGTGGCCCCTTGTTACCCGTATGGTCATGTTATATGTGACAGAGATGAGGGGCTTGTACACTATTGCCTTATCTCATACTGGTTGCGGTCCTAAGAGTTTTTTAAAACGGTTCGGGTCCCGCCTATCTTTGCAATCTCATCTCTCTTTATGAACCGGTACAAACTTTAAGATCTTCCGGGGAGGCCCTCCTTTCACTCCCACCACCGTCACAAGCACGGTTGGTGGGGATGAGAGAGAGGGCCTATTGATACTATTGAATATTGCCATATCTTTTTCTACCAATTACCCAGGTTACTTCCTCCTATTAGGCCCTGGAAATGAATAGCCATAGACTCTACCGAATTTCCCGGGCCCTCTACAAATTGCACTAGCCTCGGACTAGGCTTTTTAAATTCCCTTGAACAGGCAGGAATATTTTAAATATATATTGTGATTTTTATGCTTAAATTGTCTTGTTAATTTTATGTTGATGTTGTTTACTTTGTATGTATTGATTTTTTTTTGGTTGTGTCAGGAGCGATTTGAGAAACTGCAAGTCGCTTCTGGTGTGAGAGAATTGGCCATCTGCAAGGACGTTGCCCAGGGGACGCCCGGATGATTTGATGTTTTTATCATCCTTGTGGGAGGCTTCTCTCATGTCCCCGCATGAGGAGCTGGAGCTGATAGAGGGAGCTCATCCGCCTCTCCCCGGATTGGAACCTGCGACATGTCGGTCTTCAGTCCTGCAGGCACAGGGGTTTAACCCACTGCGCCACCGGGGGCTCCTTATGTATTGATGATGTTACTTGAAAACCGCTCTGAGTCCCCTCTGGGAGATAGAGCGGTATATAAATAAAGTTTTGTTGTTATTGTTTTAAAAAACAAAATCCTCTCCTGAAAAAAAAATGAAGTAGAGAAGAAAAAGATCCCTTGTTTACAATTTCTGTTACTGAGATCCCAAATAGCTTGAGAATATGAGTATTAATTTATGAAATGACTGATCACTTTTAAAAAGAAAATTACAGATTTATTTGGTACTCAACAATTATGAACTCTCCATTCTCTCTCCACACACAGAAATAATGCATATTCATATTGTTGTTGTCTTGAACCCAGTGGTTTTAACCTTAGCACAAATTCTTGTCAGCCAGTACTGGAATTAAAGTGATAATGAGGTCTTTTCTCAGCTATGAATTTTAATAACCAGTGAAGAAAATATGATTTATCACTCTCCAGTATTTGATCACCTAACTGTCAGAATATTTGCTAGCAAAGACACCCTAGAGGTCATCTGGACTCATCATTGAAAGTCTTAGCATCTGGCCATTGCAGCTGCCAGTCACATCAACACGTAGACAAAAAAAACTGTCTCTGAATGTCAAAATTTTGGAGGAAAGCAATGGCAATAATTTCATTTGCCATGGCCATGGAATAAAAACTTAACACTAGACTTTTCGAAATGCCATAAAAGATCCAATCTATTTTCATTATCTAATTACAGTGTGGAGGTGAAGAGTGGGGATGAAAATTAAAGCATGACACAGAAGAGGGGAGTGAAAAGCACAGATTGTTTTATAATGTAGTGCCCATAACATTTTGTTGATTAACAGTCTGTATTTTCAATAAAATTGTTTTTCAGTTACCGAGTGGGGATCTCATGTAGAGTTGATAGCTCTGAAAGAAAGCAGGTGTTTCTTTTCTGAGAAAAACAGGTGCTCAAAGACTTCAAAGTTTAATGCAAATGAAAACTGAGTGGGGAAATATATATGATTAGTTGAAGCATCTAAAACGTAGTTGTTCTTCTGCCACCATAGAGATTATTATTTACACTGATATGACACAAACCATAGTGCTCTGAAGTACCCAGAAACTGACCGTGCACATGTGTGAGTGAGCAAGGGAAGATTATTCAGGCTCCCACCTTACAATTTGAAAAATGTGTTTTAGTATAGTTATGTACATGATACCACAAATTACTGCAGCTAAATTATAGCTATATGTTTGAAAACATTTTCGTTATCTGATGGAATCAGAGACAGAGAGATACATTGAGATGTCTATCCCAGTTTATGGTTGCAGTTCTTTGAAGATATCCCAGAAATTGTCATGAGAGAAGTCCAGTGCTGGTGGTAATGAATGGATACTATAGTGTACTATTCTGCACACTTCAGGCTGGCAAATAAAGACCTCCTGGTCAATCGTAAACCAGATCGGGGTATAGGATGGCAACCTGTGCTGGACGGGGTTACACTCCCCCTGAAGTCAGAGGTCCGTGGTTTGGATGTCCTCTTGGATTCATCACTTACACTTGAGGCTTAGGTGTCAGCGGTGGCCGGGAGGGCTTTTGCACAACTGAGACTCATGCGCCAACTGCGACCATACCTCATAAAGGCTGATCTGGCCGGGGTGGTCCATGCCTTGGTCACCTCTAGATTGGACTACTGTAACGTACTCTATGTGGGGCTGCCCTTGAAAACTGCTTGGAAATTTAAGCTGGTCCAACAGGCGGCGGCCAGGTTGTTAACTGGTGCTCCTTACAGAGAGAGGTCAACTCTCCTGTTTAAGGAGCTCCATTGGCTGCCGTTCATTTTCCGGTCCCACTTCAAGGTGCTGGTGCTCACCTACAAAGCCCTAAATGGTTTGAGACCTGCCTACCTGTGTGACCGCATCTCCGTATATGAACTCATACGTTCCCTCCGTTCATCTGGAGAGGCCCTGCTTGCGATCCCACCTGCGTCGCAGGCGCACTTGGTGGGGACGAGGGACAGGGCCTTCTCTGTGGTAGCCCCCCAACTCTGGAACACCCTCCCCAAGGACATCAGACAAGCCCCATCATTGGCAGTCTTTAGGAAGAGCTTGAAGACCTGGCTGTACCAGTGTGCCTTTCCAGAACAGGAAACTCCCAGCATCATGTCCCAGTCGCACTTTATTAGAGATCTAAGACTGTCTGCACATTGCACCTACCCTAGAATCCTTACATTTCACCTGTCATATCCAGCACTTTGTAACTGTACATTTGGCCCGGCCCTAGTTTTTAAATGTGTCACGGTGTATTGTTTTATTGTTTTTATTGTTACTGCTTTGATGTTTTTGGTTGCTTTATGAGTTTTATTATGTATGTTATGCTGTTGTTTTACTGAGGCCATGGCCTGTGTAAGCCACATCGAGTCCTTCGGGAGATGTTAGCGGAGTACAAATAAAGTTAATAATAATAAATAATAATAAAGAGATCATTCTAAACAGAGGTAGAACTTTATTGTCATAATGAAACATTTGCAAACTGCTGGCCTGCTTTCTTTGCTAAGCTTCAAATAGTATCACTGATATTGCTTCAAACAACTGAGGCATTTAATCTGTAGGATGAAAACAATAACATGAGACAACTAAAAAATAACGGTTTTTAGTTATAATACTTATATAGCTATATTAAAACTTTCAAAAACATAGCAACTTCACTTTTTTGCTTTGTAAACGAAAAGAAATAAAGAAATTGATAAAACTGAATCTTTTAATTCATCAAATTACACTTTGGCATGTATAGCTTGTGTTGGCTTATTTTGTTTCCCATATTGGCACAGTTATTTTTGTCTTCAATGTTCGTTCAGAATTTGGAATGAGAAACTAGCCAGAAAAGAAGGTACAGGGATGAGAGAGAAGAAATGAGATAATGCAAAACATTTCTAGCAATGAGATAATGCAAAACATTTCTACTGTCAGCCTCATCACACTCACCTAAATCAGTATCCTATGACACTTCCACGTTGTCTTGAGAACAGAACCTCACGCTGGCCCTCACACAATATCATGTCACTTCTGGCAGAGGCCCCACCCTCAAACAAGGTGGAAGCATTATTGGATGCTCTCCCCCCCCCCCCCCCCCCCCCCCCCCGCAACACCAGAGGTGTTGCCTCTGCACAATGGCAATGCTTCCCATAGGCTGGAGGTTTAGCACCGCTGGTAAATCATCAGCCATTATAAGATCTATCAACCAAAAGGTTGCAAGTTTGAGCCCCGGGTTGGCATGAGCTGCCAACTGTCACCCTAGCTCATTGTTTACCTAAGCAATTCGAAAACAGCTTTAGCTGCAATTAGAGAAATTTGGTACCTCTAAAAAGCGGGGGAGGTGTTTTACGACACCATAAAGAAAGATCAGAAAATGCTGGGTGACCAAAAGGAGGGAGGCTCTTCATCATAGAGGATAGAGCAACAGCACCCCTTGGGCTCAAGCCCAACCTTCCATGGCACCAAAAACAGCTGAAACAAACCACCTTCTGTTCTGTCTGTCTGTGTGTATTGTCTATACAAAGCATAATTGAATGTTTTCCTAGCATATGTACTGTGATCCGCCCTGAGTCCCCTTCGAGGTGAGAAGGGTGGAATATAAATAAAGTGTTGTTGTTGTTATTATATGATGGGGAAAGTGTCATCGAGAGGGAGCTTTGCGTGGGCCATGGATTTCCTCTATTACTCTTCTCTTTCACCCTGTGATAGCCTAAGCTTACTCAAAACTAATCCCAACCCATTTCAATGGCCCTCATTCCAGAGCAAATGCTATAAATAAAACTATCAAAAATTTTCTTTAAATCATGGATGCTTTCATTTTTATATTTGTTTAAATAAAAGTGGGCTGGGTATAATTCAACTCTGATACTTTCATGGAAATTGAATATGTTAAGGATGTGTGCCCCTTTCCTTTGAGAACACTGAGTGGTGAAATGCATCAACTCTTAAACTTATGTTTCCAAAAAGAAACCGCTGGGTTGGCATCTAGCAGTTTTGATCTATATAAATAAAAATGTAATGTACGTTTGTGGGATTAACCTAACTCAAAAACCACTGGACGAATTGCCGCCAAATTTGGCCACAAGACACCTACTAACCTAAGGAGTGACCATCACTAAAAAAATGATTTTGTCATTTGGGAGTTGTAGTTGCTGGGATTTATAGTTTACTTACAATCAAAAAGCATTCTGAACACCAACAATGGAATTAAACCAAACTTGGCACACAGGACTCCCATGATGAACAGAAAACACTAGAAGGGTTTGGTGGGCATTGACCTTGGGTTTTGGAGTTGTAGTTCACCCACATCTAGAGAGCACCATGGACTCAAACAATGATGGATCTGGACCACACTTGGCACTGATACTCAAAATGTCCAAATATGAACACAGATGGAGTTTGGGGGAAATAGACTTTGACATTTGGGAGTTGTAGTTACTGGGATTTATAGTTCACCTACAATCAAGGAGCATTCTGAACCCCACCAACGATGGAATTGGGGCAAACATCCCACACAGAACCCTCATGACCAACAGAAAATACTGTGTTTTCTGGTGGTCTTTGGTGACCCTTTTGACACCCCTCTGGTGACCTCCCCCCCCCTGGGGTCTTGACTTCCCAGGTTGAGAAATGTTGCCTTAAGGCCATCCAGTCCAACTCCCTTCACCAGGGCAAGCAAACATAATCAAAGCCCTCCTGACAAAGGGCCATCCAGCCATTCACACACATATGGATATGACAGATGCAGTATACAAGACTTGAAAGGGTCCCCTAAAGAAGGACAATGATATGTTGCATATTCCAGAGTAGGTAAACCAGCCAATCTCTACATCAACACTGACAAAGAAACAGCAAGAAATACTGTTTACCCACAAGCATAAAGGCATTACATATATTAGAAACCAACACTTTCTCGTTACTTTATTTTCCAGATCAGACTGGACCACAGCAATGTGTGGCAGGGGACCGCTAGTGTGGAATAATAATAATAATAATAATAATAATAATAATAATAATAATCACTTTATTTATATTCTGCCCTTCTCACCCCGAAGAGGACTCAGGGCAGATCATAGTTGCTTTGTTATAGACAGTACACAGACAGTCAGAACAGAAAGGAGGTGTGTTGTTTTGATGCCATAGAATGGGCTCGAGTCCAGCCACAGGGGGTGCTGTCTTTCCACCAGAATGTTGGTGGCTACCTTGTCTTCCCTTTGAATTTGCAGTGGAATAGTGAGAGTAGATAGAATTCTTCTAAATAGGAAGACATTTACTCCCCTTTTCTGCTGCAGCACCTTTTGTGGTTAAACTTACACTGTTTCATAGTTTAGAATGTCAGTTAGCTGACGGCCTCTTTCTCATCTGTTCTTTATAAACTGTGTCAAAATATTGAGCTCTTTCCTTCTTTAGTCTCTACATATTGAAAGAAATGTGCATTAAGTGAACAGTAGAAGAAACAGTGAGCATATTTTGATGTTCGTACCTTGTTGATCCTGCTAACTGTATCTCAAACACCCACAAGTATAGGAATTGAAGATTTCAAAGCTTTACAAGGGAACAACTGGGAAAACACATCCTGAAAAATGCATATTAATAAACTGTATAATAACATGATAGATTCCTCAAGGTTGTTTTTACTAAACAACAACAGCATTTTCTTTTACAAATACTGGATTGCATTGGGCTACTGAAGTGTGGTACTATTACTTTAGGCATATTCTTCTCATTTATCAGTTGAAAGCAGCATTGACTTACAAAACTACTCTGCTTCTGATGCTGCATCCTGAAAGAAAATGATATAGCAGCAGGTAGTTAAATCAAGAGAAGATGAGAAGTAAAGGTTCTTGAAGGATGTGATATTTTTGCAGCTTTGCCATTTAAGCTCTATGTGATTTTGGTGTTCAGTCTGAATAGTTTTCTTTGTACACAAGGAGCATTCAACATTTTCTATTTCCCAGACCCTCTGAAGGCACCACCAGCTCATTTCACTCAAGATGGAAATGGCAGAAAGCCATTTATAGTTTCAGCCCTCCTGTCTCCTATTTTAAGAAAAACAAAACAACTCTAATGGAATAAGGAAATGCAAGTACAGTGAGATGCTTCATACCAAGGCCATAAACATCACTCTCCCAGCTCCTGTCCTTCAATATTTGGGAACAGCATAAGGAATCAAGAGAATTAAAATAAATAAAAACTTCTCATTGTTTGAGAACACTTACACAGCCTTTTTGGAAATTTTAGGCACATTCTGTACTGACCTGATGTGACTAGTTGAACAGAAAAATACCACAACTGTTGCAAAATGCTACCTAAAAACATACTACAGAAAGAAGCTTTCCAATCACTTCCATTTTTGCAAACAGATAGTATAAGCACATTTTTTGTCTTGAGAATTTTTCAAGCATAAATGTTTAATTTAATACGTGTTGGACTATTTCACATATACCTTTGAAGTTGTTCAGTATGCAATTCATATTGATAACTCTCATTATCCATAGGTACTAAATGTATGAATACATTATTGAAATAACCACAATCATCCTTTGTGAATAAAACAATAGCATCTAGTATGTCAAGTGAGTTATTAATTGAAATTAAAGTTAAGCTATGCCATTTCTTTCCCATTCTTTATCAAAAGAAATGTTATGGTCAGAATGTATCACTTTTCTCTTTCTTGTCATAAACACACACATTTCAATCATTTTCAAATTTCATTTGATCTTTATGATCAAAAATTCTTTAAAGATAGTCTTCTTTTTTGGTAGTTATTAAAAGTAAAATGCTTTCTCTAACCAAGACATACAGAACAATTTCTTTAACAATTATATTATGCCATGAAGAAACATGTAGGCAGATCATTGACAGTCCACCCCATTTCAGTTTCCTTAGATAGGTAGGTTCATTGAAGGTTTCTCTACATAAATGTTATCTTATTAGAGGGCACTTGAGAGATATTTGAATGATGTTTCAAGACCAAGCAAATATAAGTAGTAATTCTGCCCAGTTTCATAATACTTTCATAAAAAGAATATACTTTTTGCATAATGTGTAACAGCTACAACAGAAATTAGTGACACTGAGCTGCTGAAGAGATGGGTAAAAGATGCCCTCTCTCATGGCCATTCAGGGTTTCCAGGTGTTGAAGGTGTTGTTTAACATCTATATGCAACCACTTACTCAGCTGGTCCGAGGTTTGGGCTAGAGTGTTATCAGTACGCTGATGACACTCAGCTGGTGCTGAAGATGGAAGGCCGACCAGACTCTGTACCCGATTATTTCCATCAGTACCTCGAGGCCGTTACTGGATGGCTGCGTGCCAGCAGGTTGAGGGTGAATCCAGCAAAGACGGAAATCCTATGGCTGGGTCGACTGGGCAGTGGGGATATCCAGCTGCCTACCCTGGATGGCGAGGCGCTACGCTCGTCATCATTGGTAAAGAGTCTGGGAGTCCTTTTGGACCCTCTGCTGACGATGGAGACCCAGGTTTCCGCCATTAGCAGAACCGCTATTTTTCATCTGTGGCAGGCTAGACAGCTGGCTCCCTACCTGTCCAGGGACGACCTAGCTACGGTGATCCAGGCTATGGTCATTTCAAGACTCGACTACTGTAATGCCCTCTACATTGGCCTTCCTCTGTCGGTGATCCAGAAGCTCATTGGTACAAAATGCAGCTGCTCGGCTTATTGCGGGAATTCCAATGAGATGCCACATAACACCAATCTTACTACAGCTGCATTGGTTACCAATTGAGCACCGGATCACTTTCAAAGTGATGGTACTCACCTTTAAGGCCTTGCATGGTCTGGGGCCGATGTACCTGAGGGACCGCCTCACCCCCTACCAACCCCAGAGATCCCTCCGTTCTGAGGACCAAGATCTATTGGAAATTCCCAGTGTCAAGACCTTGCATCTAACAGCAACCAGACGCAGAGCCTTTACAGCAGTGGCACCATCGCTCTGGAATACTCTGCCACTTGAAGTCCATGCCTTGCAGGACTTATCAGCTTTCTGCAGGGCATGTAAGACATACCTGTTTCAACAGGCCTTTGATTGTTGATATTGCTGTTTTTAAATTGTGTTAGATTTTAATCATTCTTGTAAGCCGCTCCGAGCCCCGGGGGAGTGGCGGCATATAAGTTCGAATAATAAATAAATAAATAAATAAAATAAGGGACACTCTGGGAAGCAAGAGCCCTGCACCCATTCCTGGCCTCTGGAGAATGGCAAGGGGGGGGGGGCAGATGACCGCAGGAGAGGAAGGGGCATCCACTGCCCAGAGTGCAGTCTACTTCACCTGGGTGCCCAAAAGGAAGCAATAGGACAACAACAACCATTCCTCTGACTCAGAGGGGAAAGGGGAGAGACTGGCCGGGCTTGGACTCACTTCCTCCAAAAGTGCATGCTCAGATCGGCAGAAATAAAGGGACAATTAATGACTCAGCCCAGAATGTAATAGGACATGGAACATTTTATTTAAATACAGGACTGTCCCTTAAAATGAGACATCTGGCAACCCTGACCCCATTGGCAGAAATGGCAGGAGAATGTGTGTACCATAGAAACATACTCTGGACCTTTAAAGCACCATGTCTTTGATTCCTCCCCCCCCCCCCACCCACTGGACACTTTTCAGTCCAAAACAACTAAAACAAACTGTTGGTTTTAATTCTATAATCAACCTCAATACTCTCGCTATGATCAAAACCTTCAAATCAGAGTAACATTTGGTGAAAACATTCTGCACCTCTGTCATTTCAGTGTTGCCCAACTCTAGGAGATACAACTGCATGCAATTTCTCTTGTTTTCATGGACCTGTGAGATGTCCATTTTTGTTTTTTGTTTTTTTTAAAAAAATCCACTATGGGATTTACGTGGTGCCACCACCAGTGGGGAGAAACAGTCAGTTATACCACCTAGATGGCACAACTGTTTGCTCTTAGCCCAAAATCTGGAGAGGCAGGGGCAATATGAAGTTTTATTTATTTATTTATTATTCAAACTTATATGCCGCCACGCCCCTAGGGCTTGGAGCGGCTTACAAGAAATCCAACACAATTTAAAACAACATATCAAAGATCGAAAACCTGTCGAAACAAATATGTCTTACAAGCCTTGCAGAAAGCTGATAAATCCTGCAAGGCACAGACTTCTGGTGGCAGAGTGTTCCAGAGCGATGGTGCCACTGCTGTAAAGCCTCTGCGTCTAGTTGCTGTTAGACGCAAGGTTTTAAAACTGGGAACTTCCAATAAATCTTGGTCCTCGGAGTGGAGCGATCTCTGGGGTCTATATAAATAGAGAGTGTTTGTACACAGACACTATAACCCAGTTTGGAAGTGGATTACAATAAACTGGGCTCACTGTGTAACTGTAACACCTACACAAACCCTCAAGAAACCAGTTTAAGGATGGGTCCCAATATCCACTGATTGTGGATGCACTACACACTATAAGAAGATATCTTAGTTTTGAGCCCTGTATGTGTGCTCACAATGGGCACCTGTATGGGCACCACAATTCAAGAGAGATATTGGCAAGCTGGAATGTGTCCAGAGAAGGGCGACTAAAACGATCAAGGGTCTGGAGAACAAGCCCTATGAGGAGCAGCTTAAGGAGCTGGGCATGCTTAGCCTGAAGAAGAGAAGGCTGAGAGGAGATATGATAGCCATGTATAAATATGTGAGAAGAAGTCACAGGAAGGAGGGAGCAAGCTTGTTTTCTGCTTCCTTGGAGACTAGGACGCGAAACAATGGCTTCAAACTACAAGAAAGGAGATTCCATCTGAACATGAGGAAGAACTTCCTGACTGTGAGAGCCGTTCAGCAGTGGAACTCTCTGCCCCGGAGTGTGGTGAAGATTCCTTCTTTGGAAGCTTTTAAATAGAGACTGGATGGCCATCTTTCAGGGGTGATTTGAATGCAATATTCCTGCTTCTTGGCAGGGGGTTGGACTGGATGGCCCATGAGTTCTCTTCCAACTCTTTGATTCTATGATTTTATGATTCTATGGTTGCTGCAGCATGTTTGTTGTCTTGTTCTGGCTTCTCAGGTGAGCTTTTTAAACCTGCTGTTTCTGGCTCAATGCATGCTTGCATATTGGAGGTGTGCCTTTTGTGGATGCTCTATCTTCGAGCAAGCTTTGAACTGCATTTTATTTTTGGGTAGAGCTGTTCCTAGTCTGATGTTTTAGAATGTGGTAAACCATCTTTCCTTTTCTATTCTCACTCTGTAGGAAATGGATGGTGGGGAAGCTTATCAGATAGACGGGACACTACATTTAACTAGCTATCCATTAAATTGAATATTTCTGGTTAAACATAGGCTTCATAAAAAATGACAGGAGCCCCCGATGGCGCAGTGGGTTAAACCCCTGTGCCGGCAGGACTGAAGACCGACAGGTTGCAGGTTCGAATCCGGGGAGAGCGTGGATGAGCTCCCTCTATCAGCTCCAGCTCCTCATGCGGGGACATGAGAGAAGCCTCCCACAAGGATGATAAAAACATCAAATCATCCAGGCATCCCCTGGGCAACGTCCTTGCAGACGGCCAATTCTCTCACAGCAGAAGCGACTTGCTCCTGACACGACAATAAATAAATAAATAAATAAATAAATAAATAAATAAATGACCATTGAATGCAGTTTCAAACTGGTATTGAAGAAAGTGGTTTCACTTAGCAGATGATTACATAAAAAATTGTAGAACCGATTTGAGGGCCGGATGGTGATTACACAAACTACAGAATATCGATGTACATTAAGCACTTCCACATGCTTTCCTGGCATTTGTTGTCAATCTCTTTCAATTTGAAGCTTAGCTTAAATCTGCATTAAATGGTCAGTATAGGTGGGGCCCAAGCTGATAACCAAGGGAAATCTACTTCCCTAAATATATCGCTTTATGAGAAATTTTGACCTTTTGAGTTATATAGAGAGCACAAATACCTCATCCTTTCACATTTGTTTTCTCAGTAAATGCAAAAGACTGGTTCAGAGAAAAGTGGTATTATTCAGTCTCCTTCAGCGAGATGAGCCATATCGTATATCATCATTATATTTCTGTGAGTAACAACATGAGCATTCATGGGTGACCAATTTCATATTGTCTTGAATTTAGTCTTTAAGAGGGACTAATGGTCAATTTTTATGAAACTGCCTTCATGAATAAGTGAAAATCACCAGAGAGTAAAGGTCGTAGGAACGGTTATGGTAAATTGACTGTAGGTGCACTGCTTATGTAGAAATTTGGTTTGGTGTAAATCATGGTGGCAGATGCTTGAGGCATATTATGATCTGGTTTTCTCCATTATGTTTGTTGATAAGGATGAGTTACCCATGAGTTTGCCCCATAGACATTCAAGGTTTCTGTTGGCTAAGGTAGCGATATTAGTCACAGGCAACTAAGTAATTTTGTATCTATGAAGTCAGCTATATGTTTAATTTAAAAAGTCAGCTATATGTATTGTTTCAGTTGCAGTGAACTGGGCCTTTTTCCCATCTTGGATCACTTTGTGAGAAGGAAAACATAGCTGCATGACTACGGTTTCTAATTAGGCTATAGAATTCTGGCATTTATATGAAGGAAATCTCTACCTATGTGCATTTAAAACTGAATTATCTCACATATTGAATTTTCACTTTATACAAAAATTGTGACTTGTTACAGGCCCCAACTACACTGCATCCTTAAAACGCAGTT
This sequence comes from Anolis sagrei ordinatus, assembly GCF_025583915.1. Lineage (NCBI taxonomy): Eukaryota > Metazoa > Chordata > Lepidosauria > Squamata > Anolidae > Anolis > Anolis sagrei. The sequence continues at coordinate 97,510,468 of NW_026846588.1, read as the reverse complement.
CGAAACTGCATTATATGGCAGGGTAGATGAAGCTGCAATTCCCAATGTAAATGTATAAAGTGTAAGTGTATAAAGTACATGTATCCACAAAACCCTTGCAATTTTAAAAATATTTTTTGTCGATATTTGTCCTAATTATCACTTGGAAAAATCATTCAGAAGGTGGCATTGAATTCCTGTATAATTGTTTTAATTTATCTACATTTTCATCTCATTATATACTCGAAAAAATGTTAATGAAATTTTAAAGCAACATTCATCTGTTAGTGTGTTTTTTGTTAGCCCTATAAGTTAACTATTGGTAAAGTAACGTTTATTGATTAATCCACTGACCATATCAACAGTAAAAGACAAAAACAAGAAAATACACAAATAGATACTAATCACTGTCTTAAAACTCCTGTAATAGTGAACATATGTTAAAACACAATTAAAACTTGATTAATATAAGTTAAGTATTAAATCAATTCCTGTGATATAATTCGATTACTATTATGTCTTTTGTACAAAAGTAGCTGTACATGCCATAAATGGACTGAGATGTAGAAATGAGATTTTAGGCATCCATTTAGTAACCATTCTGTCTAGTAGGTCTTCCAAAATCAATGATCTGTTAGTTACTTTTTCTATCTGGACTACTATACCTGTTGATAATTAGCACTATATAATTAGTGCAACCATTTGGAGTATTGAGGTTTTGAGACTATTATGTTTTCTTTCAAGAAATGATAATTTAAGAAGTGAAATCCAGAATAAATAATTTTTAAGACCCAGAAATAAAATCTATGTAAAAAATATCATAAGAGACTCCTATGAATCAGCTGTAAAATCACCATTAAAACCTAACTGCAAACTCACTCAACCCTCTACTAACATATTTTTAGAACATATTTTTTAAACTACTTTCCCGATTTAGATACTGTTCTCAAAATAGTTAATTGTATACTGTTGGAAAAAATAAATTTTAAAAAAGAAGTTTCAAGAAGTCAGGACCAGTTTCCTCCAATTTCCAGGCTCGTGCATAAACAATTCTTGCAGCAGTTACCATCAAGGTGAAGAGTTTGTCGTGTGACTTCAGCAGTGATCTGTCTGTTGTTCCCAGTAGGAATATTTCTGGGTGAATAGGTAATGGAGAAATGGAGGAATGGATCGTGAAAGTGGCAGAAGTGGCAGAGATGGACATTCTGACGGGATATCTCCAGTCAAAAGACCTTTCAGATTTTAGGAAAGACTGGGAACCCTTCAAAAGGTTTTTAGAAGGAAAGGCCATTTCAACATGGGGATTCCAAGACTGACTAATACAAAATCCTAATTTTCATCAAATAGTTTGACTTCCTTCTGAAGAAAGAAATGATGAGGAATCCTTTGTTTCTCTTTTGGTGTGACTTTCTTTTCCATGGTATATGTGTTATGGTGGAACTCCTGAGATGTGAATACTATGTGGGTGTTTAGAAAAGGGATTATGTATGGTTGTCAAGAAAAAAAAGGGAAGGGAAAAAAGGGAAAAAAAGAAAAGAAAAGGGAAATAATTTAAAAAAGAAATATGTAATACTATGTGGAATGCTATAAAATAGAAAAAAGTGATTCCTGGAAAAGTTAAATATGTTGGCATAATGCTAATGAAACATTTGGTTATGATTTTGGACATTTTTCAATTTACGCAAATTGGGTTTTTGCAATTGTCCATGCCTGTGTATGTAAAATAGTCAGAAAGCTCTAGCCATAAGAGAGTACTTTGTTGCCTGCTTCCATTCTTGTTTTTTTTAATTGATGTAATATCAAGATGTATTTGGACATACTCTGAAACCGTCTTGATCATGAAGATATATTTCTTGCCTTGTAAGGAATTAAAACAAATTGGCATTTTTATTTTATTTTTTGCATAAGATATGGGGGGGGGGTAGCTGATGGCACTATTGCTGTTAGTTAGATGGAAACACCGGGAACCCCCGGTGGTGCAGTGGGTTAAAGCACTGAGCTGCTGAGCTTGTTGATCGAAAGGTTGCAGGTTCGATTCCGGGGAGCAGCGTGACCTTCCACTGTCAGCCCTAGCTTCTGCCATGCAGTTCGAAACCATGCAAATGTGAGTAGATCATTAGGTACTGCTTCGGCGGGAAGGTAATGGCGCTCATGCCGGCCACATGACCTTGGAGGTGTCTACGGACAACGCTGGCTCTTCAGCTTAGAAATGGAGATGAGCACCACACCCCAGAGTCAGACATGACTGGACTTAATGTCAGGGGACTACCTTTACCTAGATGGAAACCGTTCCAGTTAGGAATAGTTTGCATGGATTTTCCTTTGAAAGTGCCTTAAACTCGAGTGAATGGTAAAATATGTTATACTTACTTTGTACAAGTTGCCATCTACATACAGATCCAGACATATTTCATTATTTCTGAACGTATATTTTCTGATTATATATGAGATTGTGTCAAATAATTAATAAAGACTTTACCATAAAAAAAGAAGTCAGGACCAGTGAGAGTTAGCATACCTTCCAACGATTTAGCAAAATTTATAACTATTCTATGCTTTGATGAGACATCATTTTATAGTGTATTTTTTCACAATTCAGGATGCATCTACATGGTTGTTGCTGTCTCCTTCTCCTCAACTCTTCAAATTGTTCAGCACTTTTGCACAGTAGTAGTAGAAAGCACTGTTTTAATAAGTAGAATTGCCAGATCTCAATGCACCAATGTGTACTGTTGCTTTTAAACCTAGAGAAGTAGTTTATTTATTTATTTATTTATTTATTTATTTACTTTGCTTATATACTGCTGTTCTCAGCCCGGGGGCGACTCACAGCCGTGTACAACATAAAAAGAACAAGGTTCAAAATTTAAGACACAATATACAATAATCCACAATCCAGCATTAACAAAAAACATCATCATCAAAAAACGTCATCATCACTACAAAAGCCATTCCGCGTCGTCTCATCGTCCAAACCACAATCCAGTATCATTTTCCGTTGTTCCATTCCTATAGTCATCATTACCAATCATTGCACTTCTTGTTTGAACGCCTTCTTGAACAACCAAGTCTTTAATTTCCTGCGGAATATCATCAGGGAAGGAGCCAGTCTGATGTCCACGGGAAGGATGAAGTTAGAAATGAAATTAAACTTTTTTGTTCTTGCTATTTTTAATTCCCTTTCCCCCAGTCTCAAGATATTGCGTACGTAAATGTGTCTGGACAGACTAAACCTAAAAAAGACTAGCAACTTCATCTTGTACTTCTGTAGGTTCTAAGATAAGCTGTTCATCGTCCAGTTGCAATTGGCAACCCAAGTTTTTTGTGTGCAGCCTCTTTGAAATTAACTTCAATTTATAGTGAGAAAAAATACTGTGTAATTATAAAATTGCTCATGATCAAAGCAGGCAAATCATTCTCTCATCTTCCTCATCTTCATGGCATCATAATCTGTACAGTTTTGTGTTGTTAATGTTCTGTAAAGTCAAATGTCTATAAATTACAGAATAGCCAGATAATTCCAAAATCTACAAAGTGAATATTTATCTTTGATTCCAGCAATAAATATAATGTAGAAAATTTATTCAGCATGGAAAAGAGGAGGCAAATTAGCTCAGACTGTTGAATCATAACCAGGAAATTAAAAGATTCCTTTAAAGATTTGACATCCCCTTTCACTTATGAAGCAAATACTGATACATGAAGGATGAAAGAAGCCAATATGAAATTTAAATCTTATCTCAGCCAATTTGTGGCTGCATAAAGGCTTCTGGGTTGTGCTAATTTTGTTTCTGTCACATTCCTCCTCTTAAAGTCCACACAACACAATTGAAAATCTCAATTATTTACTTATAATAGTAGACTATTGTGTGGTCTGTAGGACAGGGTCATGCTTGGTTGCATTTTAGTATTTTTGTAAATGAGATGCGAAGAAGCTTAGTTAATTCTATTTCATGCTGGGGTTTTATTTTTAGATATTGTATATCAGTTTGCATTACAAAAAGAAATAGCATGCCATACTCTATTATTTTTTTCTGACATTTGCAATTTTGTTTTTGTTTGCTCGTCACTTTTCTATCTCGTGCCCTTTTACTTAAAAGTATGAGGTAAGACCTCCCAGGCTAAGGCAAGATACCATGGTAGATGGATAAATAATAATAAGGGAGTCCACATTCATAAATCTCTACTGCAGGTGTTTCCAAACTTTTTGCAAAGCGGGTCAGATTTGACAAGGTGAAAATGGGTGGGGGCCAATCATTCAGCCTGACATTTTTTTAAAACCATTAACATTCAATGCAAATGAACTATTTTACGAAATTGTTATTGCAAATGGCACACTTTTCAGTTCTTAACACAGAACACAAATAAATCTAGACATTGTAAGTCTCTTTTAAGAAAGGAAAAATCAGAATGTAAATAATATAATATATAATTTATCTGTGTAAGT
>NW_026846588.1:97480670-97503170 GCF_025583915.1 Anolis sagrei ordinatus | reverse complement strand
ACTAATACAGATGGAGATAATAATCATATGCAATTTTCCCCACAAACACATCTTCAGAACATAAATGATTAACATTTTATTGCATGAATGATCAGGGGATCTCCCATCGACACATGCCACTGATAGATTTAAAACTTAACCCATACCCCTGGGCTCAACATAAATAATAATAATAATAATAATTATTATTATTATTATTATTATTATTTATGTTGAGCCCAGGGCTCAACATAATAATAATAATAATAATAATTATTATTATTATTATTATTATTAGTGTGGCTCACAAATGGAACTTTGAAAAAGTAGACAGAGGGCCTGATTCTGGCAGCCCAAGAACAAGCCATTAGAAAAAATGCCATCAAAGCCAGAATTGAAAAGTTGACGACAGATCCCAAATGTAGACTCTGCAAGGAAGCAGATGAAACAATAGATCATATCCTCAGCTGCTGCAAGAAGATTGCACAGACAGACTACAAGCAGAGGCATAACACCATTGCTTGGATGATTCATTGGAACTTGTACCACAAATATCATCTGCCTGCGCCAAAGAATTGGTGGGATCACAAGCCTGAAAAAGTTACAGAAAATGTACACATTAAGCTACTCGGGGACTTCCGAATTCAGACAGAGTTTTGGAGCACAATATCCTGACCTCACTTTAAAAACCAAGTATGGATTGTCAATGTTGCAGTCCCAGGAGACAGCAGGATTGAAGAGAAACAACTGGAAAAGCTGACACAATATGAGGATTTAAAAATCGAGCTGCAAAGACTGTGGCACAAGCCAGTCAAGGTGGTCCCAGTAGTGATCGGCACACTGGGTGCTGTGTCTAAAGACCTTGGCCTGCATTTAAACACAATCGGCACTGACAAAATTACCATCTGCCAGTTGCAGAAGGCCACCTTACTGGGATCTGCACACATTATTTTCTGAAACATTACACAGTCCTAGACACTTAGGAAGTGTCCGACGTGTGATTCAGTACAACAGCCAGCAGAGTGTCTGCTGTGGACTCATCTTGTTTGGTTTCAAATAACAACAACAACAAGTTTATGTTTATATATAACCTGCCTTTTCTCTCCACAAGGAGACTTAAATTAGCTTACATAAAAGCATTTCAATACAATTTAAAATCTACAAACATTAAAGCAGAATTAAATATCAATGGTATTAAAAACGTGCAGCTAAAATCCATAAAAACATATTCAGAGCTAAAAACCACAGCATACCCTGACTTGATCTTAAAGGCTTTCTTTAAAAGCATATCTGAATAAAAAGGTTTTAGCCTGTTTCCATAAAGACAGGAAGTAAGCTATTATTGTGACCTCCCTGGGAAGTTAGTTTCAGAGTGCAGGGCCCTTTCTTGTATCCCCAACAACCATGCTTGCAATGGTGGTGAAATTGATGTAAGCAAAAGTGCCTGCATGACTTGTGGAGGGGAGGAGAGAAGGAGTTGCATAGATGTCTTTGCTTACATCAGCAAAGGCACTGAGCAATGGCCTTGGGCTCTTTGAAACTCTATTATTATGGTGACAAACAATGATGCAGTTAAGGGCTGTCCTATTTTCCCCATGCCAAAATAGAAACAGCCCCACTTTTCATACACATCATGAAGTGTGGGGCTGCTCCAGAATTTAAGCCTTAGGTGTCTGTCTCCTGCACTGAATGTGAGATGGCTACTTCCATCATGTACATTCCACAAAGATGATTCTTATCCACATTAGGGTATATTGCTTGTGTAGATATACCCTTGGTCAATCTCTAGTTTTTGGACTATGCAGACCAAGATAGTGTTGCATTTCCACTAGCCATGCTGGATGTGGAGAGATATAGTTCAGTGGGGTGGACATACAGTACATCTGAGTGGCACTTCAACGTAGAATGGTGGAAAAGTGAAAAAAAGTGATAAAGATAAATATGAAGACATTGCTCTTGCATAGTCAAGATTTTAATAATAAAATGTGAATCTAAAGCAATGGAGGAAAACAACAAAAGGGCACACAGGATGTCCTCCTGACATGATTCAAGAAATGGATTAATAAGAATTATAATACCAGAGATGTATAGGTTTAATCTAAGAGACAGGAAGACTGAAGGACAAAACAGTATAGTAGTCAGAACAAGAGAGTTTTAATGTAGGTTTACTAGAGTTAGTATGTAAAAGAGAGACTATTTCCACATGGTGAGAATCTGTATTATGCTTCTTGGGCCCTTTCTACACTGCCATATATATTCTAGATTATCTGCTTTGAACTGGATTATCAGGCAGTGTAGACTCATATGTGGATTATCTGATTTGATTATCTGGATCATATGGCAATGTAGAAGGGGGCTTGACTTTACCTTGAATTTCAGTGAGATCTCTTTTCCACAGAATGTGTGCTTTCCCTAGCCATTTTCCACTTTTGCTCTTGTAACTTTGTAGATCTCTTTCACTTTGATGTTATGAATTAGGCCCCTTCTACACTGCCCTATATCTCAGGATCTGATCCCAAATGATCTGCTTTAAACTGGATTATGTGAGTCTCCACTGGCAGATCCATCTGTGATCAGATCTTGAGATATAGGGGCAGTGTGGAAGAGTGCTTAAAGGTGCACCACTAGATGTTGTACCATTATAAATACATATATATATATACACACACACACACCATACACACACAATCTTTACAGTGATGCCTTGATTTAATAATGTAATTCATTCTGTGACCATGTTCTTAATTCAAAACATTCTTACCTCAAAGCAAATTTCCCCATTGAAATTGAAATGCTATTAACCTGTTCTGGCCCACCAAAAACTACCCCAATTTTTTGTTACACATTTTTAATAAGAAAACGTATTTTATAAATAACAAATAATTTATAAACACATTCACATGGAACAATAAAAAGACACACACACAGCAGAGTCTCGCTTATCCAACCTTTGCTCATCCAATGTTCTGTATTATCCAGCACAATCTGCCTCTCACTTGGATTCATAGCTGTTTCAATACATTGTGATGTGTTGGTGCTAAATTTGTAAATACAGTAATTATTACGTAATGTTATTGTGTATTGAACTGCTTTTCTGGCGATTTGTTGTAAAACATGATGTTTTGGTGCTTAATTGGTAAAATCATAACGTGATTTGACATTTAATAGGCTTTTCCTTAATCCTTCCTTATTATCCAACATTTTCACTTATCCAACATTCTGCCGGCCTGTTTATGTTGGATAAGTGAGACTCTACTGTGTGTGTGTATTGAATGGATAGATAGATAGATAGATAGATAGATAGATAGATTATTAAATTAAATATATAACATTAAGATCTTGTAGAATTTATGGGGCACCTTATGAACTTAATATAGAAGTTGCAAAAGTGCTAACAGGCTCTAGGTTGTTCTTACTCAGATTAACACATATCCCTAAGTAAAAGAAAGAGAGGAGGGGAAGCCACTTCAAATGAAGTAAGTAGTCAATTTAAAGTAAATACAAGAAAATAATCAAGATAGCATTATGTGCACACAGCTTTGGAAGTACTTAGAATTATGCTTGGAATGTAAATATTGGTGTGCACTTTCAGACATAAAACCGAGCTAATTTGACATTATAGGAAAGGGACGAAAAATACAATTTTTGTTTTGAGCCGTTCTTGAATAAGGCATTGTAAAAAAATTGGCTGGAGAGCACTCTGTCACAAGGCGTATAATAATGGCTTCATCAAATCATATTCAACCTTGTTCAAAAGCACGAGCATAAGTATTTCTTCACACGGAAATAGCTACCAATGTTGTTATTCTTTGCATTGTTTCCTAGATTTCCCCTTATTCTTTAAAGATTTTACTATTGTGAAAATCTGTATAATACCACTGAACTATTTCTAAAGATTAGAATGTATTTGTAGCTCAAGGATGTCTTGCAACTACACAACAGGAAATGGTATTTTTCAAGATTCAGAAATGAATTATTTCCAGAAAATTTAAAATATTTTAACAATAATGTTGGGTGTTGGACATGAGGATATTATGGTGAATTGGCATGTTTCTCCTGGAGACTATCTGTAAAACACTGGGAGGATTTTATTAATTTATTAAAAGCCGACTCAAATGATCTTCTGGCAGGAAAACCTTTCTTTTGGTGATCCCACTGCTGTATTACCAAAAATGTAAACGATTATTATTTAAATTCAATTAAGTGTTTGGAGGCTGCTGAAACTTTGCCACCAACACACTGTTTTCTGTGGTAATGTTCTGTAATCACTGGCTACCACCACACTTAAAAGGAACGTTTAGCTTCTGGTTTGGCAAGAGGTTTTAAGTACGCTGAGTTGTGTTGGATTTGCACACAGGGCTCAGAACTCTGAGGTAAATAACACTGAGATTCTTTTAAATAAATGCTGCCACCAATCTTAAAACTCTCTTCCCTTAAACTTCTATGAAACTATTTCTCATAGAAGCACTCTTGAGACAGTTGTTGTTTAACAAAGAACAAATTTGTTTATTTGTGAGAACTTCAACAATACAGGCACTTAAGCTTAACGGTTGCAATAATGAGTTGGAGCATATGGTTACTTTAAAAACAGTTCAATACTTGATTCCAAAAACAACTCTTCACTCCCTCAGGAAACTAGCAGACTTCCCTCTGACTGGAATTCCTTAAAACTCCAGACAGTCCTTTCCCTTGGATGTGTCTATTCTCTATACCAGCTATTCTACCTAATAGCTATCTATCTTCACTAACTTCACCAACTCTTGGCTTCTCTGACTTCTCTTCTCCTAACACTCCCAAATCCCTGACTCCACTCTTTAAACACTAGACCCTAACTGAGCTCCTAAGCTCTGCCCCCTCTAGGAAATGAGTTCTCTAAGATGGCTGCCTCCTTGCACCATCTCATAAAATTGCTGCTGAAATACTTGGGGCTACTTTCCTGAGCTTTCCCTGGGCCTAAAAGGTAGGCAATTCATCACACTATCCATTATATTTTAGTGAATTATCCATTTCATGCTAATGTTGCCAACATAATTGTTAAATTGGAAGAGCTAGGCTAAACTTGAAACAATTGGTTTTATTACAATATTAATATCTGATCCCATATGACCAGATCTTAGGGTGGCATATAAGTACAGGAACTGAGAAAGGTTTTCTTTTTATGAGGTAAGTGTTTAAGAGGAGTTTCACTATCCCAGGTTACCATACAAGTTGAAAAGAAATGGATTTGAGATTTGTTTCAAATTATCATCCATCTCTAACATCTCTAAGGGAATAGAAGATACACTAGAAAGGTACTATCTTTATAGTAGCTCCCTTAAAATATTAATTATGTTTTGCTTCTGTAGCAACTGACTTATTTCTTGTTTTTTCTTATTCTGCTTCTTTACTTCTTCTCAATTCATTTCATAGATCAACATTTTTCTGAATATGACTCATGAGACTTAAAACTATAAGCTGGAGATGGTATATTATACATTTTTTTCCAATAAAACCAATAAGAAAGATTGATTCATAGATACAGTTGAGCTATATGTATGTTTAGCCTTTACTCTTAGTAGTTGGCATTTATTTGTTTTCCTTGCTTACTGAAGAATTGGTAACCAGAATGGTAAGAAGTCTAGAAATCATGCCCCATGAGGAACAGCTTGGGTTTGTTTAGCTTAGAGAAGGTTAAGTGGGAACATGAAAGCCATGCCCAAGATGTCACATTGAAGATGGAACAAGCTTGCTATGCTTCTACAGAAAACAGGATATAGAGCAATTGATTCAAACTACAGGAAAAGAGATTCCAGCATACCATTAGGAAAAAAACATCAGATGGTAAGAGCTGTTTGACAGTGGAAAATGCTGCTTCAGAGTTTGGTGGAATGTCCTTCTTTGGAGATTTTTAAATAGAGACTGGAAGGGCATCTGTTGGGAGTGGCGTAATTCTATATTCCTGAATGGCAGGGGATTGGACTAGATGGTCCTTGTGGTCTCTTCCAACTTTATGATTCTATGACATAAGCCAAAAAATAGCCATAGAAATTTCTTTTTTCAACCTATTCCAGGCAAAATATCTCAAAAATGGCCAGAAATGTCAACTTTTCAGAAAACCATGATATTAAATTCATCAGATATACATGGCTAGTTGGGAGCCATACCACAAGTCACAGAAATTGCTCAAGAATCACTTTTCTACTATCCATTCCTGGAAAAACATTGCGTTTTGGAAAATAGCCCACAACTCTAACATTTCACATAGCCACGCTAACCTAATTGATGAGTCGCAGAAGAAGAAATGGAAAAAAGAATGAACCAGGGCAAGATCTCTTTATTCTAGATTGTTCTGAGAAACTAATAATAAAAAACTAATACTAGCAACAACAACGACGACGATGATAATAATAATGTTATTTCTTACCTGGCTCTCCTCATAGCTCGAGGTGGGCTACAGCGTAGCTGAAAACACATAATAATGATATAAAATACACATATTAAAACATTATTCTACAAAATAGATACATTATGTATGTCCAGATGGGCACAAAGAAGTGGCTTCAATTGATTTTTTTGTGGCTTTTTGTATAATTCCCAATAAAAGTAGTGTGTGTGTGTGTGTTTATTTTGTAGGCAGAACTTGTTGCATCTTTCCCACATTACAGAAAATACATGTTGTATATAAATTAAACTAAATTATTCAGGTAATTAAATGCAAAAATTACAAATAGACCACTTAATTGGTGGATGACCTACACAGAGAACTAGACAAGTGGAGTGTCCCTCTTGGTTTTCCTGGACCTCTCAGTGACATTTGATACCATTAACCATGGTATCCCTCTGGGTTGTCTCACTGAGATGGGACTGGGAGGCACTGTTTTACAGTGCCTCTATTCCTTCCTGGAGGGTCATACCCAAGAGATGATGCTGGAGGACTCCTGCTCGAACCCCTGGCCATTGACCTGTGGGGCTCCTCAGGGTGTTATTTTGTCCCCCATGGTGTTTAACATATTCATGAAACCACTGGGAGAGGTCATCTGGAGTTTTGGAGTGCAGTGCCACCTATATGCAGATGACACCCAACTCTAATACTCCTTTCCACCTAAAGCCATAGAAGCTGTCCTGACCCTAAATCAATATCTGTCATCAGTAATGGACTAGATGAGGACAAACAAATTGAAACTTAATCCAGAGAAGATAGAGCTGCTGGTGGTCAGTCAAAAGGGAGATCTGATAATAGGGATCCAGTCTGTGGTGGATGGGGTTACACTCCCCCTGAAGACACAAGTCCATAGTTTGGGGGTCCTCCTGGACTCCATGTTGAATCTGGAAGCCCAGATATCTGCAGTGACCAGGAGGCCCTTTGCACAATTAAAACTCATGCACCAACTAAGCCTTTTCCTTGATAAGCCAGAACTGGTCACTGTGTGTGTGTGTGTATACCTTAGTTATATCCCGTCTCGATTATTGTAATGTGCTCTACGTGGGGCTGCCCTTGAAGAGTGCTAGGAACTCCAGCTGGTCTAAAGAGCTCCAGTCAAATTGCCAACTAGGGCTGGCTACAGGGAGCGGATAACCCCCCTGTTGCAACACTTCCACTGGTTGCCAGTTTGTTTCAGGGCACAATTCAAAGTACTGGTTATGTCTTTTAAAGCCCTAGACAGTTCAAGTCCAGGCTATTTGTCTGACCACTTCTCCTTTACAAACCTGCCCGGGCCCTGAGGTCTTCAAGAGAAGCCCTTCTCTCAGTCCGACCTCCACCTCAAGCTCAGTTGGTGGGAACAAAAGGGAGGCCATTCTTAGTGACTGCTCCTTGACTCTGGAACTCCCTGCACAAAGAAGCCAGAATGGCCCCCTCCCTGTTGTCTTTCCAGTGGTAGATTAAAACCTTCTTATTCAGGCAGGCTTTTAAAGGAGAAGGTTTTTAAGAGCAAGTCAGGGTGTGCTGTGGCTTTTAGTTCTGAATATGTTTTAATGGGTTTTAACTGATTTTTTTAAAAAAATATATCAATGCTATTTAATTCTATTTAAGTGTTTGTAGATTTGTAGATTTTACACTGTATTAAATGCTTTTAGTGTAAGCCACTTTGAGTCTCCTTGTGGAGAGAAAAAGCAGGTTATGAATAATAATAATCATCATTATCATCATTGAAAGCAGCAGATGGAGAAGCTTTACTTTGCAATTTTGAGTCGAGGTCACATTACTTGTGAATCCAGGTACCAAGAAAGTTATTAGAGAGATGTTCAAACTGATACAGGGTTAGCTGACAAATGGGCAAAAAAATACCACTCCATCCCTCAGTGTAAAGAGAGGAATTGAGTATAATGCTTGTTTCACATTACACAGAATAGGAAACATGTCCCTTCAGGTGTCGTTGGACTGCACTTTCCATTCTCCTATACCACTGGCTGAGCTAACTATGATTGGTGGGAAGTGCAGTCATATGTGTGTGCATGTGTATACTTATACACACACATACTGCTTGTATAAACATGGGATTCTAACTAGGCCTGGGTAACAACGCAAAAATTTGTTTCTAAAATCGATTCGTTTTTTGGGGTTTTTAGCGTTTCGATATTTAAAATAATTACAAAATTTTCCTTTTTAAAAGTTCGGTATTTATGAAATTTCGTTATTATTAACTAATCAATTCGTTAAAATGGCGGACGCGGTTGCGCAACATGAAAATATTAGTTTTAAATAATAGTTTTAATAATAATAGTTTTAATAATAGTTTTAGTCCGCCCCCTCTCTATCCCTCCCTCCCTCTCCCTCCCTACCAACCGGGCGGTCGCCTCCGTCTCGTTGCTGCGCCTCCTCCTGCGTTTCCTTTTCCCGGCGGGGGAGGCGATCGGGGGAGTCAGCAACCGCAGCGTCGTCGGCCTTGCCGCTGCTGCTGGGCGGGGGTCTTTCCCAGGGCGGCGGATGCCAGGGCCCCGCCGAGCGGGCACGCCGGACCACCCCTGCACCGGGCCGGGCATGTGTGGGGTGTGCATGCCCAGGTGAGCCGGGAAAAGGGGGAAGAAGGGGGCGGGGGGAGCCAGGGGAGCGAGGGGAGGAAGCCAGGCCGGGAAGGGAGCTTGCTCGCTCAGTCTCTCTCTCTCGCCTGCCTTCCCTTCTCCTTGCCCCTGCTCGGGCCCCTTTGCAGCCCGGGAGCTGAAATAATAATGAAACAATTACAAAACAATTACAAAATAGCTTTAAAAATTCGTTTTGTTTTTTAGTTGCTCCTGGATGGTTTGTTATCGCTTCGTTATCAAGAAAAATAACGAATTATTAACGAATTACGAAATTAACGAACGAAACCGCCCAGCCCTAATTCTAACATCAAACACTTCACCTGACTTACCGGCCCAAGCGTCTTGTGGTGCAGGGTGTCCTCGCCGCCATTTGGCCCAGGTGGCTTCTTCTTCCCAGAAGCCCCCTGGGCAGTGGGAAAGTTTCCCACTGTCGTGGTCCTCCTGGCCAGTGGTGGGATGGCCCTACCCCGTTGCTGACGTGGCTGCGGCCAGCCTCTTGCTTCTGCCCGGGTAGCCTATTTAAGGATGCCTGAGGCCTTCCAGCGGGTACTGGGCCTGCTCCAGCTTTTCCATCCAACCCACCTACCCTTGTTCTGGGGAAATTCGTTGGCCTATCATGTTAGCTTATTCATGTTAGCTTGTTGGTTAACTTGTCACAACTCTGTATTTGGCATGTGGCATGGGCCCTGGATCTGGTTGGTTTATCGTCCCTTGGTGGAAGGGGGGATAACGCCTGTGGTCCCTGGGGTGCCAAAATTACATAGACCAGTATTGTGCCAGTGGTACCCAGGGATGTAGCAACATCGGGCTGTCCGATTCCTTATCCAGGACACATGCATGGCTTCCAACCCTTGTTCCTGTTATCAATAAATGAGTTGTTGCCAATTTTCACTCCAATAAACGTGTGTTCATGTCTCCTTGGGTTTGCTGGAGGAAGGTGTATCATCCATGCGCATGCAAAAGATTTCTTCACATCGGCTGACATCAGCCAGAGTGCCTGAAAACTAGGAAAGTAGGTGTTATGGCTGGTGAGTGCTGTGACATGGGGAGAGGAGATGACAATGGACTGCTATCTTGCATCCTAAACTGCCTGAACCAAGGCAATATGGGATAGAAATAACTCCCCTAACTTAGGGGAAAGCCCAAATCCTCGGTCAGGATTTGAGCTTTTCCGCTAGTTGGCATTATTTAGAGCAAGGTTGCATTAAAGGGGGCTTGCCCCAATTAAGCTGGATCAGCTCCATGCAGGTCCAACTACTACACACCAACCATGGTACTCAGTGTAGATGCACTCTGTGATTCTATGATTTTATTCTATGTGCCTGCTTCTGCCAAAAAACCAGGAGTCTCAAAACTCATTTTTTGGCAGCACACCGACATGGCTACATGTAACCTACAGTGCTTATAATTTGAGGTGTGAAAGTTATTGTTAATTTTCAAAGCAGGCAGTGGGATTTACAGAGCAAGCTGTGGAGCTTGACATTGTTGAATTTTAGGGACCAATTGTTATCTTCAAAGTGGCTCTGTTGTTTAAAAGTTGGCTCCTTCTGACCTTAATTGTTTGTATGGGCTACAAATCTTACAGGTTACGGTTGTCTTAAAGCAGGGGAATTTATCTTGCAACCTGCTTTGTCCCCAATGCACATTTCTCTTATATACTTTGTCTTCTACAATCCTCACCAATATGTACCTTTACCCTTGAAACACCTTGTTTGTTAGAGGTTAAGAGGCAGTTATGTTAAAGGTTGGTAAAGGTGATGTGTTATTTCAGCTAGAGAACTCTGACCAATGCTGCAGTAAGTGATGCAGTGCAGAGGTCATTTAGTGAATCAGTGTTGGAGAATTGTAAATGCACATTTTTTTCTCTCCAAAACATCACTTTGTTGTCTTTCTCCTCATTCCCAGTTAACAATTATGATCTGCAAAGCCCATGCAATGCCTTTGTTTTGCACAAATGGAAAATAATCCATTTTTACTGGGCAATCGGGGGCTAAATTTACATCTGTTGCAACTGTATTAACTATAGTATGATTTTATTTGCAAAGCATTGTCCAAATTCTTCACAACCAAAGTTCCAGTCGAGTCTACATTCTTATTTAGGCAGGCAGTCTAGTGACCATAAAAATAAAAGAATTACAAAATAAAACTTTTCACTGGGTGGCTGTTTGATCATTCAGTGGTTGCAGAAAAGGCAGATTTCTTTGCTGACTATCAACCTTAGCATGTGGGACTAAAATTAGCAGCATACACCTATCTTACCCCGGTCACCCATGGAGCCAGTCGGCTTCCATCAGACGATGTCGTGCAGGCTCCACGAGTGAAGGAGGTCAGAACCAGCATATTGCTGCCTGTGTTGCGAATGACTTTAATGGGGGGAAGCTACACACTCCATGCATGCACCACACTTCCCCCCATGGAATCAGCTGCTGGAGGAGCCCGATGATGCAGATTGTGGGGTGGCAGCTTCCTCAAACCCCATGGCGAAGTGGAGTGATGTGGGACACTTTCGGCAGCCATGTGATGAGGTTGTATACTGCCTCCAAGCAGATCTTTTAACAGTCTGTAGCCCATGTTTGGTTAGTTTCACATGGTTTTCTGCCAACTTTGCCCTTGTCTTGTGGATCAAGAAGGATGATTGTTTATTTTCCAAAAAAAAAAAAAAACAAAAAAACTAAGGTAAAACAAAACCCTAAAGTTTAAAAACAACATAAATTATTTGTTTGCCGTATTTTTTTTCATTAGAAATTCCTCAGATAAAGATAGACATCGCCTGTCTAGAAACCTGTAAACAACCCCAGAAGCAGTAAAGTAGTCTTCCTTTTAAACTCAAAGTGAAATGTGTCCATAAAGATGGTAGGGGCTACTTCTTTTTTAGCCCTGCACTTCAAATGCTTTCCTTTTGAAACAGTTGTCTGCTCTATCCCATTACTTGGATACTTGGTATTTACTTTTATTTTATAAGATGAATGGTGGGAGGGTGAATCAAAACAAGGTCTTTGCCTTCAGTGTGTGAGAAAGGTTTTAAAGTAATGGCTGAATATATCGAGGTCTTTGTGGATTAATTTTGCCTTGTCATGAAATAAGTGTATTTTCTATTATCTGCACTAAACCTTGCACATTTGATGCCTGGAGGGAGAAGCAACATCTGACGATTGTATGTCTCTTCAATTTAAATTGATGAAGTTATAGGTGACACAAGACAAGATTAGTCTTCTTTCAAAATAATAAAAGTTTTATTACATGTCATCCTTTCTTCATTGCCCTTAAATGCCTATTTCACACAATCATCCTACAGTGTGGAAGGCATAATGCTCTGAATGTGTTGTCTAAACCAAGGAAATGTAATTGAAGTTGTAAGAAACAGATGACTGAAAGGTTTTCCTACTGAAAATATTAATTTTAAATGGGTGTGTATTTCTAAGTCATCTATCTATCTATCTATCTATCTATCTATCTATCTATCTATCTATCTATTTATTTATCGTGTCATCAGCAACCAGACATTTGTATTACATTTTTAACAAAAACAAACAAACAAACATACAAAACACAGAATTTGCAAGCTTGGTAGTTGATTAAATGTCCTTCGACCAGTAGTTGGCCACTTGGAGTTCCTCTGGTGTTGCCGTAAGGAGGTCCTCCATTGTGCATGTGGCGGGGCTCAGGTTGCATTGCAGCAGGTGGTCAGTGGTTTGCTCTCCACACTCGCATGTCGTGGATTCCACTTTGTAGCCCCATTTCCTAAGGTTGGCTCTGCATCTCGTGGTGCCAGGTGTCTGTTCAGCGCCTTCCAAGTTGCCCAGTTTCTGTGTGCCCAGGGGGGAGTCTCTCATTTGGTATCAGCCATTGATTGAGGTTCTGGTGAGCCTGCCACTTTTGGACTCTCGCTTGCTGGGGTGTTCCAGCGAGTGTCTCTGTAGATCTTAGAAAACTATTTCTTGATTTAAGTCATTGGCATGCTGGCTGATGCCCAAACAAGGGTATTTCTAAGTCTTTTAATGTACAGTGAAACCTCTACTTATGACTGTCCCAACATATGTACATTTTGTCCTACAAAACATTACTCAGCCTAGGTTTCATTTTGGCATTAGAAATCTCTTTGACCTATGAACAGCACCAGATGGAACAGTTGAACAATGCAAGAACCCTTGTGCTAAAAGGAATGTGAGCACGAGTACCAGATCCCTTGCACCAAATGGATTGGTCAAGAGACAGTGCTTGCCCCAGAAGGCGTGCTTGCCAGACCCTTTGTGCTAAATGGAGCACATGCAAGCGCCAGAGAGTGTGTTCGTGCCAAAAGGAGTGCTTGCACCAGAAGCACCATAAGAGGGAGTGAGAGTACAGGGCTTCCAGGGAGCAGCCTCTGTACCTCATGCCTCAGGGGCTCTGACTGAGTGCCGTTGCCTTCTTGCCATGTTCTCTTCTCTGCTTTGGGAGATTGCTGTCTACTGGGGAAGTTTTGATTAGTTCATTTTGTGTGCTTTTTATTTCTGATATGTTTTGCTTCAATAGAGAGAGACAACAAAAAAAATATGGGAAGGGTTTGCTGGGCATTGACCTTGAGTTTTGGAGTTGTAGTTCACCTACATCTAGAGAGCACTGTGCACACGAACAATGATGGATCTGGACCAAACTTGGCACAAAAACTCAGTATGCCCAGATGTGAACACTGGTGGAGTTTGGGGAATATGGACCTTGACATTTGAGAGTTGTTGTTGGGATTTATAGTTCACCTACAATCAAAGAGCATTCTGTTCTCCACCAAGGCTAGAATTGGGCCAAACTTGGCACACAGAACTCCCACAACCAACAGAAAATACTGGAAGGGTTTGGTGGACATTGAGCTTGAGTTTTGAAGTTGTAGTTCACCTACATCCAGAGAGCAGCGTGGGCTCAAACAATGATGGATCTGGACCAAACCTGGTACGGATACTTAGAATGCCCAAATATGAACACCGGTGGAGTTTGGGGAATATAGACCTTGACATTTGGGAGTTGTAGTTGTTGGGATTTATAGTTCACCCACAATGAAATAGCATTCTGAACCCCGCTAACGATAGAATTGGACCAAACTTCCCACACAGAACCCCCATGACAAACAGAAAATACTATGTTTTCTGATGATCTTTGGCGACCCCTCTGACACTCCCTCGCGACTCCCAGAGGGGTCCCAACCCCCAGATTGTGAAACACTGTTCTATGGATTTTGGTATCTGCAGGTGCTATGAAACCAAACCCTAGCAAATACAAAGGGCTCAATTAGTCCTAGGCCAAACTTTACCCACACCTGCTTTTTAGATTTGTCACTTTCTTTAAATCTCAAGGGAGCCCCTGGTGGCACAGTGGGTTAAAGCACTGAGCTGCTGAGCTTGTTGATCGAAAGGTCGCAGGTTCGATTCCGGGAAGCGGCGTGAGCTTCCGCTGTCAGCCCTAGCTTCTGCCAACCTAGCAGTTCGAAAACATGCAAATGTGAGTAGATCAATAGGTACCTCCGGCGGGAAGGTAACGGCGCTCCATGCAGTCATGCTGGCCACATGACCTTGGAGGTGTCTATGGACAACGCTGGCTCTACGGCTTAGAAATTGAGATGAGCACCACACCCCAGACTCAGACATGACTGGACTTAATGTCAGGGGACTACCTACCTACTTTAAATCTCAACTGATAGTGAGTTTCTCTTTCTTATTTATTCCAAGCACCTCCTTTCACAGCATTTTTATCTTTGCCTTCTGGCAAGAGTTTTGTCAATCTTTTGGTGAGTACCATATCCCAAGTTTGAGAGTGTCAAAGAGTGGCATGCTCTGCAGTGGTTTGATTTATGTATTCATGTATGTCTGTTTTTCATTCTAGCTATTAAAAGTGTCTTGGCATGTGTGTTAGTTCTTACTTTTTTATAGCTGTGGACAGATCATTTATATTTCTCTTTACTTACTGGATGGACAGATCATTAGCACCCATTCCCTCTTATTGGCAGCATATGAGGTTATGTGAGGCAGTTAGCAGCGTGTTCGTTAGTAATTGAATTTTCTGAGTCATGATTGGAATGGGGGAAAGTTTAACTATTGAAAGCTTTTAAAGAAAATAATGATCCAGGAGTGAAAGCGGCAATGAAGATATAATCCTTTGAGTGGGAGATAATACTTGTTTATCAACTTCTCCGGGGCGACTCTTTGTTAGACGCTAATGAGATTAAATATCGCAAGTACTGCAGCATTTGACAACCACCATTATTTGGCATCTCCCCCTTCCCTTCCTTCCTCATGCTCTCAATCTTCCTCATATATAGCAACCAGGGTTAACAACCTCCTAGCACCAGGATGCTCTGAAATTGCCAGAAAGAGATTGCCACAAATGAAAGCTCAAAGAGATTCACGGTGGCACACTTTCTAAGTAATTAGAACTGTTTCACAATAATTTCATCTCATGTGGTTTTATCTTCCTTAATCAACAGTAGCTGAACCTGGTAATATCTTTGTATTTCTGGAGTTATCTTATGTTTGTTTATTATACTGCAAGCTGCCTTGAGCACTTTATAACTTTAATAACTGGATAAAATGACCACAATACATAAAAATGAGATTCTCTATAAGAGGCATAAGTGGGGTGACAAATTTGTCTAAATATAGTGAGGCTGTAATACATATTTTTCACATTTAAAAATAATATACACAAAATTACATATGTTTTGGCAGTTTTGAAGTAGCACATCAGGTGCTCAACCTTGCAAGACATAGGCATAGTAAATGGTTTCTTTTGAAATGTGGGCAAAGTGTAGTAATGTGTAAAAAAAATGTTAGTAGTCCAAGAAAAAAGGCAATGAGATGGAATTACAAACAGGGCAACCAGCTACTGCTTTTTTACCATCAGGTCTCGGTGGTGACCAGGGGAGCTTTTGCACAATTAAAACTTGTGCACCAGCTGCACCCGTACCTTGGGAAATCTGACTTGGCCACAGTGGTCCATGCTCTGGTTACATCCCGTATAGACTACTGCAATGCTCTCTATGTGGGGTTGCCTCTGAAGACTGCCCGGAAGCTACAACTAGTCCAACGAGCGGCAGCCAGACTACTAACAGGAGCGGGGTACAGGGAGCATACTACTCCTCTGTTGCGTCAGCTCCACTGGCTGCCAATCAGCTTCCGAGCACAATTCAAAGTGCTGGTGTTGACCTATAAATCCCTAAACGACTCCGGCCCAGTTTACCTGTCCGAACGGATTCTCCCCTATGAACCATCAAGTTGTTAAGATCTTCTGGAGGGGCCCTGCTCTCGGTCCCACCACCTTCGCAATCGCATCTGGTGGGGACGAGGGACAGGGCCTTCTCGGTGGTGGCCCCTCGGCTCTGGAACTCTCTCCCGATGGAGATTAGATCTGCCCCTTCCCTCCTGACTTTCAGAAAGCTGGTAAAATCTTGCACTCTGGAATTTAGCATTCTCAGAATGATGATTGAGTCAATAACTGCTGACCACACTGACGGATGGTGATGAATTTGTGATTTACCTTGACAACTTGGCTTTATGTAATTGTTTAATCTGTAATTAATGTATTTTAATGTATTAACGTAATATGATGTTATTATGTTTTAGATTATTTGTGTATGAATTTCCTGTTGTTAGCCGGCCTGAGTCCCTTTTCGAAGGTCGAGAAGACCGGGTTATAAAAGCTCTAAATAAATAAATAAATAAATAAATAAATAAGTCAGCTTCAACCTATGGCAAGCCCCTTCTACGTTGCCATATAAAATCCCAATTACCTTCTTTGAACTGGATTATACGGCAGTGCAGACTCATATAATCCAGTTCAAAGCATATAATTTGGATGTTCTGCTAAAATTATATGGCGGTGTAGATCCAGCCTGAGGGACCTCCAATAGACCTTTTTAACGGCCCTTCTCAGGTTTTGCAAACTTGGGTTTGTAGATTCTTTTGTTGGGAAATATCTTTTTGTAATGTGGTTTTATTCTTTTCCTACTTCCTTCCACTTTGTCATTTTCCCCCAATGATTCAAATAATTTCATGCTGTGTTCAAAGTAACTTCAGTTTCATCATGTTGGCTTCCAGTGTGAGTTCAAGCTTAATTTACTCTTGGATCCATGTATTTGTCTTTCTGATTGTACTCATAGGACTCTTCTCATCATTATATTTCAAATGTGTCAGTTTTATATTTCCTGTCAGCTTTCACCACCGTCCTGCATTCTTGACTATACATAGAAATCAAAAACACTGTGGTGTTAAGTGTTTTTGTTCCATGTTCCTGTTACATGTGTTGTGCAGCTTCAGATGTTCTTCTCACAACACTTCTCTCAGTAGCAGGATGGGTGTCTTCCTCACGGCCTCCATTTGCTCAGTACCTCCATTTGCTCAGTATTAACAAGAGTTATCTGAAATGCCACCGACATTGTCTCCCAGAGATCATCTACCAGTGTAGTTATACTATGGTTTTGCTCCAGTAGCTTCCTTTCTAAAAGTCAACTGCTTCTACTATCGGAAAAGTCAGTTCTTACCTGCTGATGCAGACTTTACTTCCTGAAGAGGATCAATGAAGTCCTCATGAGGATTGAAGCATGCCTATTTTTACGACTATTTGTACCACTATGCAGTCAGGCAGAAGAACTTGGCAAATGTAATTCCTGTGTTTTCTAGAATCAATTAACACTGTTCCACAAACATGCCTAGCCAAGTCCAACTGGTACCTACAAATGTTTCAAATGTTTAGATGTCAACAAACTTTGCAAAGAATTCAAGGCAGTCATAGCACCAAGGACCAAAACAGCAGCTAGATATTCTTATAATTATAATGTACAAACTAACTGTATTTTTCTATTCCTATAGTAAAAAATATAGTTTCATTTTAATGACTTTTTTGGTTTATGAAGTCACAGTAAATGCTAAGTAGATGTTTAACATCTACATGAAGCTGCTGTGGGAGATCATCCGGAATTTCGGAGTAAGATGTTATCTGTTCGCAGATGATGTCCAAATCTGTCACTCCTTCCCACCCATTACTAAGAAGGCTGTTTAGACCTTGAACCGGTGCTTGGCAGCTGTGTCGGACTAGATGAGGGCTAACAAATTGAAATTTAATCCAGACAAGACAGAGGTACTCCTGATCAGTCAAAAGGCCAAACAGGGCATAGGGTTACAGCCTGTGTTGGATGGGGTTACACTCCCCCCGAAGACACAGGTTCACAGCTTGGGAGTGATCCTGGACTCATCGCTGAGCCTGGAACCCCAGGTCTCGGCGGTGGCCAGGGGAGCTTTTGCACAGTTAAAGCTTGTACACCAGCTGTACCCGTACCTTGGGAAGTCTGATCTAGCCACGGTGGTCCACGCTCTGTTTACATCCTGAATAGATTACTGCAATGCCCCCTACGTGGGGTTGCCTTTGAAGACTGTTCGGAAACTCATCTAATGGGCGGCAGCCAGCTTGCTCACTGGAGTGTTGTACAGGGAGCATACCAGCCCCCTGTTACATCAACTCCACTGGGTGCTGGTCCATTTCCAAGCACAATTCAAAGTGCTGGTCTTGGCCTATAAAGCCCTATACGACTCCGGCCCAGCTTACTTGTCTGAACATATCTCCCTCTATGTTCCGCCTTGTAGTCTAAGATCCACCAAGGAGACCCTGCTCTCGGTCCCAACAGCTTCGCAAACATGGCTGGTGGGGACAAGGGACAGGGCCTTCTCAGTGGTGATCCCCTCCTGTGGAGTTTGCTCCCCAGCAAAATTAGATTGGCATCCTCCCTCCTTTCTTTCAGAAAAAAACTGAAGACATGGTTGTGGAACCAGGCTTTTGGCTAATGGACATAATGGCACCTGAACATTGAATTGGACCATATGATCGTTATAATGGAAATGGCTTTACGGCTGTATAACTAATGTTTGTTTTAATCTATTGTATTGTATGATTTTATTTTGCTATTATAATTGTAATTACTACGGCATCAAATTGTTGCCATTGTTAGCCGCTCTGAGTCCCCCTGCGGGGGTGAGAAGAGCGGGGTAGAAATGTTGGAAATAAATAAATAAATAAATATGCTTTTTTAAAAAAAATTAATTTTATTGATTTTATAACAGTAGTAAACATATAACAGTGACACATAATACATGTACAAATGACAAACAAGACTGACAAGATAACAATAAACGTGACATGTTTTCGTGCATAGCATCGAAATGACACACATATTTATTTTTTCGTAGTCCTGGTTGTCCCCCCTACTCCCCCCCTAAATAGTCTTGCTTATTACATGATTTCGTTTGTTTTTCTTTATTCTTTTTTCCCTTTCCACCTCCCTCCCTTTCATTTCTTCATCAGAAATAATGAGAGATGGTAGTGCTGAGGGGGTAGGGAAATCGAATACGCAGGGGGTTTGGGTTCACTGGATCTAAATAGAGAAAACACTGTAGTGTTTGAGCCTTAGGATTGAGTTACCTGGGGGGGGCGAGGGCGAATTGTGAATCCCAGTTCTAACCCACCACCCTAAACACCCCTAGTGACGTTAAAATACTTCCAAGGATATTCTGGACAGTTATTATCATAATAGGCAATAGTTTGCCCTTTGCTTCCTTTTATTTGTCATACGTCGGGTACCTAGGATCGTTCCCTTGAGAGCTTTCGTTATATCATACTGATATTAATTTCATTGTTAAGTTTATTAATGTAATCTATAAAGCTTTTCCAGTTGGTTTTAGGTGGTTTTGGTATATTTTGAGATATTTTATGTGTTAAGATATCCATATTCATTATGTCCCATACTTTTAACATCCATTGATCTATCGTGGGTATTTCTGTAGATTTCCAAACCTTAGCTATAACTGTTCTGGCTGCCGTGGTAAAGTAGAAGAGAAGTTTTTCTGAATTTTTGTTTTGGAGGGGGTCAGTGATTCCCAGCAACATTGTTTCCGGTTTAAGTTTTATTTTCTCTCCTAATATTTTCTGTATAGTTTGTTGACTTTTTGCCAGAAGTTTTTTATTTTCCTGCACTTCCACCATGTGTGGATATAGCTTCCTTTATGTTTCCCACATTTCCAGCAGGTATTTTTGATTTTCCCTTTGCTAAATTTAGATATCCTGTCAGGTGTGTAATACCATCTATAAAACGATTTATACCAGTTTTCTTTCATCTCAGTTGAATATGTGTACTTGATTTTTTGGCGCCAGACTTCCTCCCACTCTGTCATATTTATTGGTCTGCCTATATCTCTGGACCACTGGATCATATTTTGTTTCACCTGTTCTGTTTCCGTTGCCCATATCAGCAGTTGTTGATATATTCTTTTGATCAGCTTGGTCTCGATTTTTAGTATTTTATCCCAGAAAGTTTCTTGAGTCTGGAATCCATTTTTAACATCTATTCTATAGTTCTCTAATATTTGCTGATATTGGAACCAGGAGATGGATTTATCAAGTTGTTTGAGTTCTTCCTGGGATTTTAATTTGATTTCTCGAGGGTCTTTTTTCAGGAGCTGGGCATAAGTAAGCCATTTTTCTCTAGGCAGGTCCCTCAGATGTTGAGCTTCATTCGGAGAGAACCATAGGGGAGTTCTCCTATAGAATCTGTTCTTGTACGTATCCCAGACTTTAAGAAGTGCGGCTCTACTCGGGTGGTTTTTAAAGCCCTTCTCTTTTTCCGCTTTGCCTCTCCATAGGTAGCCGTGCCAGCCTTGATGTAGATCAAAACCCTCCAATGCTAGAATTTTACGTTTACTTAGGGTTGTCCAGTCTTTTATCCATCTTAATGATGCTGCTTCGTAATATAATTGTAAGTCGGAGAGGGACAAGCCTCCCCTTTTCTTATCATCAATCATATTTCTGTGGCTTATTCTTTGTTTTTTATTTTTCCAAATAAATTTGGAGATTTCTTTCTGCCAGCTTTTAAGGAGGGTTTTTGATTTAAGGACGGGCAAAGATTGGAACAGGAACAAGACATCTGGTAGGACATTCATTTTTACTGTGGCGATCCTGCCTAGTAGGGAAAGATTTAGCGAGTTCCAGGAGTTAATTTTCTTCTTTATTTCTTTCCATTTTTTTTTGTAATTATTTTTTATTAAGTGGGCGTTGTTTGTTGCTATTGTTATTCCTAGATATTTAGTTTCAACTGTTGTTTTGATTCCTGAGATGTTCTGTATCTTCTCTTTATTATTTTTATTCATGTTTTTAGTTATTATTTGTTTATTTTAAAACCCGCGACCTCGCCAAAATCTGTTATTTCTTTCAACCATTTATTGATGTTATCTAATGGGTTTTCTATAAAGCAGACAATGTCGTCTGCAAATGCCCTTGTTTTAAATGTGTGGTTTTTGACTTTCAATCCTATCAGCTCCTTATTGGTCAAGATTCTCTGTAAAAGCACTTCTAAGACTGTTATGAAAAGTATTGGAGATAGGGGGCACCCCTGTCTGGTACCCTTTTGAATTTCTATATTGTCTGAATATTGTCCATTAATGACTAGTTTTGTCTGCTGTGAGGCATAAATGGAAGTAATAGCGTTCAGATATTGATACCCTATATCCATTTCTCTGAGTAGGCATATAATGAAGTCCCAGTTAACTTGGTCGAATGCCTTTTCGGCGTCGAGGAACATAAGAGCAGCTTCTTTTTGAGTATTCTTTTCGTAGTAATCAATAACGTTAATTACTGTTCTTATGTTGTCGCTCAGTTGTCTTCCTGGCAAAAAGCCGACCTGGTCTTCTTCAATTCTTTCTGTTAGTATCTTGGTTAGTCTAGATGCTAATATCGCCATGAATATTTTGTAATCTGTGTTAAGAAGTGAGATAGGGCGGTAATTCTTTACTGCTGTGCTGTCTGTATGAGTCTTATGGATTAATGAGATTGTAGCGTGTTTCCATGTATCGGGTAGTATTCCTTCTTCCATGACTTTGTTCGCTACTTTCTGCAGATGGGGAGCTAATATATCTTGGAAGGTCTTGTAATATCCTGTCGTAAGACCGTCCGGACCTGGAGCTTTATTCGATGGTAATTTCTTGATCGTTAATAAGACTTCTAGCATTATTGGGTTGTTCAGTATCTTTCGTTGGTCATCTGAAATTCTTTGAATAGTTTGTTTTGCTAGGTATTGCATTATTCTTTCTTTGGGAATGTTTTCGTCTTTGTACAGATTTTTGTAGAATTTCGTGAATTGGTTTATAATTTCACTTGTCTTATATAAGGGTTTGTCTCCCTCCATTATCTTTGTTATTTGTCTACTCTGCTTTTTTACCGCAATTTTCCTGGCGAGTGCTTTTCCTATTTTATTGGCGTTTTCGAAATAATATTGTTTGGTATATTTCAGCTTCTTTTCTATCTCTTCTAGTTGAAGTGTTTCTATGTTCTTTTTTAGTATGTTTAGTTGGTGATGGAGAAGTGTTCATTATACTGTGTTTCAAACTGTGTTTAGGTTTTACATTGTGGCCAGGGCCTAGCTGAGAGAGAGATAGGTTGCCATGGTGACAAGCCAGAGGAGGTGGGCGGAGCTTAGGTAAAAAAGGTTTGAAAGCGACAGTTTATTTTCAGTCAGGC
>NW_026846588.1:97438139-97480570 GCF_025583915.1 Anolis sagrei ordinatus | reverse complement strand
TCGCTCTTGCTGGCTTTACTTTGTGCCTCTTGGTTGTTTTGGATTGTCTTTATTTCTGCTTGTATTTTGAGTAGTTCTTTCAAATAATAAATAATAAATATGCTTTTTGACCATAGAATTTACTATTGTACTCAGATGGCCCAGGAGGTTAATAAATGGATTTCCTAGCACCCTTCCCCCCCCCCCTTTTTTTGTTATCAAACAAAGAATTTGGTAAAATAAATGTAGAGATAGAATATATGGTGAAGAATTTGTGAATTGCATCACTACCTCTTGTCCAGTGAAGGAATGTGAGATTTATTCTTCTTGACTTACTACAATTAATTTTAAATATTGGTTTCTCCTGAAGATTAAATATATAAAAAGAAGATTAAATATATCCACACTATACTTGCAGTAAATATCTTGATATAGTGTTAATCAATAGCAATGTCTTTCATGAAGAAGGTGGCATAACTCACCAGACACAGTGGAAACAGCTGTTACTGCGTTGACTGATGGGAGAAGCTTAGGCATGTAGGGTATGTTCAGCTGATGACTCAGAAAAAAAATGTTTCCTTTGCATTGTTGTGAAGTGCCTTAACATTATCTGCAAATGGAAGCAAATTGCTTGTGATTCCTAGCATTTACCCTGACAACTGATTTTTGCAAGAGTTGGTCTACTAGCCATTTCAAGCTACAAACAAATGCCTCTTTAACCATCCTCTGCCCTAGTTTAACCAGCAGAAGAAGCTTGTCTACAGTTTATAAATATCGCTTGCTTCAGTGGGCTGTGTCATGTATGAGCTTTTGTCATTAACATTTAGGTTTGGGAAGAACAGGAAAATATATGAAGAATAGCTTTGCCTTCTCTTCGGAAATGATGACTGAGTACTAGGCTTGTTTGATTTTTAAAAAATGGTTCAAAACTCATTTCGGATGTGCTGGTGGTTCAGATCTAAAGTCAATTCCGATTTTCACAGAAAAAAAAGTTCAAACTTTTCAAAACTTCAGAGACTTCCGAATCCTTCATTAATGGTTTCAAAGTGTTATTTCCTGTTTCATTGGGTGATCTTTTCTTTAAAAGTAGTTGTTTTATTCCAGAAAGGGGGGGGCAAAGGGAAGAAATCCATCCACTCTGGTTTAAACTGCTTCTCTCGCCCAAGGCTGACGTGGGAGGGAAAGGAAACCGAAGGGAATCCATCCAAACTGGGTTAAACTGCTTCTCTCGCCCAAGACTGACACGGGAGGGAAAGGAAACGAAGGGAATCCATCCAAACTGGGTTAAACTGCTTCTCTCGCCCAAGACTGACATGGGAAGGAAAGGAAAGAAGGGAATCCATCCACACTGGTTTGAAAAGCTGAATAATTTCTGACCCACTTACTGATTCATAAGAGAAATTGTGGAAAAAGCTTCAGAAGGGCAAAGGGACTTACGGTTTCCTTAAAAACTTCAAAATCGCTTCAAAAACCAAATCTTTCCAAATTTATTCTGAACTATGAAGATTCTGACCGAACCTAACCATGCCTACTGAGTACCAACATATTGTGTGGGAGGGATGGAGAGGGATCACAGGCCAGGTAGGCTTTCTTATCCTTACCTGTACAGGGAATCTAGAACCTAAATATGCCATCCATAAAAAAGAAAAAAAAATAGGAGAGTGAAAGAGTGAAGTGTTGATTTTTAAAAAGTCTGCATCAGTCTCCTAGAGATGAAAAATGCCAATGATGATCCTCCACCCATACATTTACAACTAGCTGCTGTTCTTTTCTCCAGGTGAGATTTATTATTCTTTATTGATTTCCTCATTCGATTGAAGGACATATCTGGCAATAAAATAGTAGATCTGTTGCTCCTATTATCATGTGTCAAAGTTCTGTCAAGTTGATGACTTTTTGAACTTTGTTGTTTCAGAAAACCTTTCTGACCATTACCAGCAGAAGTCTGACATTTTCAAGATGAAAATCAATCTTTATAACATGTTGTTTCAGAATCCAGGCTTTTTCGGTGGTTGTAAAAACATATAGAGTGAGGTTTGAGAAGAGATGTGAAATAAACCCCAAATCGAACCATATTCTTGTATTTTTAGCTTAAAGAATCAAGATGTATTGCTACTATTGCTACAGATTATCTTTAATTCTATATATACTGTCAGAATAATATATAAGTGAATTATTTCTAAACACATTTTAATGCTTGGTTCACTAACAAGCAAGGCCAGAAGTAAGGCTTCATTTTAGTTTTCCAAAGATTCAAGTCTACTTTCAGCTTCAGTTCATTGCAATAGTGAGATTTCCTTCCCACCAGCTGTTTCTAAATGTATTCATTTTATTTTCTCCGATGTAAGTCAGAATAACCAGAAGTATCCCCATTAATATACAAGCCATGGGAAAATATATTTTATTGTAATTGTTTAGGTGGATGTTTCGCCGTGCTTTCAATTGACGACTCCTATGACAAATGACCTGCATCATGACTTGAATTGTCATTCAATCTGATGTCCTATATTATATTAATTGATCCTGTTAATTTACTCTGTTTCCATGATATTTCCTATGCCGT
Source organism: Anolis sagrei ordinatus (assembly GCF_025583915.1). Taxonomy (NCBI): domain Eukaryota; kingdom Metazoa; phylum Chordata; class Lepidosauria; order Squamata; family Anolidae; genus Anolis; species Anolis sagrei. The sequence goes on along the minus strand of NW_026846588.1, from coordinate 97,478,028 downwards.
TATACATTGTTATCCACCTTACTAAACCACTTATCCTTTAACTAGTTCATGTAGTGGTCCTTCCTCCCACCCTCCAAAATTAGTCTGCTGTTATTGTTGTTGCTAGCTATTATTGTTATGTTGTTTTACGTTGTTTTTATGCTGTCTTAATTGTTTTTGCTTTGTTTATAATTGTATTCTGCCTTGGGCTTGGGTCCCATGTAAGCCGCCCTGAGTCCTTTCGGGGAGATGTAGACGGGGTAGAAACATAAACTTCTTCTTCCTCTTCTTCTTCTTCTTCTTCTTCTTCTTCTTCTTCTTCTTCTTCTTCTTCTTCTTTATGTAGCAGCATTGAATCGTTGCCAAATGTAAGCCGTCCTGAGTTGTCCCCCTTCGAGGGTAGAGAAGAGACGGGGTAGAAATACCGGAAATAAAGAAATAAATAATAAGCATAAACAGTTCATAGTTTCATCTGTAATGAATTGATTTCTCATACTTAAAAGAACTTAGCATTCCTCCAAATGTATATCAGTGACACAGTCCATAATATATCCTTCTCCTTTTTTTTGGTCGTGTCAGGAACGACTTGAGAAACTGCAAGTTGCTTCTTGTGTGAGAGAATTGGCCGTCTGCAAGGACGTTGCCCAGGGGACACCCGGATGTTTTGATGTTTTATCATCCTTGTGGAAGGCTTCTCTCATGTCCCCGCATGAGGAGCTGGAGCTGATAGAGGGAGCTCATTCACGCTCTCCCTGGATTAATATATATAGTGTATATTTCAAGATATTTTTAATTTTTTACTTCTATATTTGAACTATGGCAATATTTATATTTATTTAGCCATGTTGATTGCTGTCTAAAATGTTGTAAGCAACCAGTGAATTTGTAGTTCTAGAGACGAAACTTCCCAATAAATAACATGAAGTTGTCTTTGTTTAGAGCAGTGGTTCTCAACCTGGTAAACTGGCTGGGATTTCTGGGAGTTGTAGGTCAAAACACCTGGGGACCCACAGGTTGAGAACCACTGGTTTAGAGCCAGAGTGAGAAGTGTATGAACCCCAGAAGTTGTTCAACTATGATGCTTCATTCATTTTTATTTATTTATTTATTTATTTGCATTATTTCTATCCCACCCATATCAGCCCGAAGGTGACTTTGGTAAAATAAAATAGGATTCCAGATTACAAGAAAATGTTTCATGAAGGATCCTTCAACAAAACCCTTGCATAATATGTGGGCGTACTCTACTTTTCATTAGCCATATTTAGCCAAACAAATGGCAAAAAAGTGGAATTTGCAGTAAAAAAAAAACTCCTAAAGGGCACACATGCCCCATTTCTAATGCAGAAGATCTTCAGCCAAATAGTCTTTTAATTAATTATCCTTAATATTAAAGTACAAGCAAAAGGAGATATGAGAGTAACCTTTCATTTTATTCTTCTAACCTTCTTCTGTCACTCTCCCACCCCTTATCTTCAGAATCAGTTTTTTTAAACAATCTCGAGATCGATCTTCATTCACAAAGGGAATTTTCAAGAAGACACAAAAATTACATATCAACAGCAGGATTTTTTTAAAAAATCAGTGAAATATTACTCCATAAGACTGAGTAAAGGGGGAAACCCTTGAAAATATAGAATCAGATTACAATGTTCAGGAAAATGTAATATATCTTGAGTTGATATCAGTTCAGATAAATTTGTAGGACACTCCTTTCTCAGTTTTTAATTATACTTTCATACTAAACTCAGAGCAGAGTATCAGTTGATGAGCATAATGCATAGGCGTATTTCTAAGGAGGAGGTGGTGCTTATGATATTTGATGCGATGCCATTCATGTTTGTAATATTAAGCACTGATAATTAGAATTGGGCTTGAAAGTAGGCCAAAATAGTATGTCAGAATTTTATTTTTATTTATTTATCGAATCAGAAGCGAACTGAGGGTACAGTTGTAATGTCTTTAAAAAAAAACCACCAAGTTTTGAAAAATGACATTATGCTAAATGTTCTTTGACCAGTAGCTAGCCACTTGGAGTGCCTCTGATGTTGCTATAAGAAGGTCCTCCATTGTTCATGTGGCAGGGAACAGACTGCATTGTAATAGTAGTCTGTGGTTTGCTCTTCTCCTCAATCACATGTTGTGGATTCCACTTTGTGGCCCCATTTCTTAAGGTTGGCTCTGCATCTCGTGGTTCCAGAGCACAGTCTGTTTAGCACCTTCCAAGTCACTCAGTCTTTTGTGTGTGTGTGTTGTTGTGTTTTTTTTTTGGGTTATAATTTTTTTAATACTGGTAGCCAGATTTTGTTCATTTTCATGGTTTCCTCCTTTCTGTTGCCATAGCAGAGCACCTGATGAACCAACCTGGACACAGCATTTTATTTGAGAACACAGAAATGCTGGACCACTCTCACAACCACCATGTCAGACTACACAGAGAAGCCATTGAAATACACAAGCATGTGGACAATTTCAACAGAAAGGAGGAAACCATGAAAATGAAAAAAATCTGGCTACCAGTATTAAAAAACTCTAAAATTACAACAGCACAACAACAGAGAGGAAACAAACAAGGACATCTAATCACCTCTCAACAAAAGTTTGCTCTAGGCACTGTCAGGCCATATATGCTAATCAAGGTGGTCAATTGAAACATTCACACCTAGCTCCAGCAGACAAGAGCCCTTTGTCTCACCCTGGTCATTCCACAGATATATAACCCTCTTTTACTAGTTCCAACAGACCTCACTACCTCTGAGGATGCTTGCCATAGATGCAGGCGAAACGTCAGGAGAGAATGCCTCTAGACCATGGCCATATAGCCCGAAAAAACCTACAACAACCCAATTGTCTGTCTGCAAGGATGTTGCCCAGGGGATGCCCGGATATTTCATATTTTACCAACCTGTGGGAGACTTCTCTCATGCCCCTGCATGAGAAGCTGGAGCTGACAGAGGGAGCTCAACCCACTCTCCCCAGTTTGAATCTGAATTAATTTATTCTGAAAGAGATCAATAAGTTTACCTACACTGGAATAAATACTGTTCTGAATGTGTCTATCAATCTTCCTCTGATTTATATATAACCTTTTTTTTACCTCAGTTCATATGGGGTGGTGGCAAAATGATTTGTAAAGTTGAGGATTTTCAGAGTTCAAACAAAAATAATACTTTTGTCAGATACTGCTTTCCCTAGTTATTCACATTGTGATAGAATGTATTCTGTATTGCTGAAAGCATTCATGGCTGGAATCACTGGGTTGTTGTAGGTTTTTTCGGGCTATATGGCCATGTTCTAGAGAGGCATTCTCTCCTGACGTTTCACCTGCATCTATGGCAAGCATCCTCAGAGGTAGTGACCTCACAAGAGGGATCCATTTCACAGATATATAAACCCTTTTCCCTAGTTCCAAAAGACCTCACTACCTCTGAGGATGCTTGCCATAGATGTAGGTGAAATGTCAGGAGAGAATGCCTCTAGAACATGGCCATATAACCCGAAAAAACCTACAACAACCCAAAATGTATTCTGTTTGAGAAAAATTCTAGTAAAACCATTCTGTTTGCACATTTGTTGTTTGCACATGTCTCAGCATGCAGTGCTGTTACTAATGACAGAACTGTAAAGAAACAGTCTGAAGCTAGCAAGAACAAAGGTCTAAGGGAGAAGGCTTCCACTTAAAGAGCAGCGCTTTCTGCATGATTGGACAAACAAAATTAAGATGAAGCATAATCTTCCTTGGCCTCAGAACCACAGTTTTTAAAAGGGGACTGATTTTATAATTCCACTCATTTTTCAGCATAGCTTTTAAAAACAAACATTTGTTTTGGAACGGCACGGTGAAATGCTTAATGAGTTGGACACAATGTGTGCAAATGGAATGTACCTTGAAATGGGTTTCTTGATTGAGATGTTTTGAACATGGAAAGTGCTAGGTTGTATTTGATCTAATGTATTTTATCTAGCTGCAACATAGGCAACCGTCAGTCCTACTTACATGAAAATGAGGTGAATTTTAGTAAAATACAGAGACAGGAAAGCTGTTTGTTCTTGTCAGATATTTAGAATTATGCGGCTATGTTTTTACTTTACTTTCAGAGCTCATGCTGCCACACAATCAGACTTATTACCTTGTCACACAGCCATCAGAAACATTACACGTCATCACGGAGCATGGAGAATCCGGCACTCCACATCCCACATCGTTCAGCTCCAGTTGAGGGTGATCCCACAGGGGCAAGCATCTATCACGTGACTTCCCCCCATGGTAACATGGGAGGTCTCTCATGTTGCCGTAGTGGCAGCATGCATCGGCTCTGCCCTACTTAATCCACAGAGCTCTGCTGGCATCATTTGATGGGAGCCAGCAATCTCCGAGGGTTTTTTTTTTTTGGTCGTGTCAGGAGCAAGTCGCTTCTGGTGTGAGAGAATTGGCTGTCTGCAAGGACGTTGCCCAGGGGATGCCTGGATGATTTGATGTTTTTATCATCCTTGTGGGAGACTTCTCTCATGTACCCTCATGAGGAGCTGGAGCTGATAGAGGGAGCTCTTCCGCCTCTCCCCGGATTCGAACCTGTGACCTGTCGGTCTTAAGTCCTGCCGTCACAGGGGTTCAACCCACTGCGCCACCGGGGGCTCCTATCTCCGAGGGTGAAGTAGGGCAGAGCCAGCATATGCCACATAATATGCCCTTTTTTATAAGGTCCTAAGTTACTTCCTCCCAGTTATTTTATCACAGACTAGCTATCCCTTGTCACACATTGCTGTGGCCCAGTCTGTGTATATGTGTTTTGTGTGTGTATATGTGTACATGTGTCTTTGCATATGTGTGTGTGTGTGTGTGGTTTTGTGCATGCGTTGTAATGTATTTTTTGTTTTTTGGCTTTTGAAGTATCTTCTGCTGTGTGTTTCAGTGTTTTTATGAGTGATGGTCACTTGTTGGCATGATAGATGTATTGTGTCCAAAATTTGGTGTCTATTCATCCAGTTGTTTTTGAGTTATGTTAATCCCACAAACTAACATTACATTTTTTATATAGATTGTGAATGATCAGTGTTTTATATTAGTTAACATTTGTACATATTTCAGTGCCAGGAACTTGCAAAACCACCTCTCAGTAGTCCCTGACTAAACATACTTCTATGAAGGTTGTTGTAGGTTTTTCCGGGCTATATGGCCATGTTCTGGAGGCAATTTTTCTCCTGACGTTTCACCTGCATCTATGGCAAGCATCCTCAGAGGTAGTGAGGTCTGACGGATGGCAACGGATGCTCCAAACAGTCAAAACCCCCGCGCGGAACTGTTTGACTGTTTGGAGCATCCGTTGCCATCCGTCAGACCTCACTACCTCTGAGGATGCTTGCCATAGATGCAGGCGAAACGTCAGGAGAAAAATTGCCTCCAGAACATGGCCATATAGCCCAGAAAAACCTACAACAACCCAGTGATCCCGGCCATGAAAGCCTTCGACAATACATACTTCTATGAAATTCATGAGGTTACCACAAGTTGACAGGCTATTTGAAAGCATGTGCACACCCCACATATATAGGGCAAATATTAAGTGGCTAAGAAGCTCATCAGACAGAGGTCCATAAACCAGGGTTAGTAATAATAGGGACATTTCCTTTTTAAGAACAGATTTCTAAGTTTTATGTGCAGTTGTGACATGCATACTGGTACCATGTTGGTTGCCATCTGCTACTGACATTCACTCTGCACCATCAAATATAATGTCAGGTTTTTATGGTGATAAAAATATATCTAATCCAAATACACATCGGAGTGGCTGACATTTTTGTTTATGAAGTCTCCGACAAAAAGCAGCTGCATCCTCCCTTTGTTGCTTGCACCTAGGAAATATTTATGGTTTCTTTGACTTTATTTCTTAAGCATCAGGGAATGCCACATCTCGAAGCAGGATGTTCTGTGACAAGGAATTGTGACCTAATATATTTTCCCCCTTTGGAAGACTTAGTGGATAGGTTTAGATTGTACTGGAGATCAAGTTACCATTTTATGGGTTGAATTTAATTTTTATTTATTTGAATGAAAAACATTTGCAAATTATCCTTTCTATTTTTGTGGATACAAGGTGGGGTACATGTATGATTACAGCCATACTCAGTAGGAAAAAAATACTAATGGAGGAAAATGTCAGAAAAATTCAGCCTCAGTGCAACTGCAATGAGGCACACAAAGAAAACAGAGTGCACAGTCCTTTATGAACTTCAAATCCTAGAAGTGGTACTTTATTTAGTGACTTTATAGAACTACGGAAAAAATAACAAAAGCATAACTATGTACAGGGGAAATCATACATGCGTCTTGCTCATTCCCTGGCATGGCTGGAAGAGAACACCCAGCAGTCCGTTATCTCAAATTCACATCATTGGAATGTGTGACATATACAGGAACTGTTCACAGTTCATACTCTAGTCCACAAACTTTGAAAACAGAGGGCCAGGTCACAGTCCCTCAAACTGTTGGAGGGCCAGATTATAATTTGAAAAAAAAATGAATGAATTCCTATGCACATTGCACATATCTTATTTGTAGTGCAAAAAACACTTAAAATACAATAATTAAAATGAAGAACAATGTTAACAAATATAAACTTATTAGTTTTTAATGGGAAGTGTGGGCCTGCTTTTGGCTGATGAGATAGGATTGTTGTTGTTGTGTACTTTCAAGTCATTTCAGACTTAGGTTGACCCTGAGCGAGGGCTGGGTAAATGATCTTGGAGGGCCGCATCTGGCCCCTGGGCCTTAGTTTGAGGACCCCTGCACTAGAGCATGGATCCACTTTAAATCTATGTACAGGGGAAATCATACATGCGTCTTGTTCATTCCCTGGCATGGCTGGAAGAGAACACCCAGCAGTCCGTTATCTCAAATTCACGTCATTGGAATATGTGATGTATACAGGAACTGTTCACAGTTCACACATTAGGCAATAAATCACATCTATGCTTTTAACCCTAGCATAGCATGCTATCCTGAGCCAGACACAGACAAAGTTTAAAACTATAAGCTGTATTTCACACTAGTAAAACCATTATGCTGACAGAAAATGGAGGACAGCTAATTAAATAGCCAATTAAATTCCATGGATAATCCAAACACTTTGAGGTGGCACAAAATTAATTCCCTGCTTGTGCGGGGTGTTCTGCAATAAAGGTCCTACAACCCAAAGGACTTTCTCTCTTGTTGACACATATAGGGCCTAAGCAACTTAAATAAATAGATTGGTGTGGGCAGGCCTGTAGCCAGGAATTTGATTCAGGGGGAGCTCAGTTTGATTCGGGGGGGGGGGGAGGGGTGAGTCTGAGTGAAAGAGGGTCTACCCTAGCAAACCTTTTGTATTGTTACCCCAATACCCCCATGCATATGAGATATATTGAGCATGGTGATCAGATCATGATATGAATAAACATAACAGTTTAAATAATGTACCAGTAAGGCCTTCTCGTGGACCACCATGAGAATTTCGGGGGGGGGGGCTGAAGCCCCTCAAGCTCCCCCCCTGGCTACATGTCTGGGTGTGGAGCAAGATTTTGTTGAACATGAATGGATGGATTGGCCAGTCTTTGCAAGACAGAGCTGGAATAGATACATTTCTATCCTTTCTCTTGCTCACGGTTTGTTTTTACCGTGCTTGTGCACTGCGTAATTGTTCAATTGTGGATTCATGAAGAGCATTAAATACCCCACGCAATCTTCATCAGTACCAAAATCAAATGAGTTATAATTAGCAACTACATTGAGATGTTCCCATTAAAAGAGATAATGTGTTTACTTGCACAGAGACAGTAATGCACACATCCTATCTCATGCTTCTATTTTCATGTTTAAAGAGTCAGCTGAGTTTGGTGTTATAGGCCCGTGGAAATGCTTCTATTTCACAGTTAAATTTCCTGCACTGTATTTTTTCTTGGAAACATTTGCAGTCATACGCCAGATTTGTTTGAAAAGGTGGATAGAGACAATATGTAACACTTTTATTTTATATTATTTTCTGACACAAACTGAGCTGAATGTGTACATATCTCATTTTTTTTATTTCAAGAATTGTGTGGTTAAGTAGGAATCTTTAGTTTAACAGCTAGATGTGTGAAAATGCTAATTTGTTTCTTTGTCCAAGAACACACTGACCTATGTTATCCCTCCTTTTTAAGCTCTTTCTTTGTCTCTCTCTGTGTTAAAGTTTCAAAAGATAATTCTTAGAGGTTTCCAGACCTTCAGAACAAGGGAGCAAAGTGAATGTGAGATTAGTTGAAGTCATATGGAGTGGAAGATGGCTTAGAAGTGCAACATTATCACTTTTTTGTAGCTTGTAGAGAAAGGGAAGTGAAAGCTAATGAGATCAAAATTGAACCTTGCCATAAAGTTCGGTATAGGAAACACATTTGTCTGGTGTAGCAAACGCATTAGCCTTGTGTGTTTCCTACAAACCAATGCGCTTTAAACCAGGTAAGCCATTTAATCCAGGTTGAGCCCAGGATAAGAAAGATCTGAACATTTCTGGATGATTTGGCTCTTTATGGTGTTTCAGCAATGAAGACTGCCATCTCAGATCGCCACGTGCGATCCCAGATAATGTCCCTACAGCCATTCTACACTCCCCAGGCTGAGCCAATCCTCCTTACCATCACAGCAGGATCTTTCCTTCCTGAATCTGCATCTGTGTAGAAGGGCATTTAGTTTTTCTACAAAAGGTGGCACAAGTTAACAATGCTCATTGCCCATATCCATTGTGAAGTATTGTAAAGGCAACATCATTGCTGGAGATGAATTATTTGCAGCCAAAAATGCTACGTATGGTATAATTTCTTATTATTCGAGTTCTATACTTGTGTAAAACCTCAACTCTGAACTAAGTAATTAGGACTGTGCAGATAGATGATAGCAAATGATTATTGCAGTCTGATTAAAGAGTATTGCAGCTGACAATATATCTGCATTGCAGCAGTGAGCAAACTCTGAGCCATAGGCTACACAAAGATTCAAGCATGTTTGTGCAGGCTGTAGCCTGAGACTAGCCCAAACTTTCTCCTGTGTGTATCCATGATGAATGATTGTGTGGTAATGTCTTCCGTATTTATTTATATTTATTTATTTATGACATTTATATGCCGTCCTTCTCACCCCGAAGGGGACTCAGAGCAGCTTACAATATATATGTACATACAGCTTGCCAGGGAAGAGAAGGAAAGGTGAGCGATTTTAAAAGTGTTAGTTTTAAAATCCCTCACCTTTCCTTCCCTTCCTGGCAAGCTGTCAGTCATGCAGAAGGAAGAGGTGGGCGTGGCCAAGCACAGCGCTCCTTGGAGGGCGCTGGGGGCGAGGCCTCAGGCTGAACCCCAACAGCGGCGATGCGGATGAGCTGGGCGTAGCCACCTTGCAAAGCCCACCTCGCAAAGCCGCCGATGCAAAGAGGAAGGAGGTGGGCGTGGGTAAGAACAGCTATTCCTGAAGGCCATGCCCCCAGCATTTACGATTCACTGGCGGAGTCGTAAGGAAGATGGCGGACGCGGTTTCGAAATGGCAAGATCACTTCCAGGTTCCCAAATCAGTCGATATCACTTCTAAAGGTATTTATTTAACGAATTAATAACGAGATAAGAAATTAACAAACTGGATCAACCAAGCCTACTAAAAACGGCTTTCTTGTGTCAAAGTGAAACCTGGGCCAAGTGTTGCCCAGGAGTTGCGTGTGACATCTGTAGACTGTCCACCTCTCACAAGCATATAGCAGGGTTGGGAGGACAATAGCTTTATAATCAAGCATTTTGGTATCCCTACAGATCTCCTGGTCCTCAAACACTCTCTACTTCATTTGGAAAAAATGCTTCACTCACAGAGCTCAGGCGGTGTTGCATTTTAGTGTCAATGTTGACTTTGGTGGAGAGGTGGCTGCCAAGGGAGCGGAAATGGTCAACATTTTCTAATGTTACACCATTAAGCTGTATTTCTGGCATTGGAGAGGGATTGGCTGGTGACTGCTGGAAGAGCACTTTGGTTTTCTCGATGTTCAATGACAGGCCGAGCTCTTCTGTGAAGGTGTTTAGAGTGGCTTGTAGGTCTTCTGAATGCGCACAGACAACGTTGTCATCAGCATACTGGAGTTCTATAACATGTTGTTGTAACCTTGGTTTTGGCTTTCCGTCTGCTGAGGTTAAATAGCTTGCCATCCGTCCGATAGATTATTTCCACTTCAGTGGGAAGCTTCCCATCAACAAGGTGAAGTATCATAGCAATGAAGATGGAAAATAAAGTTGGGGCAATAACACATCCCTGTTTGACTCCTGATTCCACCTGAAATGGGTCACCTTGGGAGCTGTCCAAGACTGTTGGCATCATGTCATCATGGAGGAGCCACAGGATGTTCACAAATTTGTTAATTCACCCTATTTTTTTTGGAGGATGGTCCAGAGAGCACATGCAGGCTTAGCTTACATTTCATTCAGATTCTGATATCTATTCCCTTTTCTAATGTGACATTTGGATAATGCATTTTGAACTTTGTCGCAACTGTGCAGGTTAATCTATCAAGATCATTCAAACAAGAATTAGATCACTTAATTAAATCCACAGAGCAACTCTAAGCCAGAACTGCTCAGGTGTTAAATGCATTAACGTTATTCTTGGCTGTAAGCTCAAGCTTTCCATCTTTTAAGGAGTGCCTGTCTACATAGATGACAGTGGGAAGTGTTTAAACTCAGCTGCCTTTTTTGGTTGTTTTATACTCATGTGTCAGTCACCCACTAATGAAATTAGCATCAAATCAGTAATATATTAGTGTTTACTAAGTGTTTCTCTTACAGACTTTCCTTCTTTCTATGCAACTAATAGATCTCTGCTGATGTTATTTATTAATTTATGGCAAAATAAGTAGCAAGTTTACCTGAATATGTGAATGCAAATGTGTGATGCTACTTATTTGTCTGCCAGATCGTTTTCTTCCTTGAATAGCAGAGCTGTCAGTGAAATAAGATCTAGACTGAACCTACATAAGGAACAACTTTCTGGTGGTTAGAGTTGGCCAACAGTGGAATACCGTATATTGCCTCGGAGCGTGGTGGTGTCTTCTTCGTTGGAGATTTGCAAACGTTTGTCCAAAGTGCTTTGATTGTATGTTCCTACATGCTTGAGCATGTAGCAACAGTAAAAACTGACCATGGAACAACAGACTGGTTCAAGATTGGGAAAGGCGTAAAGTAGGGTTGTATACTCTCGCCCAACCTATTCAACTTGTTTGCAGAACACATCATGCGATGTGCGGGACTTGACGTATGCAAGGCTGGGGTTAAAATGATTGGAAGAAACATTAACAAACTTAGATATGCAGGTGATACCACTCTGATGGCTGAAAGCAAGGAAGAGCCGAGAAACCTACTAATCAAGGTGAAAAAGAAATTGCAAAAGCTGGGTGGCAGTTAAGCATGAAAAACCCAAGATTTTGGCAACTGGACTGATTGACAACTGGCAAATAGAGGGAGAAAACGTGGAGGCAGTGACAGACTTTGTATTTCTAGGTGTGAAGATTACTGCAAACGCAGACTGCAGCCAGGAAATCAGAAGACGTTTACTTCTTGGGAGGAGAGCAATGACCAATCTCAATAAAATAGTGAAGAGTAGAGACATCACACTGGCAACAAAGATCCACATTGTTAAAGCAATGGTATTCCCCGTAGTAACCTACGGATGTGAGAGCTGGACCATAGGGAAGGCTGAGCAAAGGAAGATAGATGCTTTTGAACTGTGGTGTTGGAGGAAAGTTCTGAGAGTGCCTTGGACCGCAAGAAGATCCAACCAGTCCATACTTCAGGAAATAAAGCCCGACTGCTCATTGGAGGGAAGGATATTAGAGGCAAAGATGAAGTACTTTGGCCACATCATGAGAAGACAGGAAAGCTTAGAGAAGACAATGATGCTGGAAAATGGAAGGAAAAAGGAAGAGGGGTGAACCAAGGGCAAGGTGGATGGATGGTATCCTTGAAGTGACTGGCTTGACCCTAAAGGAGCTGGGAGTGGTGACGGCCAACAGGGAGCTCTGGTGTGGGCTGGTCCATGAGGCCACAAAGAGTCCAAAGCAACTGAATGAATAAACAAAAAAAAATGCCCGACGTTTGAACTGAATGTCCCTTAGGGTCTCTTCCATTTCTGTTATTCTATGGTCAAGAATGTCTTTATGGTCAAGAGGGGGTTTTTTGGTAAATGCCCTTCTGCTTCTTGAATATCATATGTTCAGACCTTCCCATTTTATATTATTGTTTCTTAGAAGCAGTGTGGTATTTTTAACATTGTTGTAACAATGACAGGATACAGTGTACAATTTCTATGCAGTTCAGATAGCTATAAACGTGCCATAGAATCAAAAATCATCTAGTAGTCAAGGCATGCTGCTGAGTTGTTTTTTTCCCCTGAATTATCTGTTCTTCAAGCTTGCACTGTCATTTTTTAAAGTTGATCTTTTCAGTAATGCCTGTTCCTGCACATTCAGTCTTTTGAGAATGTTACTTTTCTCAAAGTTACAACATGAGCAATTTTCTTTAAAACTCACTTCCAATTAATTGAGATCTTTTGAGAAAATCAGTTTTTAAAAAGATAATTTTCTTTTTTTTTCTTTTTTAAAATAATTTTTATTTCATTTCTATTCATTTCATTACAAAAAACCCTCTATAATTCAAATAATTACTTCTTCTCCTTTCCCCAGTAGTGCTACCTCTTGTGCTCCCCATCTCCGCAGATCTTCTTTTCTTTATGCTCCCACCAGAACCTCATCTCTTCTGGTGGGGATTGGTTCCCATCTTCTTTCCTTAATGTTTCCTCAATAAATAAATGCCTAATTAGATTTACCAATTCCTTTAAAGTGTTTTTTTTTACTTTGCTATTTTTACTTATCTTCAATCAAAGGATTGCTTTGCCTATTCAACGTGTGGTGTGTCGAGTGAGAGGGTTATTCCTGTCCTGGAGTGCAACATAGGTCATAATTGCATGCATTAAAACATTATGCAACTATCACCCAATATGCAAACATTTTGAATATTTTTCTGTCTTTATCATTCAATTTAATGTTTTATAATTCATATGTGATCATTATTTTCTTAATGTTCAACAGTAGCCATGCTATTTCCCATGAATTCCTTAATAGTCGTTGCATTTTTTCTATTTTCTGCTAGTCACATCTTGAATGATTGATATTTCTTCCTTCCATTTTCACACCTCCTTCCTCTGACTCTAATCAAGGTTTTTGTATTCTATATTTGCTGTATAAAACAGGGTGCTAACATACAGCCTTGACAAAACTCCTTGCCAATAGGAAACCACTGTATCTTTGCTTATTCTGTGTGAACTGTGGTTGCTTGAGCTGAGTGACGCTTACCATATATAGTTGTGTATAACTTGAAAGCTTTTAGACAACAAAATCAATCCAAAAAGCCTGTGCTGATATATCCATGGGACAACATAAGGTATAGGAAGATGGCTCGTTGGTTTTGGTCGTGTCAGGAGCTCAAGTCGCTTCTGTTTTGAGAGAATTGGCCGTCTGCAAGGACGTTGCCCAGGGGACGCCCAGATGATTTGATGTTTTATCATCCTTGTGGGAGGCTTCTCTCATGTCCCCGCATGAGGAGCTGAAGCTGATAGAGGGAGCTCATCCGCCTCTCCCCGGATTCGAACCTGTGACCTGTCGGTCTTCAGTCCTGCCGGCTCAGGGGTTTAACCCACTGCGCCACCGGAGGCTCCCGGCTCGTTGGTGCTTCTCTGCCACAGTGGAAAGAGCACCAATAAGCTCTCCTGGGATGTATTAAACTTACCTTTCACCACTCTACTCAGAAAAGAAGATGCTTATTTCGTTGATTCAAAAAATAAAGTACAGTATTAACTCCTATATAACTCGAGAGCAGTACATGTGAAAAAGGTTTTGGAGTCCTGGTGGACAACAAGTTAAACATGAGCCAATAATGTGATGTGGCAGCAAAAAAACAAAACAAAACAAAAAAAAACCAACAGGATTTTGACCTGCATCAATATGAGCATAGTGTCTAGATCCAGGGAAGTCATGCTACCCCTCTATTCTGCCTTGGTTAGACCACAACTGGAATATTGCGTCCAATTCTGGGCACCACAATTGAAGGGAGATGTTGACAAGCTGAAATGTGTCCAGAGGAGGGAGACTAAAATGATCAAGGATCTAGAGAACAAGCCCTATGAGGAGTGGCTTAAAGAGCTGGGCATGTTTAGAGGAGACATGATAACCATGTATAAATATGTGAGAGGAAGTCATAGGGAGGACGGAACAAACTTGTTTTCTGCTGCCTTGGAGACTAGGACGCGGAACAATTGCTTCAAACTACAAGAAAGGAGATTCCATCTGTACATTAGGAAGAACTTCCTGACTGTGAGAGCTTTCAGCAGTGGAACTCTCTTCCCTGGAGTGTGGTGGAGGCTCCTTCTTTGGGGGCTCTTATCAGAGGCTTAATGGCCATCTGTCCGGGGTGCTTTGAATGCAATTTTCCTGCTTCTTGACAGGGGGTTGGACTGGATGGCCCATGAATTCTCTTCCAACTCTATGATTCTATGATTCTATATAAAAAAAGAATCATCCACTTTCATGAGTAGAGTGGCAAAAGGTGAGTTTAGAGGTCTGGCAGCACTGAATAAGGTCTGGCACTACTGGACTGCACAGTGTAGACATTCACCAAATGCTGTGCCTGCTCAGTGGCTGTCCATGCAGTCCTCAGTAGTGCAGAGCTAGAGTACCCCATTCCAGATCATCATCACCAAGTGTAGATGGTCTCTAGGTCATGCTCTGTGTTCTGGTACAGCTGTACCAGGAGCTCCCATTTTGTTTGCTTTGCATTGAATGTTTGTTTGCAGTCCTAGGTTTCAGGGACTCTGCAGATAGGTGGCTTCTTTTGGTTGCAGTTATAGGGCAAGCCACCTGTCCATCATCATTAAGTTTTGGTCCCACCCCTTGCTCAGGGCAATTGGGAAGAGAAGGGAGCCATTTTTTAGTTAGTCTCAGCAAGGTTAGTCTCAGCAAGGTTACAGGACGTGTGTAAAGCTTCCCCTGTACAAAAGCTTCAACCTTTAAGAATTTCCAGGGTTACAGAAATTCCAACAGAAACAGAAGGAAAAGAGTCTCCAAAGACTTTCCAGGGAAACAGCCCTAAAGATCAAAGAACTCCAGCTAAAGAGACTACAGGCCTTGCTGGTAGGTCCACTCGGTGCTTTGAGAGGCAGTTCAACACGGTAGTGGTGCCCACATCAGTTAGGTTTAAGTTTCAGTCAGCCTGGGAGAAGTTAAAAGGGGGGTTTTCCTTTAAAGAAGAAGTTATTGAAGATAGTTGCCTGTCTTTTGTAGGCAAGATTAGGAATTCACCAATTACCTAAAACCTTGGAATTATTTGCTTAACTTTACTGAAGACAAGTTTCTGTTTGATTGTTCATTAATAAAAGACTTTGTTGTACTTCTCAAACCATCTAAAGACTGTTTGTGGTGGAAACCTCTGAGAACTTCTCTTTAGGCCCCCTGGCTTCCCGCTGGGCAAAGGTTGCACGTCCTGTTTTAAAGACAACTATTTACAGCCCCAGCACGCGACAGAACACTCTGAGTCATCTTAAAAATGAGGTTTTGTGTTTATTTTGAGAAGATAACTTACATTTCAGAGGGCATTTTGTAGCCATTCTTGTATTGATACAAATAATGGTTGCTTTACACTTTTAATCTATAAACTTATTTTTAAAGTTATACTTTTAGTCAGTTGCTCACTTCAAAACAATCTGTGAAATCTGAAAGGCCGTACACTTGCTGTCAACTGAGCAATCTGCTAATCTTTACACATATGTATGTCTTGCAAACTGAATTTTGATTAGTTCCATGACTTCAATCAACCCCATGCATATTAAAATGAAAATTGTGTTTCACTCAACATTTAAGTCTTTTGATTAATGTGTAGCTTATATAAGTTCTAAGTTCTGTCTTAATAAAGAAAATCAGATTTCTGTGGTTAAATTTGCTGTCAGTTCACTGTGTATAACTTTAATTGCTCCATAATAGAAGAAACCCTACATTCCATTAATAAAAAGTCTTTATAGACAGAAGTTATAGTTGAACATGTTTTCATGCATCTGATTAAGGTTATGAATCTAATTTTGTTATATTATAAGGTCAAAGCAAAACTTTTTTTCAGGTCGTTGCCTCTCTGACATTGTTATTATGGAATGCAAGGACCTATTTCCTCATGCTGTGCCGAAAAAGGCAGTGTTTATAATATTTCTAATAAAATAAAATGGGTAGCCAATTTAATCTCAGTGTGGTTTTCTTTCTTTTTTTAACAATTGATTCAAAATTCTATTACTTCATTATGGAAAACTAACTCAGCATCCTTGAAATAGCATTTCACTGTGTGGATAAACTTGTAAATTATTCATACTCTTTTCTTTAGGCCAGATTCCATGGCCTTTAATTGATTAAAATGTACTTTGCCTTCAAATAAATAAGAAATGCCCAATGCTATTCAAATTTCACAACACAATTTGCATTTGTGTGACTTATTGATTCATCATTTTACAAATTGCAAGCTTTATTGATTTTACCCTTGGGCTTTTATGGAGAGCAATGCAAGAGGAAAATAGCTGCTCTCTGAATGTGTTCAACAATTGTGAAGTATCAGATCTCTGACCGCCCACTCATTTCTATTGTTTTCATCTGAAATTTACTTTAGAATGGCAAACATGTAATTCCTGGAGTTATTTCCAAAAACTCTGTGAGGAAACACTTTGTCAATATACCTGAAAGGGAAAAAGTTATCCTAACAGAATTGAAAAACGTATGGTAACTGTAGCATCACTCTTCAGTAAAATCAATATATGCTATAGGCTTGATTGATTTTTTTTAAAAAAAAATGGTTCAAAACCCGTTTCTGATGTAGGTTGTGGTGGTTCGATTCTAAAGTCACTTCCGAATTTTTTCCAAAAAAAAAATCCAACTGGAACTCTTTACAGGCACTTGAGCACATACCTGGCTATTGCCAGTTTTACTATTGTTTTCCCCCCAATCTAGAAGACATTACAAACTTACCACAGCACACAGTTATATCTTGTTTTAGCAGACAGATTCTTTTAATCAATTACATAGAACCTTCGACGAACAGCATCACAGCACAAGGAGAGAGTATACACTTTACATGACTTCCTTATATACAATTCTATACAATTGAATTGTACAACTTCCAAAACTTCTGAATTGATTCGTTAATGCAGACATACATGCAAGGCAGAAAAATACAGCATTGGCACTGGGGAAAAATCAGGGGATTCTCCCTCCCTCATTTTTAGACCAATCCTGATGAAACTTACTACAGCGGTAGCACACATGGTCCACTGTTAGCTCACCAAATTTCATAACATTTCACTTGTCCATGGATTTTTGGTGAATTTTCAACCTTTTTAAATAAAAAAAGCATTTTTTTAATAATAAAGAAAATCTGTTGCTGGTTTGAAAGTGGAAAATAAGATCTCTTAAGATAACAAACTATGCTTTCTTTCATAATGTCATATTAGATTTAATTAATATTATATTTAGTGACAAAATTTCAGGTGAACTATCTCATTTCAAAAAATCCTATTTTGGGAGAAAGGTTGGAGATTATATACATACATACACACACACACACACACATATATATATACTAGCTGTACCCACCATGCGTTGCTGTGGCCATTCTTCCATTGCTCTTTGTCTCCTTCTTTCTTTGGGGGGAGATGTAGTGCATGTGCGCGCACACACACATGCATACACATATGGGTGTGGATAATATGATAATGTCTATGTTGAAAGGAAGTTGTGGAGAATACCTACATGGATGTTAATTTTACTATATTTCCTCAACTCTCCCCTCAAATACACACAGTCACGCGGGAAATAAGTGGCTCTGCTGGAGTGCATGTCTTGAGGGGTTATTGTGGGGATGATCTTGCATGTGCATTAATTCCACTACATTTTCACAACTCCAAACACCCTTACGCACTCACTGTTGCTCTGCCAACATGTGTATGTTGCTAAGTTGTAAAAGACAGATAGATAGAATGATTTTCAATTCATATAGCAGTTCAAAAACATGCAAATGTGAGTAGATCAATAGGTACCGCTCTGGCGGGAAGGTAACGGCACTCCATGCAGTCATGCCGGCCACATGACCTTGGAGGTGTCTATGGACAACGCCGGCTCTTCGGCTTAGAAATGGAGATGAGCACCAGAGTCCCAGATTCAGACATGACTGGACTTAATGTCGGGGAAACCTTTACCTTTACCTATTACTATTGTCATAATCGCTAGTAGAAGCAGGTAATACAGTGTGCATATGCTATTGTGTGTTTTGTTTCGTGAACAAATTGTGGGACTATAGATAACCTACGCTACCTTCTCAACTGTCCTCCCTCCCTGACAGGGGCAGACCCCCCTCATTGGTCAGGCTCTGCCCCCCCCCCAGCTCCTAGCTCCCCTCTGCTTTGCTTGGCTTCACCCTCCCCACCAAGTTGCAACGGATAAGGCTGTGATAGGCTCTGAGCCTGGGGTCCGCTGCTACTGCTGCCTGTGCTTTTGCCTTCTCCTCCTCTTCTTCTTCCTCTATGTGGGTCCCCCTTCAGTCTCTCTCCTGCCTCAGGAGCTTGGTGGGGACTGGAAGCTTTGGAAGTGCCCACCTTTGCAAAGGCAATGGGAAGAGCCAAGAGGAGGGAAGAGAGGAGGTTGCCTCTCTCTCTCTCTCTACCTCCGGGCTGTGCAAGGCGTGCTCTCCCCTCTTTCCCATGCTTCCTTCTTTCTTTCCTCCCTTCTTCCTTTCTCCCTTTCCTCTGTTGCCACAGCAGGCAAGGAGGATGGTGAAGAGGAAGGGGTCATGCTGCCGCGCGGGCCGCATCTGGCCACGGTGAGGGAGGGAGCTGGTTGCCGCTTGCTGTGCCAGTTCTATTTGTATGGCTGTGTGTGCACATGCGCTTGGCTCTCAGTGCTGTAATGGCTGCTCTTCCCTTGTGTGGATTATTGGGGTTTCTGCTGTATCTTTGGGAGATTTTTTGAGTGGAGGACATAAATTGGACTGTTAGGTGTCTTGTGTCCAAATTTGGTGTCAATTCCCCCAGTGGTTTTTGAGTTCTGTGAATATCACAAGCAAACATTACATTTTTATTTATATAGATATAGATATCGATATTGATATGCAAATGTGTGCCAATAGCAAATGTGTGCCTTTTGTTTGATTGAATCTCTAATTAAGCTTTATTTCTACCTGAGCAAATCGAATTATATTTTATGTAAAATGTTGAATACAAGAGCATTTAATTTCATTTTGTGTGGGTGCTATGGTTCTGTTTACATTCAATTAGTTCTCCTCTGTACATTTCAAATATTATACTGTTTTAAAAATCAAGCATTTTCTCCCGTTTATATTATTATTTTCAAAAGAATGAAATTGAGTAAGTGCTTAGTAAAAGCCTCACACAGCTGAAGAATCTAATTTCCATTTCATTTCATTTACATGCCTGAAGTCAAGGCATTGCTATACCAAGAATTATTGTGTTCTTTAAAAAAAACTGCTATAAGAAAGTGCATTGTTAGTTATTCGAAATTTTGTGTACATGCTATTTCGTTTTTGAAGATACTTCAAAAAGTGATAATGTTCTTAAAGCAAAATCCTTACGCTCTTTGTAATAGTAATTATGAGCAACTGCTACTGTTCTGGTTTCTGGGGGCACTTCCAGACAGTGTCAAAATTGGAATTAAATAAGTGGGTTTAAAATCATGGAACCTGACAACAAGTCCAGACACAGACCTGTCTGTCCTGGCAAATGGTGCTGTGGCATCACTAAAGTTGGTGTCACTCAATGAAGGAACTCATAGACCATACCACAATATTGTAAGTAAAATACCAGAAAATTTGACAAAATCAGGAATTATAAAAAAAAAATCAGTGGAAGTGGAAAAGTGGAATTTGGCCATGACATATTTGAAGCGAGAGCACCATTAGAAGAAATAGCAAGACTATTTTTCCCATGTCGGGAGTGACTTGAGAAACTGCAAGTTGCTTCTGGTCTTATGTACCATAACTCTAATAAACTGTTTATCTGGGGAAAAAGTAATGATAGAAAATCAGCAACAAATGAAAACAACACTGCATGCTAGTAGCTTGTGTAGAGAAACCCAGACGACAGAAAGAGTAATTGCAATTTTAGGTAAACATGACAGCTCAGACCATGTCAGCATTGTAGATGTATACACATGTACATATAATCTAGATTTACATTTTCCTTCACGCACGCACACACACAATAATAATAATAATAATAATAATAACAACAACAACAACAACAACACTTTATTTATATTCCGCCCTTCTCACCCCAAAGGGGACTCAGGGCGCTCAGGGTGGATGACAGTACATATACAAGGCAAACATTCAATGCCACTTTGTATAGACAATACACATACAGACAGAACAGAAGGAGGTAGTTTGTTTTGACTCAGTGTCCAGCTGTTTTTTTGTGCCATGGAAGGTTGGGCTCGAGTCCAGAGGGTGCTGTTGCTTTGTCCTCTATGACGAAGAGCTGTCAGGACTTCCTCCTTCCTTTTGGTCGCTAGCATTTTATGATCTTCTTTTTTTATGGTGTCGTAAAACACCTCCCCCACTTTTAAAGGTACCTAATTTCTCTAATTACAGCTAAAGCTGTTTTTGAGTTGCTTAGGTAAGCAATGAGCTAGGCTGACAGTTGACAGCTCATGCCGACCCGGGGCTTCGAACTTGCACTCTTTCGGTTGATATATCTTATAATTGCTGGTGATTTACCAGCTGTGCTAAACCTCCGGCCCATAACAGTGATATTTTTATTTAAAATATTTGCTGAAACACTGCACACAAAAATTTGTATAGACAGTCATTTTGATGTCATCCCCTCCTACTTTCAATCTGGATGCATCTATAGAGAGAATTAGTGATTGCTAGCCCTTCCCAACCAATTCTCAGACTCCATGCATCATTACACTACATTTTAAAGAGTAGGTATGGAGCACTGCTTCTTAACCTGTGAGTGCTGACCCCAAATGAGGTCCCCTTAGCTCAGTATTGGAGTCTGAAAAATTAGACCTGGCTTTTTAAAGTGTGAGATCCAAATTGAGGAATCTAGCCTTTATAAGCCAATATTGGTAAACTGGTTTTCATATTACCTTTTAGGGAAAGGGAGGGGGCACTTGTGATCCTCCAGAATAAATGGTCCAGTATCTCCCATCAATCCTAACCATTTTAGACAGTGTTTGGGGTTCACTTATATTGTCTGTGCCCATAATATCTAGTGGCTCCCATATTCCACAGAGTGCAACCAAGCATAGTTCCTGGACAGGGCAATATGCTGAACAAACATTGCTGATTATTTTAACCATTTACACTAACAGGAAGAGCCAAACACACAAGGATAAAATGCATGCACAGTGCACAGCTTGTTCTATATATTTGTTTCTTTTATATAAGAAGACAAGTGTGATTTTATGATTTTGCTTGTCAAGAGCATTCAGATGTGATGACAGGGAATGGAAGAAAATGCCACATGGTTTGGAAACCCCTGTTGAGTTGAAGAAACTTACTTCAAAACCTCTTTTTGCTGACCGGGCACACTGCAAAGCAAAAGTCCAGACAGTTACACTTCCAGTCTTCATTTTGTAGAATCTCTGTGGGTTGCATGTGACACAAAGGCATTTGGCAGAGAGAAAAATGGAGATGGAAAAGGAGATGAGAAGAAGGAAAACATGGCTGACATGCTTTGATGTGGTCTGAAAAAGAGATAGAATAACGTTATATGAAATTATTAGTTTTGCATTAATGTCATAAGATCTGACATGATGTGTAAACTCATTTTAATTTTATTGTATAAAATCATTTTAATTCTGAGTCTGATCTATATGCTAAGAAAATAATCACCATACATAATTATTTAATTTGTATCTAGATACATAATGTGTCTTAATTCAGGTAAACACTATTAATTTAGATAACTGTTAATCTTGAAACCAATTGAAATGTTTTGTCGAAGACTTTCATGGCCGGAATCACTGGGTTGTTGTAGGTTTTTCGGGCTATATGGCCATGTTCTAGAGGCATTCTCTTCTGATGTTTCACCTGCATTTATTAAATTAGAATGTTTTAACCTGAGTACTTGCTGAAAGAAATTGCACCATTTTAACTGATTTTCAGTTATCCTCCAATAAAAATGTTTCTGATATATTTTTTTTAACTGTTGAAAAGATCTCCAGCATGAAATGTGAATCAATTACAGTACTATAGAACTTTGTTATCACCATAAGTAATGGCAAGTCATGTAGTAGGATAATATATATTCGAAATCAATCTTTAAGCTGTAACCTTTGTGTGTATTCATTAGTAGAAGGCTAAAAAACCATGCCGAGATTATTCAATGGGTAGAGGAATAACTGATAATAAATAGGTTGTTGTAGGTTTTTCAGGCTATATGGCCATGTTCTAGAAGCATTCTCTCCTGACATTTTGCCTGCATCTGTGGCAGGCATCCTCAGACGTTGTGAGGTCTGTTGTAACTAGGAAAATTGGGTTTATATATCTGTGGAATGTCCAGGATGGGAGAAAGAACTCTTGCCAGTTGGAGCTAGGTGTGAATGTATCAATTGGCCACTTTGAGTATTTGGTGGCCTGGCAGTTTTTTGGTGTGGCTTGTTAGTGCCTGGGAGAATCTTTTGTTGAGAGGTGATTAGCTGTCCCTGATTGTTTCCTCTCTGGAGTTTCCCTGTGTTTAAATGTTGTCTTGCTGTTATAATTTTAGAGTTTTTTTTAATACTGGTAGCCAGATTTTATTCATTTTCATGGTTTCCTGCTTTCTGTTGAGATTGTCCACATGCTTATGCATTTCATTGGCTTCTCTGTGTAGTATGACATGGTGGTTGTTAGAGTGGTCCAGCATTTCTGTGTTCTCAAATAATATGCTGTGTCCAGGTTGGTTCATCAGGTGCTCCTATGGCTGACTTCTCTGGTTGAATTAGTCTGCAGTGCCTTTCATGTTCCTTGATTCGTGTTTGGGCGCTGCATTTGGTGGTCCCTATGTAGACTTGTCCACAGCTGCATGGTACATGGTAGACTCCTGCAGAAGTGAGAGGATCCCTCTTATCCTTTGCGAAAAACTTACAACAATGCAGTGATTCCAGCCATGAAAGCCTTCGACACTACATTGATAATAAATATTTGTAAACTGAATATACCCCCAAAAAACAGAAGTATGAAATGTGATTATAAGACCAAAATACTATTTTGTCATGCTTAGAAGAGGCATTTAATGAAAAAAACTGAACAGCAAGATCTTGAATTGAAATAAGTAACAATATTTTGGTATTGATCTTGTTTCAAAATAATCAATATCAAAATGATGGTGCATGGGATTCTAAGTAATAATATCTTCACAGCCTTAAAATTTGAATGATGTACCTTAATTTGTATTGGTCAAACTCATAAAAGAAAAGGCAGCATATTGAAAGGGTGAAGTGGATTTCTGGAAGACAAGAAATGAAGCAAATAGTGGTGGGTAGCAACAAAGGATGATTGCCGTGGGAGGGAGTGAAGTAAAAGACTAATTTTACCAAAGTATTTCATTCCTACTACACACATTGTCAATTTTTTCTTAATTTTTCTCCATCTAATACTCATTATCTTATTCCTCTTTTACTGTTGGCAGAGTAGTTCAGTACCAAAGAGATCTGAGACAGAATAAAGAATAGGGAACAGTCCTGATAATGGACAGAGACTAAACCTGCTATTGAAATGTAGACTGCACAGAATTTTTTAATATGTACTCCACTTTTTTCATTGCTTAGTGGCTTATATATCCCGAAGAAACATATCTTCTTTTCTAAGTTTTAGAGAGTGGCTGTGCTGTTGCACGCTGGGCCTATACATCAGACTATAGACAGGACATAAATTCTGTGTGCCCAATGGGATGCTGGGGCTGCCTCAGATTAAAGGCCTTTGGATTTCCTTAAAAGACAGTCTTTAGATTGCTTAAAGGTTCAACAATGTTCTTTATTAAGGAAAACAAACAGGTACTTTAAAGCTTTCTTAACAGCCTACAGGCTCTTTCAATCTTGTCCATAGAGAACAGGCACTATCTTCTTAACTGTAACTAATGGGGAAATCCTTAACTTCTAATCTGGGCAGTCTGTCTTTGCCTCTGTTGGCATGGAGCCCCTACTCCCGGTACCAACTGCTTCTGGCTTCCGCGAGAGACCCTTACCAAGCAGAGCTTTGTAGACAGGGAAAAAGGAGTTCAGGTTTCGGTGATGGCTGGCTGAAGTCTCTCAGCAAAGGAGCTGTAAGGCTGTATGATCCTCGGCCAAGCTGTGGGCTGTATAACCCCGGCCAAGCTGTGGGCTGTATAACCCCAGCTAAGCTGTAGAATACGAAGCTTTCTACAGGAGCTCTTGGTTTCATGTCCTGCATGGAAAGCTTCTCTGTGTGGACTGAACTCAAAAAGGCTCCTATTCCCTCCAAAAACCCAAAGGGGGCGGGACAAGGGAACCTAACTATAATTGACAGGTGGCTTGCCCTATGATTGCAGCCAAAAGAAGCCACCTATCTGCAGAGTCCCTGAAACTTAGGACTATAACAAACATTAAATGCAAAGCAAACAAAATTGGAGCTCCTGGTACAGCTGTACCTGCACAGTGGCAGATTTAGGAAGCTGCTGGATCAGATCTTAAGTTCATGGTGATGTAGTGGTCAAGCAAGGTATGGCAGTCATCATAGCCGTGCACATGGGAGTCTGACTTATTGTATTGACTTATTATAACAACGTGCTTGTTGGAAATTGGAATTAGCCTCTTTTCATAATGGGAAAGCATCTCTTCTTGGAAATCTGGATACATTGTAGTTATGTTAATGCAGTAGGAAGCTTCATTTTATTGCACATTGTATGACAAAGCAGAAATACTCCAAATATCCATCATCTGAACACACGTTACACTCCATAATAAACTCATTCTAATGTCCCTATACTAGATGACCTTTTTGTAGCATAAATGAAATCATAAAAGTAATATGACCTTTTTGAAGTTATTAGCTTATAATGAAGCACTTGTGTTATAGAAATGTCCCTGGGCTGCTGCTTCATTTTGCAATAAAAATATGGTATGGAAGTCATATAATCTGCATTCTTACTGCAGTTCAATTTGTTGCATTTTTTACAGCATTGTTTGTTTTATTAGACTATAAAAAGCCCATTTTCAGCTCTAAGGTTAAACATTTTGGGTACAGTTTTATTGATATATTCATTTAGTCATTTACCATCAGAGGTCAATTCGGTGATACTTCCAACTCCATAAAATACAAATCAAGAAGTGTAGTTCTAAGGACAGAAATCTGGAATATACACATTGGCTTTATCTGGAACAGTCTGATTAACTTCCTCACCAAAATACTAGCAGTGTTAACCCTTAGAAAATTATCATAGCCACAGAGTTTGTAAAATATAGATTCGTTTCTAAGCCATCATTCTTCTGTGAGTAGGAACGATCTATAGCCAGTTATTTTTAAAACTGGAAGACAATTGGTTTGGTTTTTTCTTTTTCTTTTTTGTGGTTTTTTTGGGGACAGGGGGTGTTTTAAGTCTGTCAGTATGTAGATCACTTTGGAGATATCATGCACTTGTGATAGGGCACTGAACTTACTAAAATTGAAGCAAAATCAACTCTGATGATGTAATGAATACTTTTTGAACCTTAAAAATGTTCTTTAATCTGTTTTCAGTAGGACAGAGTGCATCAGGCATTTTCAGAAAAAAGAAACAGACATACAGACCAAGTACTGGTTTTATAATAATTATATTGACTATTGATTACCCAGACAAAGGGGAAACATTACATTTATTCAGCATTCACTCACAAACATTCACTCACATACATACTCACCATCCTTCTTCATGCAGTCCATCTTCATTCCTCCGCAGGTATGGCACATTTTTCGAAGTGAATGAGTCATTGTTTCTGACTTCCTTAATGTAAACAGGCATTGTCTCTGACTATGTAAATATGTGTTGTTCACACCAAAAGTTCCCAGGTCAGTTATTGTCAGTTCAGGAGTTTTCTCATTCAACACTTTTCATGCCAAAGTTAATCAAATTCTTCATCTCCTCCATAATGGAGTTTTCAGGTTTTAATTTTTCTTTTGGATGGTGTCTTCAGCCCCGCCAGACCTCAACAGGCCTTATCCAGACCCCAATCACACAATTTCATTCAATCCACCGGAGCCCCCGGTGGCGCAATGGGTTAAAGCACTGTGCCTGCAGGACTGAAGACCGACAGGTCGCAGGTTCGAATCCAGGGAGAGGCGGATGAGCTCCCTCTATTAGCTCCAGCTCCTCATGCGGGGACATGAGAGAAGCCTCCCACAAGGATGATAAAACATCAAAAATCATCCCGGCGTCCCCTGGGCAACGTCCTTGCAGATGGCCAATTCTCTCACAACAGGAGCGGTTGCTCCTGACACGACAAAAAAAAAAAATTCAATCCACTCATCACAATGGCACAGTTGGAATATATACAATAAATGCAAAAGTAGATAGATGAGGATCTCTCATATCATACAGTGGATGTGAGTCCCAAAATTCTTCCTGGATTTTCAAGTGATTTGAACAAATGAGCACTCTGTACTAGAGTTCTAATGCCTACTCACCAATGTCTCCCTGAGTCAAATTATATGTTCCTTCACAGGTCAAGAACACTCTGTGGGAAGAATAATTCCCTTTCTGGATTTCCTACCAAACCCCTAAGAATAAGCAAAAGCAACTTAGGCAGGAAACTGACAAAGCTAGATGTTGAGGAAATCAAATTATACATATCATATGACACATTAGAGAACCACAGACAAGGTGTATGCTGAGAGAGTTAAAATCAATAGCTGGAATTATGGAGACTTTCTTTCATTAGTGTTATAAACATTACATGATCAGAAAAATACTTTCAAAACTACTTTGCTTTTTGAAGGTTCTGAAGATGATTTGCCAATATCAAAACAGGTGGATCCTAAGTTCTCATAATTTTGACATGCTAAGTCCCATGTATGTTCAATCTGAATAGGAATAAAGAGTGAGTGAAATGAAAGGGAATGAAGGAATGAATGTGATATTAACTTTTCAATGCTGTCAATTCCCATTCCGAGGAGGAGAGGAACAGGAGAAGCACTACCATCATCACTGCCACCACTCTGCAGAACTCCTGATGGTCACCTGGCAACTTTGCCAATGCTAGTAAAGGTGGCCATACGACCTGGAGAGTGGACAAGGGCAGAAAGCATGGACAATGTGATGGCACACTGGCCTATGTGATGAGCTGGACTTGGTTTAAATTAGAACCAGCCTAGCTGTTCACATCAACCTTGAATTACAAGTTGGCTCCAGCATTTCAAGGAAGCTCAGGGCCATTCACTGACATCTACTAATGCACGATAAATTTGGTTTCACTTCATTTTAAGGACAAGATGTCCCTGAACATCATGTGGATGTCCATGAGCACCTTCTGACCCAATGTGGAGTTTGTGGCCCATGTAGTTGGATCCATAGAGTATAGTTGTACTGTTGAAATTCTCAGTATACTTTCTAACTTTTCCTTGAGATGCTATCCACTTTTCGTTTTCCTTCCTGGAGGAGCATTAAGAATCACTTTAATAATATAGCAGTCTTTCACTTTGAATTGCAATTCTAGCAGCTGTGTATTTTAAATCAGAACTTTTCTTTTTAAAAGTCAAAAGCTTATTTTTTTGTCCTGTTGAGATGTAAAAACAAATAATTATCGCCATAAGCCTTAGCATTTTGCACTCCCCTCTGTTACTCCTTCATTCTTTAGCGAAAGCAATTGAAAATTACTTTTTACTTTTGAATTCACTGATTACTGGTACAAGTCAGAACTTAATCAGTTTGGGTACACCAAGAAACTTGAATACAATAACACAGGAGATTTGAGTTGCATGCAGAGAAGGAAAAGTAAAACATTTATAGCTGAAATGTGTGATTCATCTCAACAACAATTGCTTGATGGTATGTCAAAATAAAACTAAATATCAAAGACTAGTCATGTTAGTCTGGAATATCAGTATGCAAAGCATTTTTGTAGCACATTAGAGCATGAAAGAATGAAGTTGAGAGCATAGACAGAAGTCTACTTTCTCAGTATATGCTACCAACTCCATTCCTTAATATATCTAAATATGGTTCTGAGTTTTTCTTATGTAAGTTCTGTTTAAAGTCAGGCTTTCATATGTTTTTGTTTCAGATCAACTATTTGCTGAACATAGTTTGTATGGGTGTGGGAATTTTGAAAAGCATAGAAGATTCCAACATGAAACCCTAAGGCAGTGGTTCTCAACCTTTCTAAGGTTGCGACCCCTTAATACAGTTCCTCATGTTGTGGTGACCCCCGACCATAAAATTACTTTTGTTGCTACTTCATAACTGTAATTTTGCTATTGTTATGGATTGTAATGTAAATATCTGATATGCAGGGTGTATTTTCATTCACTGGATCAATCTGGGCACAAATGCCCAATACACCCAAATCTGAATACTGGTGGAGTTGGGGGGAGTGATTTGTCATTTGGGAGTTGTAGTTTCTCTGATTTATAGTTCAGCTACAATTAAAGAGCATCCTGAACTCCACCAATGATGGAATTGAACCAAATTTGGCACACATAACTCCCATGAACAAGAGAAAACACTGGCAGGGTTTGGTGGGCATTGACCTTGAGTTTTGGAGTTGTAGTTCACCTACATCCAGAGAGTACTGTGGACTCGAACAATGGTGGATCTGGACCAAACTTGTAACAAATACTCCATATGCCCAAATGTGAACACTGGTGGAGTTTGGGGGAAATAGACATTGACCTTTGGGATTTGTAATTACTGGGATTTATAGTTCGCGTACAATCAAAGAGTTTTCTGAACTCCACCAACAATAGAATTGGGCCAAACTTGACACACGGAAACCCCTTGACCAACAGAAAATACTGTGTTTTCTGATGGCCTTTGGTGACCCCTCTGACACCCCCTCGTGACGTCCCCAGGGGTCCCGACCCCCAGGTTGAGAAACGCTGCCCTAAGGCATGTCCCACTCTCACGTTGAAACAAACATGAGGTTGTGTTTGTGTTTGTTTTGTTTTGTACAGCTCCATTTTGCTTGAATGCTTATAGAAATTTTTAGAACCATAATTTTGGAGGCGCTTCTTCTTTGATTGAAAAGTAAATTTTCAGATGGGCTACTATCGGGGCTGATGTTCTCCTAGATTTCCAGCAGAGAATTTTGTTAAGACTTACATTGAGTTGATTTGTAGTTAACTGAGATCTTGGAATGCCAGAAGCCTTGAGCACCTGCCTTACCTTGCAATATGCTAGAGCAAGCTGTAGAACAAATCCTTCACTAAGGGCGCTGACTTCTATTAACATTTTAAGGGACTTTTTTTGCGTTTGAAATTCATTCTGAAGCTAAAAGGTTATCTCTCACAATTGCTAGGAAAAACTAAAATACTTGATAGATGTTAGTAGAAGAAAAAAGAAATCTGTTGGAGGAAAGAAGGCTGACAGTGAATATGATAACACCATATTTAAATAATTGAAAAGATGTCACACTGGGGAAGGAGCAAGCTTGTTTTCTGCTGTTCTGGAGACTAGAACACAGAGCAATAGATTCAAATTGCAGGAAAATAAGAGTCCGCCTAAACATTAGGAAGAACTTCCTGAACATAAGATATGATGCCTCAGAGTTTAGTGTAGTCTCCATTTCTGGAGGTTTTTCAAAAGAGCCTGCTCTCAGGTGAGTAAGACCAGTTCCATGCCACATATTTCAGGGGGGGAACCATTTGTGTTGCCCCATCTATAGACTTGCCCCTATGATGCACTTTCCCCCATTCTAAACTGAAAGCCTTACCCCACTGTTTCATTTTCTTGGGCCCCCCTCATTTACATATTTCCCACTCCTACCTCACCCAGGGTTTTATCATTTTATCTTGTTCATTTGGCCTGCCCTTCCTGTTTGTGAACTTGCTTTATTATTTCATTTGGTATTGTAATTTATTTTCTGATGTATTTTGTTTTTTGTATTATGTGTTTTACTGTATTGTATTGTATTTTTAAAAGGGCTTGGTCTCATGTTAGCCACCCCGAGTCTCCACCAGGGAGATGGTGGTGGGGTATAAATAAAGATGATGATGATGATGATGATGATTGATGATGATGATGATGATGATGATGATGATTATTATTTGAAACACAACAAGATGAGTCCAAAGCAGACACTCTGCTGGCTGTTGAATTGGATCACACGCCGGACACTTCCCAAGTGTCTAGGACTGTGTGATGTATCGGCGAATAATGCGTGCAGATCCCAGTAAGGTGGCCTTCTGCAGCTGACAGGTGGTAATTTTGTCATTTTACTCTATTATTATTATTATTATTATTATTATTATTATTATTATTATTATCATTTGAAACACAGCAAGATGAGTCCACAGCAGACACTCTGCTGGCTGTTGAATTGGATCACATGTCAGACACTTCCCAAGTGTCTAGGACTGTGTGATGTATCGGCGAATAATGCGTGCAGATTACAGTAAGGTGGCCTTCTGCAACTGGCAGATGGTAATTTTGTCAGTGCCGATTGTGTTTAAGTGCAGGCCAAGGTCTTTAGGCACTGCACCAGTGTGCCGATCACCACTGGGACCACCTTTACTGGTTTGTGCCAGAGTCTTTGCAGTTCGATCTTTAAATCCTCATATCGTGTCAGCTTTTCCAGTTGGTTCTCTGCAGTTCTGCTGTCACCTTGGATTGCGACATCAATGATCCATACTTTGTTTTTTAACACGATGGTGAGGTCAGGAGTATTATGCTCCAAAACTCTGTCTGTCTGAATCCGGATTATTATTATTATTATTATTATTATTGGATTCCCATGTCCATAAGACACTGGTCACACAGCCTTGGATCCATACTCATGACAAATGCACCCAGAAAGGTGTGACAAAATTACATAACAACTACACCCCTTAACAATAGTGCAAGAACTAAAGGAAGGAGGGAGGGAGGGAGGGAGGGAGGGAGGGAGGGAGGGTCGGTGGGTGGGACAAATTTCAGAGAGAAGTGCCTCACAGCCCCAAGCAGTCCATGAAAATGAATTAGACTGCTTGACCAGAGTGAAAACTTCCCATTCGGGACATTAAAGGTGGGGAAAACCAGCTGCCCAATGAATTCACAGCAGCTTTGATTTGATTGGCTGTTGCCAATTATCATTTCGACATATATTCCCAAGCCACAGAGACCTTCAAGAAGATATCATTACTGAGTGGGCATGACACCTGTTGAGTCTCCACTTTTACCACTCCACTTCTACTTCTGTTGCCCAATAAGTCAAGCATCACATATATTTTCACATATTTTTAGAATGCGAATATTAAAACATGTATATAATATGTCTATTTTATAGCTAAATTGGAATAACTCAAACATAATTTTTAGGCCTGTGCGGTTTCGTTCGTTAATTCATTAATTCGTTAAACATTCGTTAATTTTAGCATATACGAAACGACAACAAAACATATTTCCAAACCCGGAAGGGTTTATAAATATCGAAACGGCAACCCCCACAGTTTTAACGAGCTTTCGCCCGTTTCGTAAATGGGGCGGGCGGGCGGGGCGAAGGGGCGGCGCGAGCGCGCACCCAGTGAGCCAAGCCCCGACCCTGCCTGTTGGGCGCGAGCGCAACCGGCTCCCGATTGACTAACTGCCCGATTCACAGAATGGTATTATACGTACGCGCATGGAGACAGAGCCGGCGCTGCAGGAATCCCCTCCCCGGCTCCTGCGCTCCGGCTCCTGCGCTCCGGCTCCGGCTCCTGCGCCCTCCTCCTCCTCCTCCTCCTCCTGGCACTTCCTGCAACACAGCTGCGGAGGCCGGTTGTCTCTTTAAGGCGCCTCTCTCTCCCAGCTGTGTTGCTGCCTTAAAGAGACAACCGGCCTCCGCAGCTGTGTTGCAGGAAGTGCCAGGAGGAGGAGGAGGAGGAGGAGGAGGGCGCAGGAGCCGGAGCCGGAGCGCAGGAGCCGGGGAGGGGATTCCTGCAGCGCCGGCTCTGTCTCCATGCGCGTACGTATAATACCATTCTGTGAATCGGGCAGTTAGTCAGACCCATCTCTTGACTAACTGCCCGATTCACAGAATGGTATTATACGTACACGCATGGAGACAGAGCCGGCGCTGCAGGAATCCCCTCCCCGGCTCCTGCGCCGGCTCCGGCTCCTGCGCCCTCCTCCTCCTCCTCCTCCTCCTCCTGGCACTTCCTGCAACACAGCTGCGGAGGCCGGTTGTCTCTTTAAGGCGCCTCTCTCTCCCAGCAACACAGCTGGGAGAGAGAGGCGCCTTAAAGAGACAACCGGCCTCCGCAGCTGTGTTGCAGGAAGTGCCAGGAGGAGGAGAAGGAGGAGGAGGAGGAGGGCGCAGGAGCCGGAGCGCAGGAGCCGGAGCGCAGGAGCCGGAGAGCAGGAGCCGGGGAGGGGATTCCTGCAGCGCCGGCTCTGTCTCCATGCGCGTACGTATAATACCATTCTGTGAATCGGGCAGTTAGTCAGACCCATCTCTTCTGATGACAAATGTCACACCTATCACATAGGAGTCCTTCCCATGTAAGCAACATCTGACCGAATTCATTCTTCTATACAACTGGGAAAGATACAGGAGTTCTGCTCCTAATAAAGATGGGAATAATATGTGAAAATATTCTAAAATGCAAAAGAATGTTTACTATCAAGTAACCCTGATGAAATGAATCCTGGATTGATAAGAAACTTTGCAGTTATACGAATAACGAAGCTTGTTTTACGCATGCGCGGGGGGTCCGCCATCTTTACAAAATGTTTTGTAAATATTTACAAAATTTCGTAAATATCAAAACTTTTTTTTGGAAAATTTTGTAATTATTTTAAATATCGAAACAAAAAAACACCCCAATTACAAATCGATTTTAGAAACAAATTTTTTCTTGATCAAACAGGCCTATCTCAGCTGAGGACAAGAAAGGAATATGTCCCTTAAACCACTCTTGCCAGTTGCTAGAAAGAAAGAAAGAAAAAAAGATGAAGCAGATTTGGTAATGAAATATATTTAGACATAAGAGACTTTCAGTCTCTGGTGGCCAATTTCTTACAATCTGTGCTTTTATACAGTGATTTTCCCAAACATTCTAAGTGTGTTTAAGACAACTGGACATTAATATTGTAGCTTGGAATTCTAGTGTTCTTCCACACCCAGGATTTCAGTTATTCAAATTAAAGGGCTTGACATTTCAGCAAAGCTTCTTGAAGCAAAGGTCTCAACACTAATTCTATTGCTCTCACTCTTGTCGGAGTTTGCTGAATTAAGGAGTGAAGGGCCTCCAAGTATAGAAATGCACTGCCCTTTAATCAAGAAGGGAGAAGCTGATTGTGAATTCTATGAATTCATGTGACTGCTGTGTCCTTCACATGTTGGAAGCCATTTATTTATGTATGTATGTATGCATGCATTCTTTCATTTCTGTATCTTAGGATTATTGAATCTTGCCATTACTTGAGGTACACCGCTTTGAGTTCCCCCAGGGGTGAGAAAAGTGGTAACTAAACACAATAATAAATAAATAAATACATTCACAAGTGAGAGCTGCTTAAATTTCCACTGTGGAAATCCTTCTGCTGCAGTGTTGTTTCAGCCTTTTTGGGTTGTGGACCCCTTCTGAGAATCAAATTAAATCTATGGACTTCTCAGCATAATGTAGCAAAAACATCTAATCCCACTCAGCACTCATTTGGAGTGAAATAATATCTTAATAAGATAATTGGAGGGACAGATAATTTTCAGTATAACATTGACCTTTGTAAACTGAAAAGCCTCGTAGAAGGTTCACTTGAAAAGTAAAATGTCATTAGAGAAGACTCTAAGGTTAGCTAAACTGAAGTTGGAATTCACATATTGTTGAACAGCATCTCCCATCACTGAGTACATTGGCAAGGGTTGGAATTACTCACAGAGAGCTTCATAAATCAAATCTCTGTATTATACAGTTGGCTCTCCATATTTCATGGATTCAACCATGGATGTCATGAACCAGATGCCTTAAAAATGAAATCACAAGTAAAGGTCCAAACAAAGTTTAATAATATAACAAAAATAGCTTAGAAACACTTAACTCAGTGAATCTAGCAAGAAAACAAAGTCTGTAGCAAACTGCTATGCAAAAAACATAACTAGAAACTAATCCGGATTATACTGGGATATAATCCGGGATAACAGAAAGTTCCAGCAAACTGCTCCAAAATCACGGAGTTCTTGAAACACAAAGAAACAAGGTGGAAGCAAGCAAAAACGTTGTCAAGAAACAGTCCGAAGTCAAAAAGCAGAAGTTGAGGTCCAAAACGCGATGTCGTCATCCAAAAATAATCCGGAGTCAAAGGAGAAGTAGAAGTCAGCACTTACAGGATTCCAGTCAGCAGAAACGTGGTAACACAGCAATCTGCAGTCCTAGGACCCAAGGTGAGAGTAATGACAGTAACAAAGTCCCAAGCCCAACACAACACTTTGCCTACTGCAAAGTCCCCAAAGTTTGATACCTTCTTTTATCCTATAACTTATTATCGGACGATGAGCTGCTCTCCACCCTGTCCTCATCACTCTCAGCTGCTTTAGCTTTTACAGCTGCTCGCCACCACCATCCCTCCAACTTTTCCAGCGTGTATTACCAGGTTGCCAGTCTCCCGAAAACTCTTCAAAGTCATCACTGGATGTTGGCTGTTGTACACATGTTCCTGATTTCCTGCACATGGGTCCAATCTAGCCCATCCTCCTCTTCGTTATCACTCCCAGTCCCATCACTCCCTGTGAACCTCATGAAGTCCTCCTCCTTAGTAGGAGTATTAAGTATTTCACTGATACATTTCCTTTCACGTTCCTCATCTGACTCTTGCTCCCAAGTAGCCTGTTTCAAACCTCTGCCCCCATCTCCCTCCTCCTCCATTTCAGAATCTGAGAAGCCTTCAAACGATTCACTATCTGTAGGTGTCATGAATATCTCTCTAATTTGCTTCCTTTGCTGCTCTTGTTCCAACACCTGAGCAGCCCTCTTACCCCTTCTACTACCAGTTGTAGCTTGGCCAGCACACTACTCTACAACAATGGATTTTGACCTTTTATACCGGACATTGTTTTACTTTTTGGTGTTTGTGTCAGGGGCGACTTGCAAAACTGCAAGTCATTTCTGGTATGAGAGAATTGGCCCTCCAAGGATGTTGCCCAGGTGATGCCCAGATATTTTGATGTTTTACCCTTCTTGTGGGAGGCTTTTCGCATGTTCCGCATGGGAAACTGGAGCTGACAGAGGGAGCTCATCCACGCTATCCCTGGATTTGTACCTCCGACCTGTCGATCTTCAGTCCTGCTGGCACAAGGGTTTAACCCACCGCGCCTCCGGGGGCTACTGTTTTACTATCCCATTGTATGCCATGGGGTTTGAGTATCCACAGATTTGCTATTCAAAAGAGGTTGTGAAACCAAACTCCAGTGGGTACCAAGGGCCCATTGTAACATAACTCCAAATATAGTCATGCTTTGAATAAACCTTTTAAAATCTTGAGTCTTGGATAGATCTGGGTCTTACTCTAACCATGTCTAAATTTGAATCTAACCCATTGGGTTTTGAGTAAATGTTGATATTATCTTTTCTTACTTTTCTCACATAGTGCCCAAGATATCCTTGTAAAGTATTTCATTTGTGAAGCATAACACTTCTAATGTGCAAGGGATCAACTCAATTGATTTTAAAACACAGAACAGTTTTCTCAAGAGGTCAGTCTAGCAAGTCCTTTTTGTTTACTCACAGGACTAGTAATAACAAGGAAATAGAAAAATGTCACATGAGTCAATCCTTAATCACTGGAGAAAATGAAAGATATGTCATATGTTCTCTGAAGCACCTTCATACTGTAAGATTATTAGAGATATTTGTAGATGACATGTTACTTTTTTTTCTTGGAGAAAAGGGGTGTTGGGTTTTGTTTTTTTTTTTGTAGATTTACACTGAAATAAATAAAACAAAAGAGTATCAATGGGAATATGTCCTTTCTTTTAAGGTAAAATATATAATCAATAAATAGAGGAAGTGCTGAGCATGCTGCAGAATTATTAAGCTTAACATAGAAAAAAACTTGTTATCAGTGAGTTGAATGGGATTACAGGAAGTCCTCAAGTAACAAACAAAATAGTATATATATATATATATGGGCTGGGCAAAACTTTATTTGTAATTTGTTCTGCGTATCTACTTCATAAGACTCGTACATATTCAATGTTAAGAAATGAGAGGGGCAGCCACACAAAAAACACTGATCTATGACACTCAGAAGAGTTATGTAAGTTTCCATCGCAGGCTCTGCTTCACCCCCCAAAATGCTGGGTTTGACTCCTCCAAAGGGCCCTGAGGAGGATGGCGAGGCCAGAGTGGAGGGAGAAGCTCGGCTCTTTCCCCAACAGGGATGGTAAGGGGGGTTCTGGTGGGTGAGAGGGAAGAAGGTATGCCCGACTGGATGGCTGGGCAATGGAGAAGCCCCCCTGGCACATGGTCGACCAAGAGAGAAACAGGCAGTGACCACACTCACATTGAGGCTTTAGTATGGGAAGCAAGCAGAATTCTGGGAAATGTAGTTTAAGGTAGATCCTTTGATCACCTTGCCACAGAGTTCCTTACCTTCCAAAACTACATTTCCCAGAATTCTGCTTATTGCCTTGTGCCCCCCCCCCCCGAAAGTTTTGGTGGGGAAAAAAACCATGTTCATTCTCTAAAGGGATTTTGAAATAAAAGGGGATTGTTGAATCAACCCTGTGAGATACGCAAAGTTGAGAGGCAGTAACTCCAAAGTTTACCTAGTAGGTTTCCTATTGTTGTTGTTGTTGTTGTTGTTGTTGTTGTTGTTGTTGTTATTATTATTATTATTTTTATTATTATTTCAAAGGCTGGATAGGCATCTGGTGGGTGTGATTTGACTGTACTTTTTCTTCCTGGCAGAAGGGGGTTGGACTGGATGGCCCCTGGGATCTTCCAGTAAATAGTACTTCTAAGTTTATATTTGTTAAAATTCCCTTAAAATCAGTGGATGTGGAAATCTTTCTGAAACTTGGGGGGAAACGATGCCCTGATTATGTTGCATCACTGAAAATAGAAATTCAAGGAAATTGTTCTTATGGTTTTGTTTTTTTTAAATGTTGTTCCTAAAAAACTTTTTTAAATTCCCATAAATCAGTAGATGAGTGAAACATTCTGAAACTTGGGTGGGAGGGTCACGGTGGAAAATATGTTCCACCATTGTAACAGTTTCATCCTGATAGCTCTACGAATGGGGGAGAAAGGAGGCCCAGAAGCTCCACCCCCTGCACAATTGCTTAACAAAAAAGTAACGAAAATTTAGTTATATCATTATAGTTACAATATGGACCCCTAACAACATTTTAGAAACACTTTAGAAATTATTCACAACTCCCGCCCGAATTGAATAATGGGTATTGTAGCATATACTTTGGATAGCATTATAACAAACATGCTGTGGTGCTTGTTTGGTTTTGTGTTTCAGGAGATTTCACCCCACTTTCCGTCTTTGTGATAATTGGATTTTGAACATTTTGGCTTGTAGTGGAAACAAGAATTGGTGAAAAAGCTTCCTAGGGGTAGATTTCTCTCACTTATGACCTCATCAGAAAGGGCTGAATTTGGTGGTGTACGCCGATTCCCCATCTCTTTTGCCACAGAGCCCTCCGGCTCCCCTCCCAAGATGCACAGCTACTCTTGGTGTCCCTCTATAATAAAAGGGAAGGTGAACCAGTGTATGCTGTTACTGGTGCAACACAGGAGCCTTCCCATGTTGCACAGAGATCAAGGGAGGTAGGGAGCCGGTCAGCTGAATCTTCCCCCTTGGGATGAGATAAAAGGGAAACTGGGCAATGCAAGGAATGGGATGATGGGTTCACCCCACCTGGCACCACTGGATTCAGCACAATGCATGGCTATTCCGGAGGCAAATGAAATTAGGTCCTTCCTGTTGTCTCACCCCACTCTTAACTATGTAAGTTGGATGTTATAACTGCCCATGAATGTAATACAATACAATACTAGTAATAATAATACAATATTATAATTATAATTATATATTTTCATGTAATATTACTAATAATATTACAATATAATGGTATAGTGCAATATAGTAATATATAATACTGATATTGTACTATGCTAATAATATATTGTATGAAAATATATCTTGTAAGCTGTTTTGAGTCCCCTTCGGGGTGAGAAGGGTAGCATATAAATGCCGTAAATAAATAAAATAAATATGCTTTCATTCACTGTTAAGGAGATTTCAAAATGTTTCATACCTGATATAATTTAACTTCACATTCAGAACAAAAGAGTAACAGTCCCTTATTGCTGAAAAATATGCAAAGATTACATCGGAAGTGTTAGAATTAGTGGTTACTGCTTGCAGGATTCAGAAAGTGTTTGAAGACTCTTTCTTGCTTAATTTAAAAATTGCCCCTCAACAATTATTATGCTTTTCAAGATTGTAAGACACTGTCAGAGCTGAATGGTGATAAGACTGTTCCTAAATTAAAGGCGGTTTCAAATCAGTCATGAAATGGTCTCTGTACATTATGAGTTAGATATTATCTTTTTTAAAGGGCTTAATCATTTATCAGTCTAATTTCACCTAAATTAGTATTTTCTATGGGTAAAGCACAAATGCTGCTTGTCTTTCAATAATCTGTATATGCTTCAATCCTTGTTGATTTTTCTTAATGAATTTTTAATTTGAGGCTTGTATGGCAAAATTAATGGCTTTTTTTTGTATCAGGAGCGACCTGAGAAACTGCAAGTTGCTTCTGGTGTGAGAGAATTGGCCATCTGCAAGGACGTTGCCCAGGGGACGCCCGGATGATTTGATGTTTTATCATCCTTGTGGGAGGCTTCTCTCATGTCCCCGCATGAGGAGCTGAAGCTGATAGAGGGAGCTCATTCGCCTCTCCCTGGATTCGAACCTGCGACCTGTCGGTCTTCAGTCCTTCAGTCTTCAGTTTAACCCACTGCGCCACCGGGGGCTCCAGTTAATGGCTTCTTTACCAGCATAACCAACTGGAGAAGTCACTTGGACCAGTAATATGGGCATGAGTTGAGCAAAGCATCGTGCTCAAGGCAATAAATTTGGCAGATACCATATGATAATACAACAGTTAGCTCTGAGCATTCTATATCTAAATGCCTGACCTATGAAAGGAGGCTCTATGGAGCTAAAGGTGATCTAAGAAAAATGACTTACAAGATCACCTGTGATAAGGTACATGTTTTTTCTTTGTCAATTCTTCTAGAGAATTGTTTAATTCCTAGGAATTCCCTCAAACCCATAGAAGCCAGAAAATTGGAAGTAGTTTGCCCAGAGCCAGGGCTGTAGCTGGCTCTTTTTAGGTTAAAAAAAAAGGTTGCTTTTCCAACTCTTAAATGTTTGAAAACATACATAAGAAGCACAATGGAGCAAGAAAGACTGAATGGATTTGCACTCTTGAGTGTCCACCAAAGTTTATCAATGGAGCCTTGTTTTTGTCAAAATGAACTGACACAGTTTTCAAATGTTTCCAACAGATGTTGTGGTACTCTTTTGTAACTACAAATTACAGTCATTTTCAGTTATTTTAGGACTTGAAACTTTGTCACTGAAATAGAAAATTGATTTAGTTAAGTCTATATAAAAATATAGAATGAACCATACTACTTAAATTATTTTGTGTTATGGAACTACTCT
>NW_026846588.1:97420392-97436760 GCF_025583915.1 Anolis sagrei ordinatus | reverse complement strand
CACTTCCCTCCTCCACCATTACATACTATAACATTTAGAGGTCACCTTGTAATTGCCAATATGCAAACCTGTACTGAATATTTTTCAGTGTAATGCTGAGACAGGGACAAACATAATATGCAACTACACACACTTACACACACAAACATTGACATTTCATTGCATCCTGGCTGCTATTTCATTCAGTTCCATTCTTCTTTCTTCTTGCAGGCATTTCAGTTGTGTGCTATTAAGTCCCTTCCTTTCTAATGAGTTTGTGTGTCTGTGTATATTTTGTTGTGTTTTTGTTTGTTTGTTTGTTTTTGGTTCTTCTAGAGAAAAGCAAAGAAAGGCTTGCACAGTAGGGAGAGATTCCCATAGTGTGGGAATTATTTTTTTTTTAAAAAAAAATGGATATATCCTAAACGCAGGAACGGGTAAAACTTGAACTTAGAAATCCATGTATTTATGAATGTGTGAAATCTTCCATGTAATTTTTTAATGATCAAAAATATAAGCAGATCTCAAAAAGGCTCAAAAACCTTTTACGAAATGAGAAGGACTGTAGTTTACTGCAAGGACAAGAAGAGTCCGCTAGTCTGGGTGGCATTTTTGTCCCCATATCCTAAAATTCAGAGAACTGCATCCCATTCAGATCATCTTACTTTGAAAAAAAAATATCCCCTGGTGAAAAAGGCTAGCATTGCACCCTGGAGACCTTTTGGGGAATGATTTGCCATTTGGTGGAAAATATGGGAGAGAGGTCAAGATGCTCCCATAGGAGCTACATAAAGGCCTTCAGTGACATTATTGACACCATTAAATTGGTTAAAATTGGTGGCATGCGCCAATCTAACCCCGGTCACCAGTTAGATGATGTTGTGCCGGGTGAAAGAGGGTGGAACTGGCATGCCCCTGCAACAACACAGAAAGCTTCCCATGTTGCCATTGACTTCAATGGAGGAAAGCCATGTGCACCATGCTTCCCCCATGGGATCAGCTGCCAGAGAAGCCTGACAATGCAGGGCATGGGGTGGCAGCTTCCCCACACAGCACAGTGAAGTGGAGCAACATGGGATACTTTCGGTAGCCATGTGACGAGGTTGCTTGTCCACCTCTTCTTTAGTGAACTGGGGTAATAGTTTCATACCTTTGATATATATACAGCAATGACATGCCTTTCAAAAATGTGCACAAAGTATATACTGGGTTCTTTGTGAGTGAGAAGCTTTTGTAGAACTGGGACAGAAGCTTTGAGGCCAACATGAGAGAATCTGAATGAGCTCAATCTTTTTCAGGTCTGCATATACAGAGTAGATCTATCCTCTATCCTCTACTCCTAAAGCTCATCTCACACTTCAAAGAACTGAGACTGTAAAGAGCCGAACATCTAGTAGGAAAATAGGCGTTTCATGGATCCTACTTGGTATATGTATCTTCCATCTTGGAATCTGTACCACATCAGTTAACTATTCAGGTTCATGGAAAAGTGTACATTGGATTCTTGGATCTGCTTTGGCACTTAACTTAGTTCAGCAGGCTGTGGTTCAGTGTCAGGAGGTTATTCCAGCTCTTCAGCCAGCTCTTCAGCCAGCAGTACCAAATCTTTTGACTCACTTGTCCACCTCTTTTGTCCTCAGGTGGACCTGTGACTGTCAGTTTGGGTTGAATGTGCCAAAATGTATACTCCCAGCTTAAAAGTCAACAAATCTTTTAGAGTGGGAAGTATTCTTTTCTAAACTCTTAGTTTCATTTCAAATGTTGTATCATCTTTTGTGCATAAAATGGCACTGAACAGAAAGTATTGTTGGGTAAATGAATGGTCTCTTTCAATACAAATAGGTCTTTATTTCAGACTTCTGTTTGGTATTGAGTTGTGTGAGAGTGTATAAAGCAGATTATCTTTGTGTATTACTTAGAACAGAATTAATCTGAAATTCTTTCTTAAACCATGTTGTTTTTAACTCTACACAAATTCACAGAATATCCTTCTCCAATTCAATACATCCATACTTTTGGAGAACAAGTGCCATTTATGTGGTGCTGCCATCCAAAATATCCGGAGGGCACTAGGTTGTAAAAACTGGCCTAGTGCTGAGATTGTAGATGCTAATTGTGGATTATCCCTTCCAAAATCCCCATGTCAACATGGCCAGTGGCATATGGCCTAAGACCAAAAGGAAAACCAGAAATGGAAATAGACTCATTCCACACAGTACATTGCTCTTTCTACCTGGTGATCCAAATTATTCACTCCATGTCCCAATTTGTTCGGCCTCATTTCCCAACATCAACTTCACCTTTTTATGACATGATAAACTTGACAACCTAAAATAAACAAGACTGATGTGGTTCATCACTGTATCCCCCCCCCCCCAGCTGCAAAGGGTTGCTTTCTGGATGGATATATCTGATCTATGTGCTGATGAAGTGACTGTAGGTGTCCCTCTCCTTTACTGGCTTTTAAAGGTGTGCAATTTGCCAAAAGACAGGCCCGTAGCCAGGATTTCGTTTGGGGGGGGGGGCTGAATTTTTTTCAGGGGGGTTTTTGGGGGGGCTGAGTTTTGGGGGGCTGAGTCTGAGTGAAAGAGGGTCTAGCCTAGCAAACCTTTTGTATCATTACCCCAATACCCCCATGCATATGGGATATATTGAGTATGGTGATCAGATCATGATATGAATAAACATAACAGTTTAAATAATCCACCAGTAAGGCCTTTTCGCGAACCACCATGAGAATTTCGGGGGGGGGGGCTGAAGCCCCTCAAGCCCCCCCCCCCCCCCGGACATGCCTGCCAAAAGGCATGCTGTTTCAGGGCGAGGCTATCCCCTTATTCTATTTACTGGGAAGTTACTCAAATTGGGAGGGGTGTTACCGTTTTCATTTGGCAAAGAATTGGCCCATTGTCTACAATGGGAAATTTTAAAGGCTCAATCCTCGGTCATTTTCAGGCCTATCTGCATGAAACCTACCTCGGATTTAGACCCCATTTACAACTGCAGGCCTGCCAAGTTTCAAACAATTCACCAATCTACTGATTTTTTAAAGAATTATTTTAAGTTTTACCCATAACATTTTCAAAAATAACACAAATTTCAATAGAGGGTTCTGGGAATTGTAGTTGCCAGTTTATTTATTATTTATTTATTTGCTTTATTTCTATACCGCATTTTTCAGCCCTTAACAGGCGACTCAATGCAGTTGTGTCTATTCTCAGCCAATCAAAGCATGGAGACAACCAGGCTTTTTATTGACTGAGAAAAACAGAGAGAGAGAGAAACTTCAACTGAGAAGACCTCAGAGACTTTTAAATGCCCACTCCATGCAAGTGCTGTTGGGAAAGTGAGTTCCCAGCAGGGTCCTCTCTGGAGGAAGAGCCTGGGGAACTTTCCAAAAAGAAATGGATGAAGGCTGCTTCTGCGGGGGAGGAAGAAAAGATAGTGTTGGTAATCTCATCTTCTCCAGGAACCCCAAGGCAGTTCCTGCAGACTTAACTCTATCCTCTCCATAAACCAATAAAATCCATTTTGCCAGGCTTTGCGGTTCCATCCTTCCCGTTTCTGTTCTCAGAGATTATATAAAACTGACCACCTAATATTATAAATGAGTTTTGTTCAAACTGATTTGGGCTCAAGCCTACTGCTTCTTAACCTTCTCCCATTCACTACTTTATGAGTTCCAATGATATTACAAAAATAAAAACTATCCTGGTGGAGAGATGGGCAGCCCATAGCATTAGCTGTGATTCACAGTTCCATGTTTCAGTCATCCCAAACCTGCATATATGTATTCCAGAAGTATAATAGACTTAAAGCAGGGCAAGGAATAGAAAGTACATGAATCAGAGTGAAGAGAAGGACATGGCATATTTATAGTGTATACGTCTATGGAAATTCCTGAGTGATACAGATATTGTAGCCTTCATCTCTGCCCATTTGAATTACAATTGTGGAAATTGTCATGTTGCTGGTAAACTACTGTAATCAGGTAACAAACCCTTACCTCTGATTTCCCCTCCTCAGGAATCTAATCATGTTTTACCATAGTCTACATATGACATTATTTGATAAAAACAACTATGATCTTCTCTGAAAATTCTGGTGATTCTAATATACTCCGCAGGATGGTTTCCTTTATAGTATTCTGTTTTCTTTTATAATGCATTTTATAATTATGAATATAATATACAAACATCAATATTTGTGGTTTCTTTCTTTACTCAGGGTCATCATTGGTCAATTTCTCAAGCATGCCCTTTGCAATGAAGTTTTGATTTTCTTTAACTTGTGGAAGTGGTTATTGACTCTTATAGAAAACATTAGGCTTGTGGTCAACATTATTTGAAATTCTTATTATAGTGAAATAAATAATTTACCTTTTACTTTTACTTTCATGAGACGGTCTCACTTAAAAAGAGCAGTGACTTCTCCCCTTTTTTTGGATAGTTGTGAGTTAAATTGTATTGGGAATTTCAATTTATAGACATAATGCTGTAAGTTCTTTGTAGGCTCCTTTGAAAAAGGGAAGTGTAAATAGTAGGGCTGGGCGGTTTTGTTCGTTAATTTTCGTAATTCGTTATTAATTCGTTATTTTTTTTATAACGAAGCGATATTGAACCATTCAGGAGCAACTAAAAAATGAAATGAATTTTTCCAATTCGTTTCGTAATTGTTTCGAA
Source organism: Anolis sagrei ordinatus (assembly GCF_025583915.1). NCBI lineage: Eukaryota > Metazoa > Chordata > Lepidosauria > Squamata > Anolidae > Anolis > Anolis sagrei. The sequence continues at coordinate 97,432,102 of NW_026846588.1, read as the reverse complement.
ATTGTTTCGTAATTGTTTCGAAATTGTTTCGTTATTATTTCGTTATTATTTCCGTATGTCTGGTGCAAGTTTTATAGTTGTTGTTTGTTTTATCAGTGATAAAAAAATATCACACCAACAGTCAACAACAGAGGGAGAGGGAAGCTTCAGAAGTTCCCCCTGTCCCATTTGGAGGGTTTTTTAGCGTATTGCGCAATCGCATCCGCCATTAACGAATCAATTCATTATTGTTTCGAAATTGTTTCGTAATTTCCGAAATTTCGTAAATATCGAACTTTTTAAAAGAAAAATTTCGAAATTCTTTTAAATAACGAAACGCAACCCCCCCCCCTAAAAACGAATCGAGTTTAGAAACAAATTTTTCCGTGGTTGGACAGCCCTAGTAAATAGAACAGATAAATAGATAAAAAATGTTAGAAAATGCCAGAAGAATGGAAATATCACTGCAGTCAAAACATTACCATGAAAAATAAAATCTGATATTTAAAATTGTCTTGTTTTATTTTAGCTAAAGGTATGTTCATTGCTGTGAAGAAAGTTTGTTGTCTGGATTGTACAAAAATCCAGATAATCTAAAACATGAATGTCATATATCTATAATCAAAGTTCACAGTAGTAGAAACTGTTTACCTTCTTCGTTGTCTTCCTTTGGATGTGTGTCATCTGGTCAATATTTCTTAAACTATGATGACCAGAACTAAATACCATATTCTAGGTGTGCAGCAAAACAAAATATAACTTTTCTTATTTTGGACAATATAGTTCTGTTTATTCAGCCTGGAATTGCTTTGACTTTTTTTTTTTTTTGCTGCCACATCATACAGTTGACCCCTGCATTGTTTTCACACATATTACTGATAAGCCAGATGTCACCAATACTATATTTTGCACCTGATTTTCTCATATTGCATTTGGCCTTTCTGGCGTCTGTTTTTCTCCTTGTTTTGAAGATGGGAATAAGATTAGCCTTCTTTGAGTTTGCAGGGACCTTGCCTGTTCTCCTCGAATTTTCAAAAATTACCGACAGAAGTTCTGATATTACATCTCCAAGTCCCTTTAGTACCATTGCATGCACTTAATCTATCCTTGGAGACTTGAATTCATTTAAAGCAGATAAGTATTCTTGGACTATCTTTTAACTTATTATGACCTACAGAACCCAGAGTGCATAATTCATTACATTTTTTTTACTATTTTGAGCATTTCTTTTCTTTTCGGGAAACCCAAGGAAAGATAGGTATTGAGCAGTTCTTCGTTTTCTGACTCACCTCTTAGTGTGGCTCAGTTTTACCTATGCAGATGGTTCACCACTTCATTTTTAAAATCTTGCTTTGTATATATCTGAAAACCCATTTTTAATAATTTTAACCTATTTTTCAGGCCTGAATTTATTCTGAATCTTAGTTTTTTGAACTTTCTCCTTGCAGATATTGGCTAACTCATTTGTAGTCTCCTTTTCTGTTTTGCCCTTTTTTTCTATTTAGTTGATATGGACATTTTAAATCTCAGGCCTTCCAAAAACTACTTACTGTATGTACTCACCCTAATATTGATGGTATTCCCCTTTTTTTCTTGTTTGTACCTTTAATATCTAATCTTTCTTTAAAAAAAATCCCTTTGAGTTTTTGATTTCCCTTCTCTTTGGTATTTTCTGTAGTCTCTTACCCAGTTTCTCTTTAATCTTGTTGAAATTAGATTTCTTGAAGTTCTTCTTTATTATGAGTCCCGGAAGTAGGTGGTCTTTCCCACTGAAGGTCCTCAGTGCTTCTAACTCCTTGGTTACCTCTCCTTGAAGTGAAAGATAGTCGAGCTTTCTGTAAAGCACAAGAAAGGAATTTTTTGGAACATATGTTATTTATAGAGTTTTACTTCCACAGATATCAGCATGGTTGAAGACGAACTACTATTGGAGCTCTCCTTTTTGAATGCTCAGTAATTTCATATAGAAAGGCATAATAGAAGTCTTTAGAAATCTATATGAGAATTCCCACCACTTCTTTTTGGCATCAGGAGCAACTTAAGAAACTGCAAGTTACTTCCCACCACTGATGCCACAGTTGTTTCAATCTGTAATTTTTGCTCAGATGCTCTTCATCTGCCTTTTGTGGCCTCCTCATGGTTTAAGAATATTTTTCTATTAAAAATTTGGTCAAAAATGACAAGATTCAACAGTGGATCCCATTCTCTGGTTAAAGTTTATGTAGTACCTGTAAGATTAATTCCAGTGCTGATTCACATCCTTAAAAAGTGCAAAATCCACTGCAGATAAACAAAGCACACAAAACAGAAAGTTCAGTCCCCATCTGGCTCTCACCTAGTCACTTTATATTTGCATGCAGTGTTTTTGCACAGGAAAATTTTTAAATATTCAAAATTGTCTGCATCATCAATTTGTACAGTCTGTTAACAAACACATTTGAAAATTCTCTTTGTTGTGTACAAGTCCAGAGAAAGTAGTCATTATTAGCAAAAGCTGAAATGTGGTACTATCTGCAACAAAAATCAAATGCATCTGATAAGTCTATTGGGATGTTTGCAGTTGTGTTGTTAGACATTAGTGTTACGAACACAGCATTTTACAGATCTGAAATTGTCCTTGAGCTCCTTTAATTCTTTTGTTACTTTTTTATTTGTGCTATTGAATACTTTTGACATAGTCAGAGGAATGAACCATAGCATCAGAATGAATAGCAATTTTAACGCATTTCCTAAGAGACTTACACAATAAGCATGTTGGCTGTAGTAAAATTATTTGTAATTAGGTTACTCCAGGGAAGAAGACAACTGTGGCTTTGTGTGGCTCCCAGAATTATTTGAAAAGATATTGGAGTGCTTAATAGCTTATTAGTCATAAAGAAAGCATGAGGGAAGACAGGGAACTTGTTTTACTTTTGACTGTTGCACATTTGTTCTTTAAAGGTTGTTAACTTTCCTTAATCTATTATTGCAAAAGAAAAGAAGACAAGAGCCAAGGACAAAATTCAATTGTAACACTTGAATAAGAATGGCTCCATGAATTACTCAATTACGGGGCTGATCTTTCACATTTTTCAGTAACACAGTATCTCAACACTTCTTTTGTTAAGCTTGTTATCACACTAGCAAGTAAACAAACTGTACTTGTTAACTCTGAGCTAATGTAATTTCTGCCTATTTTATTTGTAATTCTTTAAAAAGTACAAGGGAGCAGATCATCAGGAATTTGCCTATTTTATACCTGAATGTGGAAGCCTCTTAGATATTTAGAAATGGCTTAGGTTAAGTGGAAGTGCTAACCATGAAAAATGCTTCAAGAAAAGTTGCTTGCCATTCTATTTTTCCTTCTATATTTACTATCTTATTGTTCTGTCGTGCTCTGGGCCTGTAACAGCTGTCTTTTCTATAGGACTTATACTTTAAGCCCAGCGGGAAGCCAGGGGGCCTCAAAGGGAGATTCTCAGGGATTTTTCTGAAGTGATGGTCTTTAGAGTCTTTAATGATACAACAAAGTCTTTATTATGGAACAAACAACAAATCTTCAGTGGTTCAAACAACACTTCAAGGCTTTCTTAGTCTAGTCCTCAATGGACTGGCACCTGACTTTGATTAGCTGTACTTTCTCTGTAAGAAAAAACCCTATTTAACCTCTCCCAGGCTGTTTACTATCTATGCCTCATTGGTGTGGGTCCTACTACAGATTCCAAATGTGTCTGGGTATCGAGTAGACCTACCAGCTGAGGTTTGTAGATATTTCAGCTGGAGTTCAGTGGATCTGAAATTCTATCCTCCCTCCGAGAATTCTTTGAAAACTTCAGGGCTGTTTTCCCTCTGATTGCTGTGAGGCTGAGAGGCTGTGAGCTCTCAGCCAGAGCCTTGGGACTTTTCCCCTGGAATTTCTGTTTCTGTTTCACCGGATGTTCTTGAGAAAAGAAGCTTTTCTACGGGACGAGCTAGTCTACGTCCTACAGTTTCGCTTCCTTATGTGAGACTGCCCAAAAAATGGCTCCTTTCTCTCCTAGAGCCCCGAACAAGGGGCAGAACCAAAGCCCTATGCCTGCAAACAGATAACAGAAAGAAAATAAAGTTGGAGCTCCTGGTACAGCCGTACCAGCACACTTAAACTATATAATGATCTTCCTATCTAATCCCCCAGCTATTCTTCATTATGGGAAGACTACTGTGCCATCAATGGTGCCTGAGGAGAGGACCAGTTTTTGTCCCTTTCTAGTAGAGCAGACAGAAACAATAAGGAAGTGTATTGTCGAAGGCTTTCATGGCTGGAATCACTAAGTTCTTGTGGGGTTTTTTTTGGGCTATATGGCCATGTTCTAGAGGCGTTTCTTCTAGAGGAGAAATGCCTCTAGAACATGGCCATATAGCCCGAAAAAACCCACAAGAACAAGAAGTGGGTTGCCACCATTTCTACATCTACTTTTCTTTTAGTCCAATTTTGGGGAGGGTGGTAGCATGGAAGCAAAGAATTATAGCACTGTTAAAAAGTCAAGTATAATTTGAATCCAAGTTGTACAGATGTCCCCCTGAATTCATAGATTCTGCAGCCATGAGATTGAGAAAAAGAGAGGTAGAGAGAGAGAGAGAATGAGAATGAGAAAACTTCTTTAAATTTGTTTTAGCAACCCCTTGTATTATGTCCACTAGTGGGTGTGATGTAAAATATGATGTATAACTCTGAAATACATCACAAACCTATATTTTGCTGTTGTGTTGGAGCCTCCACAAGTGTCTTTATGCCTACTTCGCAAGGAAGTCATCAAAATATGAAGAGTGGCTGTTACTTTCATGTCTCATACCGTAAGCAGTAGCTAGTGTAGAACATATCCAGAAATTATATCCACAACATTGGATTGTCCCACACCTGCAATTCCTATACTCTGACATTTCACAGATGAAGACCAGAACACAAGTGGACAAGCAACATTAGAGCATGGTTAATTTTATTAAAGAGGACAAACATAGACTAGCTATGAGTGCAGTAATTTGCTTTTACCTAAGCCTAGTGGGAAGGGCAAGATTAGCTCCCTCCTTCCTTTTTCTCTGATGAGTTATTTTTTTGAGTATTTTTTGAATATTTTTTGAGTATTTTTTAAACTTTCGAACAGCAACTCAAATAAATAAATGGGATAAATGGAAGGAAGAGAGAGAAAAAACACTGACATACTTTCAAAGCAGTTGAAAAAGTGGGACAACAGATTATTAAATTGGAAGATTAATCTGTGCCTATTTGAGGGTCCTGCAGAGGTAGTTAACCTTACAATTCAGGACCCTCTACCCTGCCTTATACCCCAGGATCTGATCTCAGATTATCTGATTATCCCAGATTATATGGCAGTGTAGACTCATATAATCCAGTTCAAAGCATATAATCTGGGATCAGATCCTGGGAGATAGGGCAGTATAAATCCAGTCTCAGAGACCCTCAAATCAGAAGCCCATGAACCAGGACCTCAGAAATTACAAGCCAAAGCAACAAAGGATTCACTTTCCTTAACTCCTGTTTACTGAAAACAGCAATTATGTTGTATTGTACAGTATTACTGTAGATATGTTGCACTTTCCCCCTCTTAAATGGGTTACAAAGCAGCTCACAAGATTTAAAAAAGCTCATGCAACAAAAACCACATGCAACTTAACACTTAACAAAAAGTTGTAATTAAGATAGCATTAAACTACCTATAGAACTGAAACTTGTTAAAACGTTGATTTGTCTTTACACCAAGTAGGACTGGATTAAAAGATGTAATTAGCTTTAAGAGCAAAGGTTACTCTTTCAAACAACTTTCTCTCTAAACTTGGATGAGAACAAGGGAATGTGGAAATAGTAATTTATGATCAGGAAGTATACACAGAATGAGATGTGAGTAAAATCTTTATTAAAATAAATGATCAATTTAACAAAACCTCTGTATAATTTGGAAAGCTTTATATTTAACTGCCCTAAATTCTGGAAAAACATCTATTTCTGCTTCATTGACTATTCTAAAGCCTTTGACTGTGTGGATCATAATAAATTGTGGCAAGTTCTTGGTGGGATGGGCATCCCAAGCCACCTTGTCTCTCTCCTGAGGAATCTGTACAAGGACCAAGTAGCAAGTCAGAACTGACCACGGAACAACAGACTGGTTCAAGATTGGGAAAGGCGTACGGCAAGGCTGCATACTCTCACCCAACCTTTTTAACTTGTATGCAGAACACATCATGCGATGTGCGGGGCTTGATGAATGCAAAGCTGGGGTGAAAATTGCTGGAAGAAACATTAACAACCTCAGATATGCAGATGACACCACTTTGATGGCCGAAAGGGAGGAGGAGCTGAGGAGCCTTCTAATCAAGGTGAAAGAAGAAAGCGCAAAAGCTGGGTTGCAGCTAAACATAAAAAACCAAGATTATGGCAACAAGAATGATTGACAACTGGGAAATAGAGGGAGAAAACGTGGAGGCCGTGACAGACTTTGTATTTCTAGGTGCAAAGATTACTGCAGATGCAGACTGTGGCCAGGAAATCAGAAGATGCTTACTTCTTGGGAGGAGAGCAATGTCCAATCTCGATAAAATAGTAAAGAGTAGAGACATCACACTGGCAACAAAGATCCGCATAGTCAAAGCCATGGTATTCCCTGTAGTAACCTATGGATGTGAGAGCTGGACCTTAGGGAAGGCTGAGCGAAGGAAGATCGATGCTTTTGAGCTGTGGTGTTGGAGGAAAGTTCTGAGAGTGCCTTGGACTGCGAGAAGATCCAACCAGTCCATCCTCCAGGAAATAAAGCCCGACTGCTCATTGGAGGGAAGGATACTAGAGACAAAGTTGAAGTACTTTGGCCACATCATGAGGAGACAGCAAAGCCTAGAGAAGACAATTATGCTGGGGAAAGTGGAAGACAAAAGGAAGAGGGGCCGACCAAGGGCAAGATGGATGGATGGCATCCTTGAAGTGACTGGACTGACCTTGAAGGAGCTGGGGGTGGTGATGGCCGACAGGGAGCTCTGGCATGAGTTGGTCCATGAGGTCACGAAGAGTTGGAGACGACTGAATGAATGAACAACAACAACAAATTCTGGACATGTCAATGGAGTGTATTCTGGTTTCTTTGTTGCTTTGGGACAGCCTTCAATTTCTTTTTCATACATGCGATAGATTCAGCATCACAGATGGGATGCTTGCTCAGATAAATTCTTTTGGCATTCAGGTTGTACTGGCCTCTCATGAATCTGTAATCTTGAGACTCAGCAGTGAGGACTTTAGAGGAAAATCTGAGATGAAAAGAAATGCAAAAAACTAACAATTGTTTCTTTGCTTTGTTGAGATAACAATGAATGTATTTTTGACAAAATACAAAGAATGCAAATGCAGATCTCTCTACACAAGTACCTTCAATAATCATTTTACATTTTTGAAATTTTATCTGATGGAAAACATATAATACTCCAGATGTTTGTTGGCTTTAGTATTCCTCACTACTGGCTATCTAGGGACTGCTAAGACTTGGGAGTTGAATATCCCAAGTTGATTTGAATGCAATATTCCGGCTTCTTGGCAGGGGGTTGGACTGGATGACCCATGAGGTCTCTTCCAACTCTTTGATTCTATGATTCTATCCTCTAGAGTAGTGGTTCTCTACCTATGGGTCCCCAGGTGTTTTGGCCTACAACTCCCAGAAATCCCAGCCAGTTTACCAGCTGAATGCCAAAACATCTGGGGACCCACAGGTTGAGAACCACTAATCTGGAGGGTTGCATGGTTCTTACCATAGCTGAGTATTTTATTTATTTATTTCTCTGAATCATGCCTTTAAATTCTTGAAAACACAATGCATTTTATATCCTTTTTAAAGAAAGCAGGCTAACTAGTTCCAAAATGATATGAGGATGTGTTTTTCTCTTCAATCAAATAAATATAGACAACATGCGTTGAAGTATTTATTGGTCATCATCAAGGTCCTAGGGATGATCTTTGTTTCTTCCAGAAACCTATGTAAAGGATTTGACATCTGTTAGTACAGCTAAATAGTTTTCAAAGACAATTACATCAAGTGTCACAAAAATGCCAAAATGGAAAATATATCAGGACTTCACATAGGCAAGTCACTATTGCAGTGGAATAGCTAGAAATACAACATTCATCCTGGAAGGGTGCAACAGAAGCCAAACCATGTGCCTATCTTTTCAATTGCCGAAGTGCAATTATATGAAAGATATTTCTCTCATCGCTCTCAAAATATATTGGTAAATTACCCATTGCCTTCTATGGTAATGATTACTAACCCATTCAAAGTCATGTATTTTCAGCTTCAACCATCCTAGCATTACTGAATTTTAAATAGGCGACTATTGTGAGGACAAATAGCCTTGCATTTTCCTACTTCAAAGCACAGCCTAATTTTTTTCATCTGACAATTGCAGAACGCCTCAGCAAATTGGGCAGAAGCTGTGCAAGAAAAACTTGGCAAAGTTTATGCACATGTTTGACAAGCTATTTTGCTGTCTCTGTAGAGCTGCATATACTGGAAATCTTTTAAATTGCAAAGAATCACAACATTGTTTACTGGCACTGATATTTTGTGCTGTCAATTTTTAGGACATACGAGGCAAATGAAAGCAAAGATTACTGAAAGCTATTATGAAAACATGCCAGGCATTCCTTTTATGTTGGCTTCTTTTCTAGTATCTGCCATGAGATTTCTGGCATTGTCCTGATATTCTTTGTGGACAATATTAATTATAATGTTAAGCAAAGATAATACGTTTCACAAATTTAATTTGCTCCTGCTTAAAAAATTGTGACCAAAAGTTTCAGCAAGTTTCAAGCACTGATAAGTATAATTGTGTAGTGCCTCAAAGCTTCTTGTTTGGGAAATTATGGGGCACTTTCTTTTTCACATAATGGAGTTGTTTGGAAACAATGAAAAAAGAAAAAAGGAAGTGAAGATAGGTAGCAAACCAACCACAATTTGCATATGTCTGATTCATGCCTAATGGAAGATCCTAGAAGTTGTACTCCAAACCTGAAATATTTTCATGCTCTTATCTGTTACTTCCCCGGCTGTCTACTTTACAAGATTTACCCTGAGAATTATCACAAACAGTCTTCAGGTTCAAATGTTCCTTGCCTACTTCCAGACACTTATGGAACTAAGGCTTTCCTTTTTTTTTCTACAACCAGGAGAAGCTGGGGAAGAGCTGGCAACCCCCCCCCCTTTTCCCCTTTTTGTTTCATTGCAGAGAAGGAAGTAGTTGAGAAGAAGTGCTCACATCATGGAAGCAATTTGTCATTAATTTTCTTTTCAAAGGAAGCAGTGAGTGAACTAAGATTCCTTTATCCGTAGAACCCTTTTTACTGTCTTTGCCTTTTGTTGCTGGATCAGTGACATTTTCTTTCAATTTGTCTTATTTCTGCTTCCATTTAATCATGTCAATGAACCAACCCGACTGGGATTCATATAGTGAAAGAATGACATATTGTTTTTTAACTAGTCAAATTTGGCCATTTTAGGACATATGAGGCAAATGAAAGCAAAGATTACGGATGTAACACCTGCAAAAAAAACCAAACAAAAACAATTACTGATTACAAACTACTCTAAATGAAACAATGCTTCTATATAAATAAAAATCTAATGTTCATTTGTGGGATTAACATAACTCAAAAACCACTGGACAAATTGCCGCCAAATTTGGCACCAAAACACATACTAATCCTATCTATGTCTTCCAAGCAAAAAACCCCTTTAAAAATGAAGAGAAAATCATTTAAAATTCCCCCAAAAAGAAAAATTTCCTCCAGAGCATGCGCAAAAGCCCCCCTCTCCAGCGCGCGAGAAGAATGATGCCCCAACCATTGTGAGGGAAGAGAAGCCTAGCCATGGAGTCCCTTTCCATGAATGAAGGCAGAGACCTCTTTCTTTTGGGGAGGGGAGGGATCGAGGAAAGGAAAGAGGGACAGAAGGTGAGTGCTTGGCCCATGGAGGGCCTGGAAGCTTGGCGAGACAAGCCCCGGCAGCAGCTGGAGCCACCGTAGTGCCTCCTTGAGGCCCAAGTGGCCATCAGGCAACCTTCTCCCCAAGGCTGGAGGATTGCAAGGCAAGCCTGGCTGCATGAGCGACTGCCCACCATGAAGGAGCTGGCCTTACCTGCTTCAGGAGCCAAGCACGTGTGCACAGCCACACACACAGGGGCTCCCTTCCAACTGGATGGCCATGAGTTGGGAGGGCTTTAATAGTGTCTTCCTTTGCAGCCAAAGGAGGTTGGGCTGCATAGCCTTTGGGGCTCCCTTCCAATTGGACGACCATCTGTTGGGAGGGCTTTGGAACTGAGAGGTCTGCCACATAGAGGCATTGAACCTGCAGGCCCACTCCAGTTGTGAAAGAAGACTCACCAGCAGTCAAAATGGCAAAGTTAGTGGTTGAAATTGTGGGGAAGCTGCAGTTAGAGCTCTTGGGTGGCACAGAGCCCAACAAGGTAAAGAGGGCCATGAACCAGAGGAGAGGGAGGGAGGCTGGGGAGGGAGTCGAGGGAAGGAGGAGGATTGCTGGGAAGAGGGCCTTTGACATTGTGCAGGGAAGAACAGGCACAGGAAACCCTTTGGGGTATAGGAAGGGGCCCCAGAGACCATCCAGTCTGAATTCATTTTGCAGTAAGGGAAGACACCATCAAAGCCATCTTGACAGATGGCCATGCAGTTGGAATAGAGCCCCAAAGGCCATCCAGTCAAACCCCCTTTGGCCATAAAAGAAGACACCATCAAAGCATTCCCTGGGCCGCAGCAATGCAAACCCACCTCTTTCTCTTTTTGTTCATCATTACCATTAAACCACACAGGGCCACAGCAACACATGGCTGGGTACAGCTTGTTTTTCATAAATCTCTAGAGCAGGTATGGGCAAACTTTGGTCCTCTAGGTGTTTTGGACTTCAACTCCCACAATTCCTAACAGCCTGCCGACTGTTAGGAATTGTGGGAGTTGAAGTCCAAAACACCTGGAGGGCTGAAGTTTGCCCATGCCTGCTCTAGATGGATAGAGGGTCCTTCTTGCAACTTTAACTATAGTTAATTTTGTAGGATAAATCAAATATATATGATGTGACATGAGAGCTATGATTCATACTCAACCACTCTCATGTCGTAGCTTGGTTTTTACTCATTTATCGTTGCTTTAAATCAGGGCTTTCAAGTATTTCAAATTCTTATGGGAAGGGGAATGACATCTGTCACATATTGTAGGAGCCCTAGTGATCTTTTCAAAGACACTCAGAAGGTTGTTTGAAAGACTAGGATTGGGTTGAAGCAAAAGCAATGTGCAGTAGTTCTCTAAATTTGAGTCATCATCATCATACTTGATTTATATTTATTTAATGATGTGCTTGAGAATCTCTAGTTCTGCGAGCTTCATATAAGGACTATCTTGTTAAAATCAATTACGTTATCAATTAATTTGGAATTTTTCTAACGTAAAAGGTCAACTTAATTAAATTTATTTGCCAACTAAAATGATTGACTTCAGGTGGAATTTTATTATTGAATTTATTCTAGGATTAAGATATTAATTATGTTATCATTTAATTAAAAGAGAAACAGACTCCAACAATAGACCTGTTTCAGTGGAGGAAATATAAGGTCAGTTTCTCAGCGAAATGCTTTCACTTGAGCCTTAGTTACTAGGCCTGTTTGATCAAGAAAAAATTTGTTTCTAAAATCGATTTGTAATTGGGGTGTTTTT
>NW_026846588.1:97304216-97419652 GCF_025583915.1 Anolis sagrei ordinatus | reverse complement strand
TAGTTACTAGTTAAGCAGGATATGAAGTTTTATTGGGAAAACTAGAGCAGATGGCTAAGAAAGATTATTCTAAGGCAAGGTTATTGGTGGGGTATTGGGCCTGTGGAGACTCACCCCAGGTAGTTCCAGGACAATGGAATTGTGTATATGCGACAGAACCTCCAACACACCTAACAATTGCACACATTTGTGATAAGTGTGAGATGCATGGTATTGTCTGTGATGAGCATAAGGGAAGATCCGAGAGGCCTTGCACAGTAATAAGTCCTACTTCTTCTGCTATGGTGTTAGGGCAGGTTACACACTTGCTACAGAAGTCTACCAAAACTGAATGTGAGACATGAGTTAGCAGAACAAGCATCCAATGCATTCTTAAAACAGCAAAAAAGCACTTGACCTGCCATTTGTCCACTTTTTTTGGGAATGATCAACTTTACATCAATTTGACTACCAAACTAGTTAGATGTGGGCTGAGCAATACTATTACTAGATGGATCTGTAATTGGTTAAGCGACCGAACCCAAAGAGTGCTCACCAATGGTTCCTCTTCATCCTGGAAAGAAGGGAGTAGTGGAATGCCGGAGGGTTTGGGCCTGGGCCCAGTTCTGTTCAACATCTTTATTAATGACTTGGACAAAGGTTTAAAGGGCATTCTTATGAAGTTTGTAGATGACACCAAATTAAGAGGAATAGCTAATACTCCAGAGGACAGGATCAGAATTCAAAATGACTTTAAAAGATTCGAGAGCTGGGCCAAAACAACAACAAAAATATCAGTGAGGACAAATGCAAGATAGTAGTACACTTTGCTACACAAGCAGAAAAAATGAAATGCAAAGATGCAGGATGGGTGACACCTGGATTGACAACAGTCTATGTGAGCAAGATCTTGGAGTCTTTGAGGACAAGTTGAACATGAGCCTACAGTGTGATGCAGCAGCTTTAAAAGTAGGTTTGGGCTGCATCAAAAGGAGTATAATGTCTAGATCAAGGGAAGTCATGTTGCCTTTGTATTCCGCTTTGGTTAGACCTCACTTGGAATACTGTGTCCAATTCTGGGCACCACAATTCAAAAGAGATATTGACAAGCTGACAAGGAAGGTGACTGAAATGATCAAAGGTCTGGAGATAAGCATCTTAAAGAACTGGGTATGTTTAGCCTGCAGAAGAGAAGGTTGAGAGGAGACATGATAGCCATGTAGAAATATGTGAAAGGGTGTCATAAGGAAGAGGGAGCATACTTGTATTTTGCTGCCCTTGAAACTAAGACTAGGAGCAATGAGTTCAAATTGAAGGAAAGGAGATTCCAGCTGAACATCAGAAAGAACTTCCTGACTCTACAAGCTGTTCAACAGTGGAACTCTTATTTATTTATTTATTTATTTATTTATGACATTTATATGCCGCCCTTCTCACCCCGAAGGGGACTCAGAGCGGCTTACAAGGTATATATACATACAATATATTATTAACATAGTACAATATCAGTTTTAAATATTGCTATATTGCACTATATCAATTATTGTAATATTATTAGTAATATTACATGTAATATAAATATATAATTATAATATCATATTATTATTATTATTATTATATTGCATTACATTATAATATTATAAATATTATATGTTTATACAATATATATTATATTATATTATTAGAATAGCATAGGAGATAAGGTGGAACTGTCCCCTGGCCTCCCCTCTCTTCGCTCTGGCCCAGAGCGGCAGTTGGTGCTCTGCCTCGAAGTGTGGTGGAAATTTCTTCCTTGAAAACTGTTAAACAGAGGCTGGATGGCCATCTGTCAGGGATACTTTGATTGTGCTTTTCCTGCATTGCAGGGGCTTGCACTAGGTGGCCCACTTGGTCTCTTCCAACTGTATTATTGTATGATTCCCATATGTTGGCAAAACATTGTATTTCCACCAAGATTCTTTGATGAGAATTTGCCAGAACATTGGATAGGATGAAGTGTTGCAGTGGAACTTCTACCACATTCTCCTGACATAACACCTCTTGACTTTGACCTTAAAGGATGTAGTGTATGATCGAAAACTGGCTACACTGACACTACTTTGAGAAGAACTTGAATTGGCATGGTCAACATTGCCAGAGAAGCCAGTTTTAAACCAGAGAAGAAAAGAATTTACTTCACTTGCTTTTCCCCGCTTCTGGTCCCTGGCTCACTCAAGCCAGAGAAGCCAGTTTTAAACCAGAGAAGGAAGGACATTCCTCCACTTGCTTTTCCCCGCTTCTGGAGTAAAACAACTACTTTCAAAGTAAAGACCACCCAATGAAACAGGAAATAACACTTTCAAACCATTAATGAAAGGATTGGAAGTCTCAGAAGTTTTGAAAAGTTTTGAACATTTTTTTCTATGAAAATCGGAATTGACTTTAGAATTGAACCACCATCCAAAACGAATTTTGACCTATGTCAATGGAACTAGGAGCAGTTCTGCTGGCATACTTTCTGTGACTTGGAGTACCTTAGGACAAGCTCCTCTGGTGAGACATAAAAAGAGTGGTGATATATTTGATTAAGAAAATGGTTCATACAGAAGAGGATGAGCCAAAAGACAGAGTTGTACAAGGATATATATATATATATATATATATATATATATATATATATATATATGTAAAAATACCCACATGTACTCAAGTCTTATGCATGATCAAATCTAATGCACACCTAAATTATCTAGGTGTGCTTGTTTTAGGATCAAACGAGCCATATATATATGAAGCAGCAGGAGAGAAAAAGCAGAAACAAAATAGAGAACAGGAATTATATGAAAACAAAATACATATTTTGAAAAATAGCCGTAGTGACAAATTTTAAATGTTCCTTTTGAGTATTATTCTACCCTGCAAATATGTATGGGTTTTCAAGATTCTGCACAAGGACCCTTGGCTTGTAGACTTGATCTGCTGCTTTCATTCACCTTCAGGCATGCCCCAAGGGCTCTTTGTGCCATATGTATGTATTAAAACAATCAGACTTTAGTGCCTGACAAAATCTGGATTGTTGAAATGTTGTCAGGTCATGTTTTAAACCCAAGACCTTTCAAGGTCTCTCAGGGAAATAGGGAGCATTTGTTCTTGGGTTATTTTTTATTTTATCTTATTTTACTGCATTGGCTCCCCTCCCAGCCACTCTCAGTGGAAGAACAGACCAAATCAGCTTCATGCCTGCATGCTTCAGTAAGTCAGATTAATGTTCATCTTGATACTACTGCCAAAGCAACTGACCTTTGCCAGCTTGTTTGCATCAAGGTTAATTATTAATTGCAAAGCTTATTGAAGGCTTTTCCTTATGTACCTTTTTTGGATAGCATCTATTCAAAGGAATGAATAGATTGTGTTTTAAAATGGATCAGATGGCTTAAAAATATTGGAACGAAGAAAGGGCAGGGAAAATGGTATGATTATTTTCTTCTGCCATAATACTCAGAATGGGTGATGTTCAACAACTTAACATTTTTGTAGGTTGACATTCACAGTCAGTCTCACTTCTAACTTTTGGTCTGAAGCCACCACGTAGTGCCTATCTGGGCCATGCTCTGTTCCCAATATTCTGTCACTCTCAAGAAATAATTATGATGGCATTTTCTTTTGCCAGTATTTGCCACTGGCCTGCCACTAAAAAAACCACTGGAGGTTGTATAACTTTATGCTACCCTGCATGTCTGAGTAGTGACTGTCTGATGTTCTGCTGAGATATTTGTTTGAGTCCATTAAGTAGAACCAGTTATTATGCTTCAGAAGAAACAGTTGCATAGCTTTGAAAAGCAGGATCCATTTGTTTACTTATTTTTTTAAAAAAAATAACATTAATAAAATAAAGAAATGGGCCAGTATTCTCAGCTACTACTACTACTACTACTACTACTAATAATAATAATAATAATAACAACACTTTATTTATACCCCACTACCATCTCCCCAAGGGACTCGGTGCAGCTTACATGAGGTCGAGCCCAAACACATCAGTACAAGCAGTAACAACAACAACAGTACAAGCAATTAAAATAAAAACATAGACAATAAAATATACAACATTAGCAATAGGACAACACACAATTAAAAACAGTGGGAAGGTCAAATGTAAAGTTAAAATTGGGATTAATGCTGGAACATGGACGAAAAGGTGATAGTGGCGTTTGTGGAAGGGCATACGAGCAGATCTAAAAAATATAAAAGTGCTTAGAGGACAAAGTGCTATGGGATCATTATTTATGACATTTATATGCCGCCCTTCTCACCCCGAAGGGGACTCAGAGCAGTTTGCAAGATACATATACATACAATATATTATATTATTAGCATAGTACAATATGAGCATTAAATATTACTATATTGTATTATACCATTATATTGTAATATTATTAGTAATATTACATGTAATATAAATATATAATTATAATATTATATTATTAGTATTATATTGCATTATATTATAATATTATAAATATTATATGTATATACGATATATTATATTACATTATATTATATTATACTGGCCGTCCCCTGCCACACATTGCTGTGGCCCAGTCTGTGTATATGTGTTTTGTGTGTGTATCTCTCTCTCTCTCTCTCTCTCTCTCTCTCTCTCTCTCTCTATATATATATATATATATATATATATATGCATATATGTGTGTGTTTATATTTGTGTATATGAGTATATATGTGTGTAGTGTATATGTGGTTTTGCGCATGTGTTGTAATGTATTTTTTTGTTTTTTGGCTTTTTAAGTTTCTTCTACTGTGTTTTTCAGTTTTTTTTATGAGTGATGGTCACTTGTTGGCCTGATAGGTGTATTGTGTCCAAATTTAGAATCAATTTGGCCAGTGGTTTTTGAGTTATGTTAATCCCACAAACAAACATTACATTTGTATTTATATAGATTATTAACATAGCACAGGAGACAATATGGAACTGTCTTCGTCCCCCATCTCTCTTCACTCTGGTGCTACTACTAAGTTCCCACGGAGAGATAAGAGTGGGATATAAATAAAGATGATGATGATGATGATGGTTATTATTATTATTATTATTATTATTATTATGTTAGGAATACTTTGCTAAGGGCAAGTGAAATCAAATTGCTTTTCTAAGACTGACTCCTTCCTAAACTTGAACCTTCCAATCACTAGCAGAATTGATCTCCTCTTTCCTATGTAACTGATGCTTGCAAAGAAGAGAGTGTTGTTATCATGGCAATAGCACCACCAGGGCCGTAGCCAGAAAAAAATTTTGGGAGGGGTTGAAATTTGGGGGGGGGGGGGAAAATTCCGTGGGGGGGGGGGGGGGTGTTAAACCTGCTGCCTAGACGAGGGGGGTGTAAGCTGTGGGGCCGCGGGTGGTGGGCGGGAGTTGAAACCTGCCTCCTAGCTCACGCTGAAGCAAAGAGCACAGCAGGGGCAGAGCAGCCTTCAATAGCCTGCAGCACCGCCCCTGTCAACCACCTCCACCAAGTCTGGCCTCCTTAATGAGAGCATTCAACACCCCCCCCAACTTGGTTGCTTCGCTACATTGGCTATTGCTGCAAGTAATGACAGTGTGAATAAATTGTCAATATTTGCTTGAGATAGTGCTTGCAGTTCTGGAGGGACTCTTAATTTTTTGCATCTCATAGACTTAGCATGGGGATTTGGTTAACCAGTTAAAATTCATGAGTAAACCAGGTTTTTAAAAAATCTGAAACATTTCGGGGGGGGGGGGGTTGAACCCCTAAAACCACCCCCTCGCTACAGGCCTGAGCACCACAATCGAACAAATCCAGGTGTCTTTTCATAACCACTGATTGGTCACATTTATGACAATATTGCCACTTTTGTAACTCCCCACTTTAGTGGGCATTGTGTATATGAGCCCTCGGTGGCGCAGTGGGTTAAACCCCTGCACCAGCAGGACTGAAGACGGACAGGTCGCAGATTCAAATCCGGGGAGAGGCGGATGGGCTCCCTATATCAGCTCCAGTTCCTCATGTGGGAACATGAGAGAAGCCTCCCAGAAGGATGATAAAAACATCAAATTATCCAGGTGTCCCCTGGGCAACATCCTTGCAGATGGCCAATTCTCTCACACCAGAAGCAACTTGCAGTTTCTTAAGTCGCTCCTGACAAGACAAAAAAAAGGTGGGCATTATCTCTATACAGAGAAGGAGGTCAATTCTGACAATCAGAGCATGAGTGAATGCCATTTCTATTTCAGGAGGGAAGTGTCAACCCAAAACAGCTTCTTTATATAACTAATTAGAAAAATAATAAGCACATTCTCTTGTTTCTAATAAATAGTTATAGAATAGATATGGATATGGAATAGATACATCTTACATACTTACCCTAACAGCACTAATGGATATGCATATTTTTAGACATATATACCTTTGTGTGTTTTGTTCTTGTACAAGTTAACAAGGAAACAAAGAAGAAGATTGTTTTTCCCCTTTGTGAAATGTGAAAAGTTCTGCAAATTGTTGTTTTTTCACATTTGAGGACTTTTTTTTCTGGAAAATGTTTGCACAAAATTGCATATTTTGTGCAAATGCAGTACTCAGTAGGGAAAATATTATATTTTGAGCTCAATTTAGTGGTCTTTGAAAGAACATCATTTTCACAGAAAGTCCAAAACATGTAATTATGTTGAATTTGTCTTTAGGTATATTTTAAAGTGTAACTCCAGCCTCTCTCTCTCTCTCTCTCTGCTTTGGATTGCATAGGGGATGGTTAACACCTCTGTTGTGTTTGTTTTGCTGTCTGTGCCCCTGTTAAGAAGATTTTGTGTCACTTTCTGTCCCTGTCCTCATTGGATTTTGGGAGAAAAAAGGCTTATTGTGGAAACACGGATTGGTGATAATGCTTCAATTGGGACCCTTTTCCCCCCATGATAACTCTTTCAGGAGTGAATTTCCCTTCCAAGGGGTAGATTTTTCTCACTTCTTGTTGTCTCACACCTGTTCTTAACTATGAGTCATTTGTAAGTCAGATGTTTGTAACTTGGGGACTGCTTGTACTATAAAAGGGCAAAGCAGTCTAAGGGCTGCTATGTGAAAATAGGCATCAGAGCTCCTATACATTAAAAAGTTGTGTAGTAGAGGGATTTTTAGCTATTGTTACATGTCATGCAAGCAGCACTTGCTGAACATCTCTTGTCTATGATACCACTAAAGGTACAAGAGTCATGTGCTGTATTGCATCTGGCAAGATATAAGGAAGATACCAATTACTATTGCCCCTTTGAGATCAACATTCCTAAGATACAAACCATGAAAGTGATCCATATCCTCTTTCTTCGCTTCTGTGTCATTTCACAAGTAGAGCCTTTTAAAATTGTGAACAGGCTTTGCTAAGCAACATCGATTCTATCTAATAAAAGACACTTTAAGCTCTTACCCAAATGTTGTTTATTTAGCAATCAGTTCCCCTCAACTCCACTGCCAAAGCATAACCCTTGTATAATAGAAACTGTGCCCTCAGGTTGTGAATACTATGTGTTGCATTTCCCTTAAATAGTCAATTGTTGCTTATTTCTGCATCTGCCACAGTCATTTCAGTAAGACGTTTGCCACTAAGTTCAAAAAGAAGTAAAGGCTTGCTTCAGGAGTTCTTCCTTTATATATATATCTGCATCACTTTACTATGGCAAAACTACCCTGAAATATCCCCACAAAGGTGACTATTTCAATTATTGCACTAATGGGATTCAGGAGAAATAATGTAGTACTTACTTACTTAGGCGATCCCTCATCCCAGTAGGATTGTCTTCCAAGATCGGTGTACTGGTAATGGGTCCGTAGTCAGAGGCGGCCCTAGGTAATTTTCAATGGTAAGCAAACAGTATTTTGGTGCCCCGCCCCCCGACCAATCACTGATACATATTTTCTGTTCGTCGTGGGAGTTCTGTGTGCCATATTTGGTTCAATTCCATCATTGGTGGAGTTCAGAATGCTCTTTGATTGTAGGTGAACTATACATCCCAGTAACTACAATTCGCATATGTCAAGGTTTATTTTCCCCCAAGAGTGCCTCAAGAGTGCCCCTGGGCAAAATCAACTATACTGCAAATGCTTACTTTGCGTAATGGGTTGAGCTGCCCCTGTCCGTAGTGACTGTAGAGCGCTATTCTTGATCTGCATGTTCTCCCGCAGTGAGGGCATTGGTTTCCAGGAAGGCGGTCCTGGTTGGGGTTGGCTTGATGCACCTTCCTCTTGGCACATTTCTCTCTTTCGCACTCCATTCGTGCCTCTTCAAATTCTACAGCACCGCTGGTCACAGCTGACCTCCAGCTACAAAGTTCAGAGGCCAGGGTTTCCCTGTTCTCAGTTTCCATGCCACAGTTTTTAAGGTTGGCTTTGAGCCCATCTTTAAATCTCTTTTCCTGCCCACCAACATTCCGTTTTCCATTCTTGAGTTCGGAATAGAGCAACTGCTTTGGGAGACAGTGGTCGGGCATCTGGACAACGTGGCGGTCCAGTGGAGTTGATGGCGGAGGACCATCGCTTCAATGCTGGTGGTCTTTGCTTCTTCCAGCACGCTGACATTTGTCCGCCTGTCTTCCCAAGAGATTTTCAGAATATTTCGGAGACAGCACTAATGGAATCGTTCCAGGAGTGCATGTGACGTCTGTAGACAGTCCACATTTCGCAGATGTATAGCAGGGTTGGGAGGACAATAGCTTTATAAACAAGCACCTTGGTATCCCTACGGATGTCCTGGTTCTCAAACACTCTCTGCTTCATTTGGAAAAATGCTGCACTTGCAGAGCTCACATGAGTCACATGTGACCACATATCAATCTAATCTCAGTCTTCTGTCTGTTCATCTTTATCTATATAAATAAAAATATAATGTTCTTTTGTGGGATTATCAGAACTCAAAAACCATTGGACGAATTGACACCAAATTTGGGCACAAGAGACCTAACAACCCAATGTATGTCCTTCACTCAAAAAAATTGATTTTGTCATTTGGGAGTTGTAGTTGCTGGGATTTATAGTTCACCTACAATCAAAGAGCATTCTGAACCCCACCAACGATGGAATTGAACCAAACTTGGCACACAGTTCTCCCATGACCAACAGAAAATACGGGAAGGGTTTGGTGGGCAGTGTCCTTTGGTTTTGGAGTTGTAGTTCACCTACATCCAGAGATCACTGTGGACTCAAACAATGATGGATCTGGACCAAACTCTACAAGAATACTCAATATGCCCAAATGTGAACACTGGTGGAGTTTGGGGGAAATAGAATCTTGACATTTGGGAGTTGTAGTTGCTGGGATTTATAGTTCACCTACAGTCAAAGAGCATTCTGAACCCCACCAATGATAGAATTGGGCCAAACCTCCCACACAGAACCCCCATGTGGGCCACAGCAACGCATGGCAGGGGACGGCTAGTCCAAAATATAATAGACTAAAAGCCCATCTGCATGGGCCAAATGAAGTGGGCTGGGAGTGTGGGCTGGGAACTACATGGCGCCTATGTGGCTCATGGAGCCACTCATTTTCTTTAATGCCACCCAAAGCCACTTAACCATGGGCTTGTCTCATGTTTAAAAAGTTTTGGAATACTCTGGAGCTTGCCTCTATTTGTGGCAGTGTGAACAGTTGAAGTGCTTCATATTGATAACAAATTGTGGCTATTCTCAGGTGGCCCACAGGCCTTCATGCCTTCTTATTACCACTAAGCCAAGGACAGGAGAAGGAAGTGTGGTGATCTGGAAGTGCCAAGTAGACTCCATCTAGTCACTGAGCCAGCCCAGTACCATGAAGTGCTGACTCATACTACATGCTGATCTTGAGTACCCTACTCTGAATGAGCTCCGAGGTATATGTGCCTCCCCCCCCCCCCAATTGTATATCCAAAGCTGGCAGCAAATGCACTTGAATTCAGTGGTACTTCTGCATGAGTATGTATAAGATAGCACTGTGAATTATCTTAATGAGAGACAGTGTTTATTAAATGCCTCACGTAGTCCAAGCAAATCCAAGTAATCCCTTCCTCTTAACCAGTCAGTTTTTCAAAGTATCTTTCAACTTCTGTGAAGTAAGAAATCTTGAAACAAAGTTTTTTCTCAGATTTCCTACACTTCATAAAGATAGTAAATAATTAATGGAAATCCAGAAGGGCACCTGCTGTACAATTACAGGTAAAAATGTTCACTTTTAAACATATGGAAATTGCTACTTTTTGTTGTCAAGTGGTGTCCTTGATGTCAAAATAGCTTGGGATGAACTGAGTTCTGTAGAGATTTTTAATCTCATATACATATATATATATATATATATATATATATATAGACATTTGCATAGTGAGCATCCTGCTTTTTCCCCTCCTAAAATATCATTTTACACTTTTGGTGCTATATCATGATCTCTGAGACAAGATTCAATATGAAGAATTGTGGATTGATGAGATAGTAGTTTCACTGCAGATAATTATCAATGAGGGGATTCCTGTATGTATTTCAGCAATCACTACTTAGTGATGTTAGATGTGTTAAAATGAATAAATATAGAGTACTTTATTTTTATATGGTTGGTGGTGGAAGAGGGGAATGCCTGTTAAACCGAATTATTAATTTACAGAAATAATTAAATTACATTATGTATATAATATAATTTTAGCTAAAGCTGATGCTTATATTGCATTTTGGTTTTCTTAGGATTATTTATTTATTCATTCATCCATTTACAGTATTTATATTTTGCCCTTTTCACCTTTCAGGGGACTCAGGGCAGATTACAATGCATGGCAAACATTCAATGCCATAGACACACAGCATATATAGACAGACACAGAGGCAATGTAACATTCCAGCTTTTGTCCTGAGGGTATTTTGGCCACCAGGAGAGCTGTCCTTTCACCGACCATTTGTGACACTGATGAAGTACTTCCTCATTCTTTGCATGCTTGCTGGAGATTTTTATTAGTTAAATTAGTTAAATTTGCCTCCCCGCATAAGCGGTACCTAAATTTCCTGCTTGACAGATGCAACTGTCTTTTGGGCTGCAAAGGTCGACAGAAAGCTACACAAATTGGTCGGATGCTCACTCTGACCTGGGCTGGCTTCAAACTCATGACTTTTTGGTCAGTAGTGATCTTAATGCAGTTGACTTCCAGCCAGCTGCACCACAGACCCGATTAAAAAGGATGGAGTTACTACTGAGAAGATATAAGTGTGGGGTGGAAATGTGTAACTACTGTGAAGCAAAACAATATGACTGGTTTCACAGGGTTCTTCTATACTGACACTATAATGCAGTTTGGAAGTGGATTAAAACAGATTTCACTGTGCAGTGTCTACACAAACACCCCAGGAACTGGTTCAAAGCTGGGAGGTGTGACCACAGTGAAGGATGATTGGGTATAAGAATTGAACCAAAGAACCACAATATCCGTGGTTAGACAATCACCAGAAAATGCAGCCCCCCCCCCCTTAACCAGTCCACTGAGATGTGCTTATGCATATATTCAATGTCACACTGGGCACAGGAAATGAGAACAAAGGGGTGGAAAGCGAGAGTCCCCATGGGAATGCTGTGGTTTTTCTCCTTGGGGAGTAATTGCTTACCTTATGGCCAACTGTATTTTGGTAGTTTTTAAAAGCACTTCAGCACTAGCAGTGTCCTGACAAGCACTCCACATTTTTCTCAGAGCCCTACATGGAATATTCTTGGATTGGCTGCATTTTATTATCTGGCTTATTCCAAACTTTCTGTTGAGTTTTCAGCACACTTGATCTGCACTACAGCATGCATTGGTGGTGTGCATTTTGTGGACATCCCACATTCAATCTGGCTACTAACTATGATATAGTGTTTGTGTAGAAGTACCCCTGGTCTCTTTGAGCTCATGAATCCAAGCTTGTAAGTAGGCACTGCAAACAGGTGTTTATATTATATTGGTGGGAGATTTTAAACAAGGTGAGCTTAAGTATTTTAGACTATGATTGTTTCTACTGAATTGTTTAAAAGTTTGCTTGTGATGTGATAATGTGTGTATGTATGTGTATTCGACTATAAACTAGAGCATATGGTATAAAAGAAGGGAAATTATTTATACATTTAATATCTCACCTTTCTCCTAAACGTTGAGGATATAAGTTTTAAAATGGAGTGGAATCACTGACTTTTCTGAAAACTACTAGCTGTATAGTTATGCTTTCCTAGTTTTCTGATTTCTTTGAATCATAAACAGCAGTGAAAGCAGCTGTGAAAACAGATGCCTCTACACAGAGGAATTAATTCAGTTTGATGCCACTTTAACTGCATTGACTCAGTTCTATGGAATTATGGGAGTTGGAGTTCCATGAGGCACCAGCACATTTTGGCAGAGAAGACTAAAAAATTACAAAACTGTAATTTCTATGATTTCATAACAGTGAGTTAAGGAAAATAGGGTGGTGTCAATATGTATTTATTATCCAGTCTAGGTGCACCCCTAGTGACTTCTAGGAACTGTTTAATTGAAAGATGAAACAACAGTTTTTGTATGGGATATTAGTGGAAAAGTTTGAGGGAAAGGCATGAAATACTTTATCACTCAAGGTCTTTCCTCACAGCCACATAACCCAGAATATCAAGGAAGAAAATCCCACAATATCTGCTTTGAACTGGGTTATCTGAGCCCACACTGCCATATATTCCAGTTCAAAGCAGATAATGCAGTATTTTATTCAGCTGTGTGGAAGGGGCCTAAGAAAGAAACTAGAATGGCTAGGGAGTTGCTGCAGTGACCAGCAACATCTGTGTCATACCACTTTTCTTGCCTGAAGAACACAAGTTGGTTATCTCAATGGAAAAGCTGTTTCACTTTAAAACTATGCTTCAGTTCCTCAGGGAAGATAAAGAGTTTTAGGTGTTCTGGGGGAAAGCCAAAATCGGATTTCTTCTTGTGCAGAGGCAAGGATCTGGAAGAATGTAACACTGAAGTAGATCTATCAGGAACCATATTGTGTTTTCTTACAAGGAAAAATTGGTCAGTGAGGTGGATATAGTAGGAACCTTGAATAAAAGTGATGAAATCATCTGGGAATTTATTATACAGAGAAATGGGAAAACTAAATGTAGTTGGACATGAACTTTGGACTTTAAGAAAATTTATTTCAATAAACTGAAGGGAACACTGGATGAGATACCAAGGCCAGAAATATTTATAGAGAAAACAGTTGATGATGGATGAAAGTTTCCTAAAGGTGAAGTACTGACGGCATGGTTCCAATAAGACACGAGTTGGAATCCTATAAAGAAACCAGAAGGGCTGCATAAAGAGCTAAGGGGGCATGGAGGGAGGAGCAAACAACTGAGGAAGAGGAGAAAGGATTGCCAATATTTGAAGATAGGTCAATAGACCTAAAGCTGAGAATGAGCTCAGATTTTCAATAGTGTTTTAAAATAAATATAAAAGTTGTCAACTATGTGTCAAGCAAGAGGAAGAGGCAGTAGGCCTGCTGCATAGAGAAGGTTAGTCAATGCTAATGCGCAACACAGAGAAGTTGGGATGAGATACTTTTTCTCATCTGAAAATACCCTACCTAACCTCCCACATAGGATGGTTGTGGTACAGGCTTCTTCTTCTTAGGTGATCCCTCGTTGTCCAAGTAGGATAGTCTTCCAAGATCAGTGTACTGGTGGGTCCATAGGTGACTGTGGAACCCTATTCTTGATCTGCATCTTCTCCTGCAGTGAGGGCAATGGTTTCCAGGTGGAAAGTGGTCTCAGTTAGGGTTGGCTTGATGGGCCTTCCTCTTGGCACGTTTCTTTCTTTCGCCCTCCATTTGTGCCTCTTCAAATTCTACAGCACTGCTGGTCACAGCTGACCTCCAGCTGGAGTGCTCAAGGGCCAGGGCTTCCCAGTTCTCAGTGTCTATGCCACAGTTTTTAAGGTTGGCTTTGAGCCCATCTTTAAATCTCTTTTCCTGCCCACCAACATTTTGTTTTCTGTTCTTGAGGAGAGCAACTGCTTTGGGAGATGATGGTCGGGCATCTGGACAATGTAGCCGGTCCAGTGGAGTTGATGAAAGAGGACCATCGCTTCAATGATCATGGTCTTTGCTTCTTCCAGCACGCTGACATTTGTCTGCTTGTCTTCCCGAGATTTGCAAGATTTTTCGGAGGCAGCGCTGATGGAATCGTTCCAGAAGTTGCATGTGACGTCTGTAGACAGTCCATATCTCGCAGGCATAAAGCAGGGTTGGGAGGACAATAGCTTTATAAACAAGCACCTTTCGGCCATGAAAGCCTTCGACAATAATAATAATAATCCCATCTGCAGTTTATCCTAGAGACTACATATCCTAGATTATGTAGTGAATAAGATCTTTGCTCTAAAGAATATGTGATGCAATGAATAAATTCAATCTGATTATTAATTTTCATAGTGTTCAAAAGTTGGTTTTTTGGGGTTTTTTTGGTCGTGTCAGGAGCAACTTGTGAAATTGCTTCTGGTGTGAGAGAATTGGCCGTCTGCAAGGACATTGCCCAGAGGATGCCCAGATGTTTTGATGTTTTATCATCCTTGTGGGAGGCTTCTCTCATGTCCCTGCATGAGGAGCTGGAGCTAATAGAGGGAGCTCATCCGCAATCTCCCCTGATTCGAACTTGCGACCTGTCAGTCTTCAGTCCTGCCAGCACAGGGGTTTAACCCACTGCGCCACTGGGGGCTCTGTTCAAAAGTTGAACATGTTAGAGAGAAATGTACTTTTATTGATAAAATCCATGTATATGCTTTTGCTTCTTTCCTTTCATAGTGGGATAAATGTACCTTGGGAGAGATTCTGTAATGATTGCTATGATCATGTCTCATTATATTCTGACCATGGTCTGGGAGTTCTCTGTTCACTTTAATCCCCTTTTTCTTACTTCAGCAGCTGTTGATTTTGATATTTTGTGTTGTTGTTTTAATAGAGATGAAAATCATCAATACTGCTTTTTGCCTGAAGGCACTTCCTTGAAATATATGTAGGTATATGTCTGTAGTGTTTTGTCTGTTTATGCACCTAAGGGGCTTAAAAATGTTTCAGATCATACTTTGGCTTCTGCTGCTGCCTTGTGCATCCAAGGCAAAATTTGTGTGTGGTTATAGTTTAGCTACCATTTGCATTGTTATGGATCTTTTGTCTCTTATTTATTTATTTATTTATTTACTTATAGCGTTTATATTTTGCCCTCTTACCCCGCAGTGGACTCAGGGCGGATTACAATGTACATATACATGGAAAAAATTCAATGCCATAGACACACAACACACTTACTTAGGCGATCCCTCGTTGGATGAGTAAGATGGTCTTCCATGATGCGTTTCCTTGTGGATTCATAGGTGGCTGTGGAGCCCTATTCTTGACCCGCATCTTCTCCCACAGTGAAGGCATTGGTTTCCAGGTGGAAGGCGGTCCAGGTCGGGGTTGGCTTGACGCGCCTTCCTCCTGGCACGTTTCTCTCTTTCACC
The DNA here is from genome assembly GCF_025583915.1 of Anolis sagrei ordinatus. NCBI lineage: Eukaryota > Metazoa > Chordata > Lepidosauria > Squamata > Anolidae > Anolis > Anolis sagrei. Next base: position 97,404,189 of record NW_026846588.1, on the reverse strand, counting down.
CTCCATTCATGCCTCTTCAAATTCTGCATCACTGCTGGTCACAGCTGACCTCCAGCTGGAGCGCTCAAGGGCCAGGGCTTCCCAGTTCTCAGTGTCTATGCCAGAGATTTTAAGGTTGGCTTTGAGGCCATCTTTAAATCTCTTTTCCTGTCCACCAATGTTCCATTTTCCGTTCTTAAGTTCAGAGTAGAGCAACTGCTTTGGGAGACGGTGGTCAGGCATCCGGACAACGTGGCCAGCCAGCAGAGTTGATGGCAGAGGACCATCGCTTCAATGCTGGTGGTCTTTGCTTCTTCCAGCACGCTGACGTTTGTCCGCTTGTCTTCCCAAGAGATTTGCAGGATTTTCCGGAGGCAGTGCTGATGGAATCGTTCCAGGAGTTGCATGTGACGTCTGTAGACAGTCCATGATTCGCAGGCATATAGCAGGGTTGGGACACAACATATATAGACACAACATATATAGACACACAACATAAATAAACACACATATATAAAACATATATAAACACACATATATAGACAGACACACAGAAGCTATTTAACATTCCAGCTTTTTCATGAGGGTATTCTGGCCACCAGGGGAGCTGTCACTTCACCATCCATTTGTGACACTGATGAAGTACTTCCTCATTCTTTGCATGCTTGCTGGAGATTTTTATGGCATCGTAAATTAGCCTCCCCGCATAAGCGGTACCTAAATTTCCTACTTGACAGATGCAACTGTATTTCAGGCTGCAAAGGTCAACAGCAAGCTACACAAATTGGTCGGAAGCTTACTTCGACCTGGGCTGGCTTCAAACTCATGACCTTTTGGTCAGCAGTGATCTTAATGTAGCTGACTCCCAGCCAGCTGCGCCATACATCTAGATTTCCCTCCAAATCTTAAAGTTTCAAAATATTTCAAACTGGAGCAAATACATTCTTAAGTTTTGTTGCTCTTACGGTATGTCTGCATTTTGTAGAGAGTACACATGGAGTTCACAGAGCCTTTAGTTAATTAAATTCTTTCTCCCCTGCTGCAGTCAAGACAGATCAATAAATGGCACGTGCACACCAATAAATTACCACAAATAGTGATCTTGAGGCTGAGGGTGTGACTTGAATTTAATGATTTCCCAACCATGGCTGAATTTCACTTTCTAAATGGGGGTGAATTTGGGCACCTTGACATTTCTCACAAAGCTATGGTAACAGAGAATGCACTTTCTTGAGAAAAATGTGTGCCAAAAATCCTAGTGTAGTGCACCATCCAATATAATGTGTACCACAATTTTGAGGTACACATTATTATAAAACCAAATTGCTGGCTTGTCAACCCTTCCTTTGCCTGCCTAACCAAGGCAAGGAGTTGAAGGACAGATAGACAAGGGCAAGCCAAGCCCTTTCCTCTGTCTCGGGTATAAGACTGGTGAAGGGACGAAGGGGTTTGGCTTCCCCTCATGTGCAGTCCTTCCCTTGTCTGACTGAGTGATGCATGGAGTGGAAAGACCCACTGACAAGGAGAAGGCAAGCTCCTTTGCCAGCCTCAACACATTGCCAGCTGTTGGAAACCCATATGAAGTTGGCGGAGGGGCAGAGGGGTTTAGGGACTTGGCTTTCATGGGACTTCAGTTGCCTGCCTGAGTTCACTGCCTGCCTAACCAAGGCAGACAGTGAAACACCTGACCATGAGGAGAAACCAACTCCCTTCACCCCTGCTTCAGCCTCACTCTGGTGAAAGGGCAAAGGGACTTGACTTCCCCTTGTCTCTAAGCCAGTGGTTCTCAATCTGGAGTCCCCAGATGTTTTTGGCCTACAACTCCTAGAAATCCCAGCCAGTTGACCAGCTGTTAGGATTTCTGGGAGTTGGAGGTCAAAAACATCTGGGGACCCCAGGTTAAGAACCACTGCTCTAAGCCATTCAGCTATATTCCTTGACCAGGCATGCAGCTGAAGGGCTGATAAGTGAAGTGAAGTCAGCCCTCTTTGCCAGGCTCACACCATTTCTGCTCCAGTTCCGATCACAATTCAAAGTGCTGATCTTGACCTATAAAATCCTAAATGGTTCTGGCCCAGTGTACCTGTCCGAACGTATCTCTTTCTACATCCCACCTCGGAGTTTAAGGTCTTCTGGGGAGGCCCTGTTCTTGGCCTCACCTCTATCGCAAACACGCTTGGCGGGGATGAGGGACAGGGCCTTTTCAGTGGTGCCCCCCCACCTGTGGAATTCACTCCCTGGTAAAATTAGATTATTGACATCTCTCCTTTCCTTTAGAAAGAAGTTAAAAACGTGGATGTGGGACCAGGCCTTTGGGTAATCTTGCTGACAATAACAGTGACAGTTATGACAATCGCTATGGAAATGGACTATGGACATGCTTGATGGAGTCTCTAACTACATAATTCGGCTCAGATAAGGCCACCAGGCTGTTATTGAAACAGAAACTGATTTTAATCACCTCTCAACAAAAGTTTGCTCTAGGCACTGTCAAGCCATTATATGCTAATCAAGGTGGTCAGTTGAAACATTCACACCTAGCTCCAGCAGACAAGAGTCCTTTGTCTCACCCTGGTCATTCCACAGATATATAAACCCTTTCCTAGTTCCAACAGACCTCACTACCTCTGAGGATGCTTGCCATAGATGCAGGCAAAACGTCAGGAGATAATACCTCTAGACCATGGCCATATAGCCCGACAAAACCTACAACAACCCAGTGATTCCAGCTATGAAAGCCTTTGACAATACATGGATTTTAATTAATTAATGTGATTTAATGTTATAAATGTATGTAATTATTGGATTTTATTATGTATTTTATTATGTGTACATTGGAGGCATCGAATTGTTGCCGGCTGGAAGCCACCCTGAGTCCGCAGGATACAAATATCTAAAATAAATAATTAATAAATTTCCAACATCTGGGAAAGGTGTAAGGCTAGTGAAGGGGCTTGGCTACTTTCCCTGCCTGCGGCAGGCAGGGAAAAAGCAGAGGCAAGGGGAAGCCAAGCCTCTTGACTTCTTCGCCACCCTCATGCTTGTTCAAGGCTGGGGAAGGGATGATGTGGTTTGGTTTCCCCTAACTCATCAGACCTTTCACTGCTTGCCTGACCAATTTGCTTTTCTGTCATAAATGAAAATTTTCAGTATGCTTGTCCTGTTCAACATCTTTATTAATGACTTAGATGAAGGGCTAGAAGGCAGGATCATCAAGTTTGCAGATGGCACCAAATTGGGAGGGTTAGCCAATACTCCAGAGGACAGGAGCAGGATTCAAAACGATCTTGACAGATTAGAGAGATGGGCCAAAACTAACAAAATGAAGTTCAACAGGACAAATGCAAGATACTCCACTTAGGCAGAAAAAACGAAATGCAAAGATACAGAATGGGGGACGCCTGGCTTGAGAGCAGTACGTGTGAAAAAGATCTTGGAGTCCTCGTGGACAACAAGTTAAACATGAGCCAAAAATGTGATGTGGTGGCAAAAAAAGCCAATGGGATTTTGGCCTGCATCAATAGGAGCATAGTGTCTAGATCTAGGGAAGTAATGCTACCCCTCTATTCTGCTTTGGTTAGACCACACCTGGAATATTGTGTCCAATTCTGGGTACCACACCACAATTCAAGAGAGATATTGACAAGCTGGAATGTGTCCAGAAGAGGGCGACTAAAATGATCAAGGGTCTGGAGAACAAGCCCTATGAGGAGCAGCTTAAGGAGCTGGGCATGTTTAGCCTGAAGAAGAGAAGGCTGAGACGAGATATGATAGCCATGTATAAATATGTGAGAGGAAGCCACAGGGAGGAGGGAGCAAGCTTGTTTTCTGCTTCCTTGGAGACTAGGACGCGGAACAATGGCTTCAAACTACAAGAAAGGAGATTCCATCTGAACATGAGGAAGAACTTCCTGACTGTGAGAGCTGTTCAGCAGTGGAACTCTCTGCCCCGGAGTGTGGTGGAGGCTCCTTCTTTGGAAGCTTTTAAGCAGAGGCTGGATGGCCATCTGTCAGGGATGATTTGAGTGCAGTGTTCCTGCTTCTTGGCAGGCGGTTGGACTGGATGGCCCATGTAGTCTCTTCCAACTCTTTGATTCTATGATTCTATGAAATTAATGTTTTTGTTCTGTTTCATCAAAGGCTATATATGTCACCTGTTTCAGTCCACTACCTGCTCCCTCCCTTCTTGTCCAAGACAGCCTTATCTGTAAAAAATAAAATACATAAAGCCCAGCCCTATTGAGTAAGCATGAATTAACATGGTGCATATCCGAATGTGGCTCTCATTCCATTATTACTTGTGTATGGGGAGGATTTTAAAAAGGGGAGGATTTTTAAAAGGCTGCATAAATAACAAACATGTTTGGGTTTTCTGAAAGATTTGTCAAAATTATCAAAAGAAAGGTCTACATTTATTGTTTTGTTCCTGTTTTCAATGCCTAGTATATAAGATATATATAAACTGATCTGAATTATGCCCAATTTACTTTGTGATCTGAATTTATTTTAGACATCTTAAGTGCTTGAAACCAGATATAAAACAAGCTGTAGATAAAATTATATGTGCACATTTTAGTACATATATTTAATCTTCTGATCATATATTTCATCTTCAGCAATAAAAATGAGGTAACATTAATATGTTTATCCCTCTGGCTAGTATTCTATGCACACTGCATTATCTCAATGATATATCTTATTTATTTGTAGCTCCCATACGTTCATGTCAAATTATCATAAGTATTTAAATATAGTTGTGAAGATTTTACTGAAAGATCTCTAAGCTCCCAAACTAAATACAAGTAGAGTAGGAAAAAATACTATGTTTAAAGTAGAAAATGGATAAGAATAGTACTGTTGAATCTCAGTGCCCAAATATCTCTAGTATCTATTTCCAATCGGACACTAGAAATGAGGAGATTAAAATACAATAGTTTAATCTGCAGAGATACTACTGGGTGCAAGAAAGTACCAATTTTGATGGTTCTGCACCATAGGTTTTATAGTTGACCGGAGTGATTGAAGTAAACATGCACACATACACAAACCAAACCTTTTCCTCCCAGTAATATCCTTCAACTCAACACCTCTCCATTCCAAAACAATCCTGTTTTTCCAAAGCAATTCTCCTGAACTTCCCTTGCTTTCCCCTCCCATCTCTTCCAGATTATTCTGATCTCTTCCACCTTCCACACACTTTTCACCTTACTTACTTACTTACTGAGGTGATCCCTCGTAGTCTGAGGATGATGGTCCTCCAAGGTCGAGGTTCTGTCAGTGGGTCCGTAGGTGACTGTGGAGCCCAATTCTTGATCTGCATCCCACAGTGAGGGCATTGGTTTCCAGGTGGAAGGCGGTCCCAGTCGGGGTTGGCTTGATGCACTTTCCTCTTGGCACGTTTCTCTCTTTCGCCCTCCATTTGTGTCTCTTCAAATTCTACAGCACTGCTGGTCTCAGCTGGCCTCCAGCTGGAGCGCTCAAGGGCCAGGGCTTCCCAGTTCTTAGTGTCTATGCCGGAGTTTTTAAGGTTGGCTTTGAGGCCATCTTTAAATCTCTTTTCCTGTCCATCAACATCCCGTTTTCCGTTCTTGAGTTCAGGGTAGATCAACTGCTTTGTGAGACAGTGGTTGGGCATCCAGACAACATGGCCAGTCCAGCAGAGTTGATGGCAGAGGACCATAGCTTCAATGCTGGTGGTCTTTGCTTCTTCCAGCATTCTGACGTTTGTCCGCTTGTCTTCCCATGAGATTTGCAGGATTTTCCGGGGACTGCACTGATGGAATCATTCTAGGAGTTGCATGTGATGTCTGTAGACTGTCCATGTCTGACAAACGTATAGCAGGTTTGGGAGGACAACAGCTTTATAAGCACCTTGGTATCCCTATGGATGTCCCGGTCCTCAAACACTCTTTGCTTTATTTGGAAAAAAGCTGGATTCGCAGAGCTCAGGCGGTGTTGAATTTCAGTGTCAATGTTGACTTTTGTGGACTTTTCTCCTACCGCCTGGCAACACTATCTCTTCCCAATTCCTTCACTCATTTTCATTCCCTTCTCCCCTCTCTTAAATCCATCCTCAAATCTTTCTTCTCATAAAATTCAGACTTTTAAACTCTCAGTCTGTTCAGTAGAATGCACTTAGTTACAAATGTGAAATATTCTGCACAGAGACTAGAATTTGGCATATTAGGTCAATCATGTTAAATGATATTGTTTTAGAATTGTTTTAATTGCCACGAATAACTGAAATTACTCATTGTTGGCACTGTTGGCAATGTATAGAGAATTGCACGGATATTGTCACTATTAACATAGGGACTTGTTTGGATCTTCAACATTGTTATTTTTGTCTTTGGAGGTGCCTTCCTCCAACTTATATATTTTTCCTATGTGGACTACAAAGCCCATAATTTCTTTGTTGCCTATGAATGATAATCGCATGTATGATAATTTATATGTATGGCGATTTTTAGGTTTCAAATGCTGCCCTAAAATATGGAAACTCATTTTGCAATGTGTTTATGTTATCATCCATCTGCACTTCTCTTTTCTTGCCATCCCCGTAAAAAATATACACTTCCCTCATTGTACAAATGCCTTTCTAAAGGTTAGAAAGTAATGATATATTTCAGTTAAAGGACACTGATTTGCCATAGGTGAACAGCAGGTGGATAGTGTCATGAATCTGGCAGTGATTCAAAGTGCAGAGTTCTTAATCAGAAATGCTTTGAGAAAACCCAAGCTTTTCTTTTCTTTTCTTTTCTTTTTTTGCACAACAGAATAACTTCTTGACTTCCAAATCAGGATGTTTGGTCTGATACGATCCATAACAGAGCACATGCTTTTTACTCTTTTGTATATCCATTTTAATTTAGGACCCATCCAGACAGTCCCAAAACCAAGGACTTGACTCAGTTTAACTGGAGGCATCCAGAACAACTCCTCTAGTAAAACCGAATTAATTCAGAACAAAGCAAGGTTCCGAATTAATTCAAGCACATGGTAATATCTGGATCTTATGGTAAGATTATGGTAAGACATTAATCTCATGGTAAGATTAAGGTCTTACCAGGTGTGGGCCCTGTGTGGATTGGGTCCAATCGACACAGTCATCCGCAGGCCCAATCTACACAGTTTAGGGAAGGGCACTCACCCCTTCCCCAAATCCCAAATTTACCCGTTTAAAATAAAGAAAATTTACCTGGTCACCATTATGTTCCTTCTTGTTCCCTCCTGGCATGAGGAAATGATGTGTCAGAAGATGAGGATTGAGGAGGGATTTTTCTCCCCACTCCCATCTTCTGGCACATAATTTCCTCAAACCTTCCTGGCACAAGGAGGAACATAATGGCAACTAGGTAAGTTTTCTTTACTTTTAATGGGTAAATTTGGGGGCTTCGGTGTAGCTTCATGCCATCCTAATTGTTATCAGGATGGCATGTAACCACTTTTCCTAGTTTATGGCTGTGTGGGAACTCAAATCTGAGCCAAAGCAGGTTTCTAAAATGGGGAAAATATGTCTCCACTGAAACTTTATCCCCAATCCTTGTTTCCACAACAAGCCAAAATGTTCAAAATCCAGTGGTCAGAGAGACAAAATGTGAGGTGAAATCTTATGAACAGACAGAAAAACAAATACCACAATTCAAAGTGCTGGTCTTGGCCTATAAAGCCCTATACGGTTCCGGCCCAGCTTACTTATCCAAACGTATCTCCCTCTACATTCCACCTTGTAGTTTAAGATCTACTGGAGAGGACCTGCTCTCGGTCCCACTGGCCTTGCAAGCGCGTCTGGTGGGGACGAGGGACAGAGCCTTCTCAGTGGTAACCCCCCGCTTGTGGAATTCCCTCCCCAGCGAGATTAGATCAGTGTCCTCCCTCCTTTCCTTTAGGAAAAAACTAAAATCGTGGTTTTGGAACAAGGCTTTCAGCGAGTGAGCACAGCAGCACCAGGGCCCTTGAACTAGACCATTCAACTATTATGATAATTGGAAACAGCTATGTGATGTGATTATTTAACTAATGTTATTATTTTTAAATTTTTATATATTCATGGTTTTATATTGTTGTTTATTGATACTGTAGGCATTTAATTGTTGACTATGTTAGCCGCCCTGAGACCTCCCCCCCTCCCCGCCCAGGGGGGTGAGAAGGGCGGGCTGTAAATAATAAATAAACCCTTCGCTATGTTACACAAAACTGAAAGATATACATTTTTGGTTGGAGGTACCCTTAAAAATGTGCCTGTTCCAGCCTACATACAAATTCAACTTAAGAGCAAACCTACAGAACCTATTTTATTTGTAATTTGGGGATTGCCTGTACTTTACATCTAAAGTGAATGACAAATGACAGAGAGGCAGTTACTCATCTTCCCTAATGACACCACCTGATTCAATAAGAAAGAATACATTGAAGTATGCGGAGGTGCAAGCATTCTGTTACATTTACCAGAGATTTTGAGAGTAGATATTACAGAATGAATCTTTGTGGAAAGAGACTGCTAATTAACTGGGTACTGTATAAACAATTGTTTGGAACCTCTCCATTAATTTCAGTCCCAAGTAACTGCAAAAAGATATTGCCTCAGCAGAGCTAATGGACTCGAATATTTTATTTATTAATGAGAATTGTGCCTTGCTTTTGAAATAAATACTTTAATCTTGAAAAAACCTCGCTAGGAGGACTCTAAGTAGTAAATATCTACAATCCCAAAGATTATCAATAATTGCAACATTAGTATAATATGCCCACTATGTACGCACTTGACAAATGTTCTTAAGGATACTTATTCCATTATACATATGATATAAACATGGCCATTTATATGTATTTGGTAAATGAATAAGAAATAAACTCACAAAGAACAGATGAGTGCTACAGCTGGTTGCAAAGTCCATTGTTGCATCAAACAAACACCTTTCTTTTGAACAGAAAAACACAATTTAGCTAAATGGGCCAGATCAGAGTGAGATTATAGACTGCTGGGGAGGCAAGCATTCATCAGTGCAACACAATATGTTCCTCTCATAACATACCAGCCCAATTATATTTTGAAAGGCAGTCAAGGGTATTTAAACACTTCCCTGATTTGACATCTTCCTTGAGTCTTAATTGAGAAAGCTATAGAAATTGAGCTAATGTTGGGAAGTGGTGCATAAAGTAATTGTGATTATGAAATTTCAACACACAGTCCAACTCTATGTATCATCCCCTCCATCTTATTATCTATCACTGTAGTAACATAATCTCCCAGTGTAAATGTGTGTTCTAGAGAATAAGTTGCATTTAATGCAACATTTATTCAGAAGTACTTGGACATTTATTCAAGTATGTTCATTCACTACATGTTTGTTCAGACATCCTTCTGCATAAACATTGTGCAATGTAATGTTTAGGATTACATTGCAATACTATTCATAGGCGGTCTTTTCTGTAAAAGTTCATTTCTGAAATAACGAGTAGTAAATGATGTAAGGATCAATGCAGCAGGGAGGGAGCCAAACCACCTGGCCAAAATTGTGTAGTTACAACAAGGGTGGGTCAGCTGCAGGGAGAATAAAGGAACCAAAGTATTATTTCTTTCTTTATTTCTTTACAGTATATATTCCACCCTTCCCACCCTGCAGGGGACTCAGGATGGATTACAATGTACATACACATGGCAAACATTCAATGCCATAAACACACAACATATATAGACAGACACTCAGAGGCTATTTAACATTTTCATGAGGGAATTCTGGCCACCAGAGGAGCTGTTGCTTCACCATCCATTTGTGACACTGATGAAGTACTTCCTCATTCCTCGCATGCTTGCTGGAAATTTTTATGGCCTCGTAAATTAGTTAAATTAGCCTCCCCACATAAGTGGTACCTAAATTTCCTACTTGACAGATGCAACTGTCTTTCAGGCTGCAAAGGTTGAAAACAAACTACACAAATTGGTCGGAACCTCACTCCGACCTGTGCCGGCTTCGAACTCATGACCTTTCGGTCAGTAGTGATCTTAATGCAGCTGACTCCCAGCCAGCTGTGCCACAGTCCAAAGTGCAATTCCTTTCTGTGGGTTGTTGGAGCTGGGTCATTGGAGGTGGTTGCTTGAGCTGGATTGTTGGAGAGGTGCTTTTGGAGGAGTTGGAGTAGTTTGCTGGAAGGAGTTTGCTGAAAGGAGTTTGGAGTTACACAAAGAGAACATTTGGACTCTGTATGTATATATGTTCTTTTATATAAACTCTGCAAAATATAAATGACTTGGTCAAAGGCAAAAGGCTTCCATGTTTGTGAGTGATTACATTCAACTTCATCGCGACATCTTCATGGTTGTTTGAAATCAGAATAAAAGCTACCTGTGGTGCAGATATTAATTTTCTTCTATCCTGGTATAGGTCGAAGTCAAATTTCAGTTGCCAGAGTGAAATCAACGGGACTTGTTTTGTGTCTTCAAATCATTTCCAACTTTTGGTGACCCCAAGGCAAACATCAAGATTTATTCATATATTTCCTTTGCTTTCCCCTGAAGCTAAGAGAATATTATTAGCCCACGGTTACCCAGTGGGTTTCTATGACTGAGTTGGGATTTCAATCTACTCAAAATCTTTCAATCCAATATACTACAGAAGATTTCTCAATAGGGTTTATATCAGTTTAAACTAACAGCTCCTATTCATTTTAATGGGTCTGCTTTATTTGGGACATTGATACAGAAATAAGGGGATATTTCAATTTCTCATACTCATATTTTAGCACGTAGGTCAATTACATAATGTACTTTCAGTAATACCTAATATATGAAACCATCATTAAGTTAATTAGTACAGAGATGTGTTATAAATGCAGCTTGAATCTACAGTACAAACAAATATTGCTTTCATAGTTATTTAATTGGAATTGTTTTCCCCGGAGAATCTAAGAGTGGAAATTTTGTGGGGCTGATATGATGTTGTATTAGAACACTTTCATTCATTCACTTCCCACTGGATTCCCTTTGCAATAAGAAAAAACCCATTACATTTATTTAAATGTACATTGAAGATATAACAGTAGTATTTATGCACTGCTTGGTTCTCCTTTAGATTGATGAAATAGCTAGCAGTACTGAATCTTAAGGAGAGCACTTTAGAAAGGACAAGAGCTCTTAAAACAGAAATAGGAAAATGTGTTTGGAGAATTTTACAGCTGATTAGCAGAATCTGCCATGGAGCCTGCCACGCAGACTATTCCCATACCTATTTCCTTTTCAGGTAGAAAAGGCTTTGGGATTTCTCACATTATTCAATATATACATTATTTAGATAGATAGACAGACAACTTACATGCACGCGCACACACACGCACACACTACTATTTTATGTTCAATCTCTCTGAATCTTACAATAAAAGCAGTTTAAATCTTTTAAAACTAGAACAACACTTTAAAATATAAAATAAATGTTCAAATAACATATTGAAGAAATGAAATGAAATCAGTCTTGAGCCTTGTTAACATACAGATTTGGACAAAATCATAAGATAAAAAATGCTTTTATTAAATGTTAACAGTTTACTTGGTGTGGGTATAAGATGAATGCCGGTCCCAGACAGGCCTCAAAGAGGGGAACATTTGTAAATTAGGTGAAATGGCAAAGGTTCTCTCCTGACCTCACAGTGCGTTGTTCCCAATTGTGAGACAGACGGGGACCATTTCAGTGGATCTGAATTCCTAGGCATATATATATATAGGGAGAGGTGTTACTTTAAATATTCTCAAACTATTTAAGACTCAAATATCAGCACCAGCCCTCTAAATTCAAATAGGAAACACACCAACAACCAGTGTGATGTATGTTCTGTAGGATGTTTGAGTTAGCTATGAGGGCTGAATGAAAAGTAATATTTCCATCTTTGTAACTTCTTGGCAGGTGGCAGTACTGGTATGCAGCAGGTACTGGCTTGTTCAGTAGACTCTCCTCTACAGTTCCATTTTGGCGGAAAGCCTTAGCATTGAATGGTTGTGCTGTTAAAGTGTGAAGTATGGAACCCTACGCAGACGGTTGGTCAATGCAACTTAAGCAACATGCAGTCATTGAATTCTTGACAGCAGAAGGTGTCACCCCAAAGGAGATTCATCAGAGAATGTTTATGATTATTGTGGTGATGTGAGTACTGTGTGTCATTGGGTGAGTAAGTTTAAAGATGTTGAGGTGAAAACATCTGACCAGCATGACAAACAAAGAGTTGGACGTCCTGTGACAGCAACCACCGAGTTTCACAAGCAAAAGGCTGACAGATTGATTCAGGATGATTGTCGCATCACTCAGAGAGAAATTTCAAGCACAATCGACTTTTCACAAGAATGTGTGGGTCACATTATTGCTTTGCTTGGGTATCGGAAGATCTGTGCACGATGAGTACCCAGGATGCTGACACCTGAAAGGAAACAGACTCAAAATTTGCCAGGAACCCCTCTCATGTTACAAGAATGAAGGTGATGCCTTCCTCCATTCAATTGTGAAAGGAGATGAAATGTGGGTACGCCATTACGACCTGGAGACAAAGCGTCAGTCTATGGAATATTGACACAAAGACTCGCCCCAGAAAAAGAAATTCAAGACACAGCCCTCAGCTGGAAAAATCATGGCAACAGTGTTCTGGGATGCAGATGGTGTTATCCATGTTGATTTCCTTGAACATGGAACAAAAATACATTCAGAGCATTACATCACAACACTGCAAACTTCGAAACGATAGCTAACAAGGATCTGAAAGGAAAAGGGAATTGTTTTCCTGCAGCATGACAATGCCAGACCACACACTACACATGCCACCACAGCAGAACTTCAGATACTGGATCTCACCACCGTATGGCATCCTCCATACAGTCCAAATTTAGCACCATCTGACTTCCATCTGTTCCCGATAATGAAAGATAATCTGCGGGGACATCACTATGCTTCTGATGAAGACGTTGAGAGAACTGTGAGATGCTGGTTGCAGAAAGAGAGTGTCGACTTCCGTGATGACTTCAGAAAACTTGTTCATCGGCAGAAATGTATCCAATTGTCTGGTGATTATGTGGAAATGTGAATAGAGGTAGTTAAAGAGCACATTCTAAGGATTATTTCTGCATTTGATTTATTAAAATATTCCCATCCAAACCCACGTAACGAAGGTGGAGGCATTACTTTTCATTCAACCCTCGTAGTTTGCACTAGGTGAAGTTTCAAAACCATTATCAAAACCTAATGTAGACAGTTTCATTTAGGCTGCATTACACTAGTCTGGGAAGTTACATGAATGATTGCGGTCAGGTTATCTGTATTCAGGAAAGGCCATCGTTGCCAGATGAGAGAAAGCTGGACATAAGCACTCTGAACCGTAGATGGCACTTGAGTCTCTAATGACAGAGATGGAATTTGGAGTGCTCTCAAATTATGAACCTGAATACACACATACACATAAATTCTCCTTGTCTTATTAAAATGTGTTGCTGCTAGCTTTTGCTTTTTCTGCTTCTCAGAAATTCACAGGGGGGCTGGTGACTCCAGTGTCATAGGAATGTGGAATTTACTGAGGCTTTTAAAGGATCTAGTTAATATACCAAACCTACTTTGATTATAGAGTTCACCACCTTGACTGGCTCCTTGAAGGTATGAACCAAAATCTAGAGCAGATTCACTGTTTACTGACATGGAAGTCACCCAAAGTCACTACACATGACCCTTCCACCAGGAGCTACTACTGAATCAGCCTTCTGGCATACAGCTGATTTCTGGGAAAGGTCATGGTATAATTTTTCCATTTAGTAAAATGGATAAATTATGAATGTGGGTAGGGAAAACTACATTTTTAATGGAAGTAGTGAAATAATAACGTGTCTCTATTAAGCTAACTATCTGGAATGAACAGTAAGAAGTCTATGAGGTATTCAAGTACCTGTTGAACAATATGATACATACAAAGCTTGAAAAATTGATTCACCATCTTATAACCATTAAATGAATGCATACATACACTTCAGTTTGATCTTGTCATATTTTAATAATGTTAGTTGGTTTCTTGATTATCAATGCCATACATGATTGTGTAAATAATAGGGCTGGGCGGTTTCGTTCGTTAATTTCGTAATTCGTTATTAATTCGTTATTTTTTGATAACGAAGCGATATTGAACCATTCAGGAGCAACTAAAAATCGAAACGAATTTTTCAATTCGTTTCGTAATTGTTTCGAAATCGTTTCGAAATCGTTTCGTTATTATTTCCGCATGTCTGGTGCAAGTTTTATAGTTGTTGTTTGTTTTATCAGTGAAAAAAAATTATAATTATCACACCAACAGTCAACAACAGAGGGAGAGGGAAGCTTCAGAAGTTCCCCCTGTCCCATTTGGAGGTTTTTTTAGCATATTGCGCAATCGCGCCCGCCATTAACGAATCGATTCGTAATTGTTTCGTAATTGTTTCGTAATTGTTTCGTAATTTCCGAAATTTCGTAAATTTCGAACTTTTTAAAAGAAAAATTTCGGAATTCTTTTAAAAATCGAAATGCAAAAACCCCCTAAAAACGAATCGAGTTTAGAAACAATTTTTTCCGTGGCTGCCCAGCCCTAATAAATAACATTTAGGAAAGAGCCTATGCAAATTTGTTTCCAGTTACTTCACATACTAAAAAGACAATGTGATGCTTTTATTCTCCATTTAATATGGAATGTTTATGCACCAATTTTTTTTCTGTACCACCCATCTTAAAAAGAAGCCCATATTTATTAGAATTGTCCAATCATCTTGTAATACTTTGTACGTGATGAGGCTGAACTCTGCCTGTTAAAAAATCCCTGCATTTGTAGTTCTACTGGATTACATCTTTATGTCTATGTTTGTACAAAAAAATGAGGTAAATTGTTTCAAAGACCCCTTTGAAAGTTATTTGCACTATTGAAACAAATAAGACTTCATATTTTTGCTAATACTTAAAATGTATGAATGCTAACTCTGCAAAAAATTTATTAGTGCAAGTTATATGTTTGGATACAGGCCTATAAAAGCAACTTGTTTTTAAATAAAATTAAAATATGGTAACATCTTGCTTCTATCTTTAATTACACAAATACTAACTTACTTTCTTGCTTACTTAAACCACCAGCTTTGGAAGAATGGAAGAAAAACTTCAGAATGCCATCTCATCATGAACCTCATCCTGGCACCATGACTCCAGATCTCTGGTGAGAAAAGTTTCAAAAGCTATTATTCCATTTGTTTGAATATAACATGTGTTTAGCTCTATTCGTGAAATATCCTAACATGCTGAAGGCTAAACAGTTTGCAAAGGCCAGTCACATTTTATTCACAGGTCTGTCCTGCTCTCTTTTAAAGTAATAAAGGAGTGTGTATCTAACCACCTCATCATACCTTCAGCGGCTGCCGGGCGTCAGGAAGCTGCCACCAAATGTCCTGCTTTGCCAGGCACATCCAGCATCTTTTCACACAGAGGGAAGCATGGTGCAGGTTGCTTCCCCCATTGATGGAATGGTAACACGGGAAGTGTCCTGCGTTACCAGGGGGGTGGTGGCATCCTGGTTCCACCCTCTTTCACCCATGAAGATGGCACAACATTGGGTGATTGGAGCCGGTCGGCTCCTTGGGTGACCAAGGCTAGATTGGTGTTTGCCACCGAATCTAGCCCTGTATGATGAGATTGTTATTCTTATTCCTTTCAGAATCTGAAGCTCAATTTCCCCCTTGCTTTTTTCACATTATGTCTTAAGTTCTATCATTTGAAGTACTTTTTGTTTACAAGTTGTTAAATTCATTTTCACAATTTTATGACATAAAGGAAGGGGGAAGGGGAAGAGGAAGTGTGGGAGATAGTAGAAAAATATGATAGGTTGGTGATAGAGTTTTGTTAGTAAATTAATTCTATACATAAGTCTATTGTAGTGAAGGGGATTATTATACCTATTCTTCAACATAAAGTATATACTGTAGTTCCATCTACAGTATTTTCTATTTCAAAAGCAAATGGATTCTTATCATCTGGTGTTCAGGTTGATCTTTCTGTCTTCTTATATCATCCCATCTTTTTTCTAATCTTCTCCTCTGGGTTGTATAATAAGGATTTCCTCTAACGATTTTATTGGTTTACTTATACATACTCTCTTTCCCCCCTAGTTTTAATAATATCCATTCATTTGCCTATCTCAGAATCAGTTATTTTATTAATACATTAATAATACATATGTATTGGAGCCCCCTGGTGGTGCTGCAGGTTAAAACATTGAGCTGCTAAACTTGCTGACCAAAAAGTTGGCGGTTTGAATCCGGGGAGTAGGGTAAGCTGCTGCCAACCTAGCAGTTCAAAAATATGCAAATGTGAGTAGATCAATAGGAACCACTCTGGCAGAAAGGTAATGGTGCTCCATGCAGTCATGCCAGCCTTGGAGGCGTCTATGGACAATGCTGGCTCTTCAGCTTAGAAATGGAGATGAGCACCCCGCCCCCCGAGTCGGACATGGCTACACTTAATATCAAGGGGAAAGCTTTACCTTTTAATACACATGTAAACACTTACTGTATTAGTCTCTCTTCTATGCAGATTCTGTATATATAAGTGTCTTATATCATCCACACCTTTGAAATGATATATATTGCTATTATGCTATTCATTAACCCAACAATTACCTTCATTTTTTGTATTTTTAGAATACAGAAAACTATCATATATTATTCATTATTATTTTTAGTCCACAAATCCTGTTATGATCATCATCTCATGATTACAAAGTCCGAAAAAAAGTTTCCACTCTTCTTGCTGTTTTTTTTTGTTAAGTTGGTTTGATGTAAAATTAAAGTTCATTTGTCTATTTGGGGCACTTTTGTTAGGTCCCTCCACACAGGTGAAAAATGTGGCTTGAACCAGCACAAAAATCCCAGCTCATCCCCACATCTTGGCTTTTTGTGGATGCAAACCCCACCTCATTGCCAAGGGACAGGCCAGACATGCTAGCTGTGCTGACACCAGTTCAGCACAGCTGGCTATGGGGAGTGCCTTCCTGCCCTGCCTTCCCATCACCCTCCTAAAATGTTGCAGGAGCCCCCTCCTTCCCTTTCCAAAGCTTCATCCCATCATCACTGAGGGCAATCCAGGGAACAGAAAGACTCTTGCAACAATAAGAAGGCTTTTGCTTCATTTTAGGGGGGAAATGGAGAGCACGGATATCCCCAGGCTTCCTGAGCCCAGGGAACGCAGCATAGCTCTAAGGACAAGGATTATGGAAGGTAATCCCAGGTTGATACTTTCACTACCTTGGCACTCACAAAGATTCAGGTCTTCAAGAAAGATCTGAATCTTTGTATATGTTTCACAGCGTAGATGAGACCACAGTAGCCTAGCTCTCTTCCAATATGTAGAGGAACATACTTGAAAGGAAGGGGTGCAAGGAGGTTGATCAATGTATTGTCGAAGGCTTGTTGTTGTTGTCCTTGGTGCAAGGAGGTTGTTGTTGTTGTTCATTCGTTCAGTCGCTTCCGACTCTTCGTGACCTCATGGACCAGCCCACGCCAGAGCTTCCTGTCAGCCATCACCACCCCCAACTCCTTCAAGGTCAAGCCAGTCACTTCAAGAATACCATCCGTCTTGCCCTTGGTCGACCCCTCTTCCTTTTTCCTTCCATTTTCCCCAGCATAATTATCTTCTCTAAGCTTTCCTGTCTTCTCATTATCTGGCCAAAATACTTCATCTTGGCCTCTAATATCCTTCCCTGAAGAATGGACTGGTTGGATCTTCTCGTGGTCCAAAGCACTCTCAAAACTTTCCTCCAACACCACAGCATTCCAGCTGTTTAAAGTGGGAAAAGGCATTCATTTTACTTGGAAAGAATTGGACAGTCTGTCATTTCAACTGGAAAATGAACATCCTCCTCTTCTTTCCGCTTTAGATTTCTCTGAAGCATAGGAAGAAGATTCAGGAGTCACTTAGGCTTCCTCTCTCAATGTCTCTTTCGCGAAAAGATTGAAGGGCTTCTATTGAGCTTTTGCTACTTCCTTTGAATGCATGAAGAGGCTAAGATGAATCAAGAGGCCATCAAACTTAAAGTTTCAGTTAGCTCATTGATTCTAGCTTTCATTTCTAGTTAATGCTGTAAGATTATCTTTTTTGTTATACAGAGTTTCTGTTCCATAGAAATGGTAGAAAGAGGCAAGAATATTTTTCCTGTTGCTAATAGGGCTGCTGGAAGGTAATGTGGTAGTGCTGAAGGCACAATTGGCACTTTCCATTTTTAGACTTAACCCAACATATGTTCAATTACTGGAATGGGAATTCTAATGTGCTCGTTTCTCGTGTGCTTAAATTGCCTTTAGGTAATTTATTAAAGGACGATTTCCTGTGCGTAGTCCACTTGAATGCCTATTGCTAGGATCTGCCTAGTATTTATCACACTTGCAAGGGCCAGTTTCAGCTCTTAACCAGATGTTCCTCATCATAAGTTATTTTCTGCTATTATGCTTAAGTCCACATTACATAAATAGTAGAGGGGTTTTGGTTTTAAATATTATCTTGCTTCTTTAAGACAGTTGATTCTCATTTGGAAAGGGGTAGCTTTAATCCAGTGGTTCTCAACCTGTAGGTCCCCAGGTGTTTTGGCCTACAATTCCCAGCCAGTTTACCAGTTGTTAGGATTTCTGGGAGTTGAAGGCCAAAACATTTGGGGACCCACAAGCTGACAATCCAATCACTGTTATAACCAAACGGCCATAGCTAGAGGCAGCCCTAGGTAATTTTCAAAGGTATTTTGCCCCCCCCCCCAACCAATCACTGATATATATTTTCTGTTCGTCATGGGAGTTCTGTGTGCCATATTTGGTTCAATTCCATCATTGGTGGAGTTCAGAATGCTCTTTGATTGTAGGTGAACTATACATCCCAGTAACTACAACTCGCATGTGTCAAGGTCTATTTTCCCCCAAGAGAGCCTCAAGAGCGCCCCTGGGCAAAATCAACTATACTGCAAATGCTTACTTTGCATAATGGGTTGAGCCGCCCCTGGCCATAGCAATATTTTTTTTCTCTTTTATCTTGAACTTGGGTTGTTGTTGTTTTTTTGAAGTTACATGTTCTGTTATTACTACAGAGTTTATGAAGTAATTTGTTGCCATTCCTTGTTACCATGATGAAAGAAAGCAACAGGTAGTTCCTAAAGTAACTAATTATTTGCATTGCT
Source organism: Anolis sagrei ordinatus (assembly GCF_025583915.1). Lineage (NCBI taxonomy): Eukaryota > Metazoa > Chordata > Lepidosauria > Squamata > Anolidae > Anolis > Anolis sagrei. The sequence goes on along the minus strand of NW_026846588.1, from coordinate 97,385,019 downwards.
CAACACTTTCCTGTTTGGAGAAAAAAAGTCCTAAGACAGATAAGAAAATGGGATATTGTTGGGTTTTTTATAGGTTTTTTTTTTGCACAATGGCAACTAATAGTAAATTTATTCTGTAAAAGTATAGCTTTAGATAAACAAAATAACTATCCGTGCACAAGACCGAGGGCTTCTACGCAGCCCTAAAACTGGGGCTTAAAAATTGATTAGATTGAGGTGTCCAGATGGCATTTCAGGCTAACCCATTTCAACCTGGAGTAAACTGAATTTACTCAGTTTAATCCAGATATAAAAACCATCTCTAAAAATCTGGATCATATATAATTTTTATTGAAAATTTTCCATAAAAACAGAAAATAGTATTTATAAAATCTTTTGATAGCCAAAGAAAAGAGAAAGAACATTAGGGGAAAGAAAAGAGAAAAAAGGAAAAAGAAACTGGGTTGTTGTAGGTTTTTCCGGGCTATATGGCCATATTCTGGAGGAATTTTCTCCTGACGTTTCACCTGCATCTATGGCAAGCATCCTCAGAGGTAGTGAGGTCTGTTGGAAGTAGGAAAATGGGTTTATATATCTGTGGAATGACCAGGGTGGGACAAAGGATTCTTGTCTGCTGGAGCTAGGTGTGAATGTTTCAACTGACCACCTTGATTAGCATGCAATGGCTTGGAAGTGCCTGGGGGGAATCTTTTGTTGAGAGTGTCTGTTGTTGTGCTGTTGTAATTTTTGAGTTTTTTAATACTGGTAGCCAGATTTTGTTCATTTTCATGGTTTCTTCCTTTCTGTTGAAATTGTCCACATGCTTGTGGATTTCAATGGCTTCTCTGTGTAGTCTGAAAAAAAAAAAGCAAAAAAAAAAAGGGGGGGGAATTAGGAAAGAAAGAGAAATGTACGAGCTTGTTGACTTCCTGGATATCTTCAATGTGGCTTCTTCCTTTCCCTTCTTCCTTCTTCTATTGCCCCTTCCTCTCTTTTTATATCAAAATATTTCTATTTTTTGTGTTTCAGATATTCTGTTACCTTTGTCCAGTCAGTTTCCTTTATCATGGTTCCCTTGTTTTTCGATATTAAGTATATCAGTCTGTCCATATTTCTAATGTCAGCAATTTTCCTAATCCAATCATTTTATTCTGAGATCTCTTCCTTTTTCCAAACTTTTGCGTAACAAATTCTTGCCACCGTACTTAAAAGGAATAGGAGTTTGTCAGTGTTTTTGTCTAAATTTTGGTTTATTAAACCAAGCAGGAATATCTCTGGTGTCAGAGGGATTCTTATACTTAAAATTTCTTGTAATATAGCTTGTATTATTTGTCTAATATATCTTTGATTTCTCGCACAACCACCACATGTGGAAGTATGATCCTTCCACCTTCCCACATTTCCAGCATTTGGTGTTTATATTATTTATAACATTTCCCTAACTTCTGTGGATCTTAAACTGAGCTCCAGATCTTTAAAGGTGAGTGCCCTGTGGAGACTGACTCCCAGGACTGTGGTTTCGCAGTCCTGGGGGTCAGACCTCACAGCCATCCCATTTCCCAAAGGTCCAGAGGAGCATGATGGCACCCTCCTCTCCTCCCAGCCCCCCATTCTCTCCCCCAAAACTTACCCAAGGGGCCAGTCAGCTCTGCAGTCATGTCAGAATAATGCTTTGCGGGGAGGAGGGGAATTTTTTTATTTGACCCAGGATGGCACCTAGCCAGCCCCCGAGGGAAAGTTTGGGTTTGAGGTTGGAATGGGGACAAAGTGCCAAGAGGAATCAGGATTTTATATTCTGATTCTTCTTGGGACTTTTATATGTCTGAAAAGGCCCTGAGGCAAAGAAGACCCCAAAGATTTGCAGAGGTAAAAAGGTGCTTTTTGATCTATTTTGTAAAAGCACATAAGCTAAGTAAAAGTGGCAGAGAAGAAAGTTATTTAAAAAACAGGAAGAGAATCTAGAAAGAAGTTCTGGCTGGTTAGATGGCACACTGAAAAGGAGTCATCTGCATTGCAAAGTTCATGCCAAGTCTATATGTTTGCATTCTAGTAATTAAAACCGTACACACATTTCTTGCATAAATAACAAAATGAATGAATATAATGTAGACACTTGAAAATATGCAAAACATGCTTGTCATCTAGATAAAATCTCAGAGTTCTTGCATCAGTGTCAGAAAAGAGGAAATTGATGTTGCAAAATCTTTATGAATAATGAAATATTAATAAGAAGAGTAAACTAGATGGGTTGTTGTAGGTTTTTTTGGGTTATATGGCCATGTTCTAGAGGCATTCTCTCCTGATGTTTCGCCTGCATCTATGGCAAGCATCCTCAGATGTAGTGAGGTCCTCACTAACTCTGAGGAAGCTTGCCATAGATGCAGGCAAAACGTCAGTAGAGAATGCCTCTAGAACATGGCCATATAGTCCGAAAAAACCTACAACAACCCAGTGATTCTGGCCATGAAAGCCTTCAACAATACAGTAAACTAGATATTGCATCAAAGCAGAAAAAAATGTTAGTCATGAAGAATAGAAAATGCCTAAAATACCTAGATATTCAGATGTTAAATTACGGTCTTCCCCTTATATATTCCTAATACTCAGACAGGGATAGAAATTATATACTGTGAAGTTCTAATATCCTGTAGATGTGAGGAATTCATCAGTAGGATCATTTGGCTTTTCCTTGATGAATTTTGAAACACTCAATAATAATTTAGTTTAATAAAACTTGTGTGAATGTGTGTGCATATGGTCTTTTGGAGTTTTCGTATGGTACACGCTAATATTAGTAGTAGTAGGACTGCAAAAGGAAATCTAAAATGTAACTGACACAATGTTCCACTGGAACAACGTAAGAGGATTCGGATCATATGTCTCCTTGAAAAATTGAAACATATATACAATGTGTGTGTGTTATTCCAGTACTGTCACTGGATAAACATTGTCCCATAGAAATATATAGTCTTGAGATTTTGAAGAGGTTTTTTCCCCCAAAGCTGAAGCATTTCTGCTTTCCATATCTGAGAATGTGCCTGTTCAGTTTTCAAACAAAGTCACTTACTGCGGAAAAACTGTGAGGAAACGATTTAAGTGATGAAATGAAACGTAGATTTATACCTGCAAACGCAGTGGAAAATGGAAGGAGAATCCTTCGAGAGACTGAGCACAGCAAATATTGCTTCTCACATTATTGTTTTCACGTATATTCCGAAGCATCTAAGAGATAAGCAGGTTTGCATGGTTCCTTTTTAAAGCCTCTTTAATACTATACAATAAATTGAGATTTTATCACATTCAAACCTGATGTGTTTATAAAGCTTTGAAATATTTGTATCAAACCAATGGTTTTGCATTGGAATTACAATGCTAATAAATCTGGAGAATCAATTTTATCTAGGAGTATGTCTTCGTAACTCAGGTTCTTAGCAGACACATAAAAGGATGTGCTGCCAGTTCTAATCCTAAAAGTCAACATCAAATTTGTATTTCTGTTCTGCAATTAAAGGTTAATTTTAATTTAATCTCACCTTAAATATAGATGTTCTGAAATTAAGCAGAAAAATACAATCTAGTTGGCACCACTGCTAGAATACCTAAAAGGAAAATATTACTTATTTTCAATGAATGTGTACCAACTGCTGAAAATGGTTAGACTACTGGCATTTATATTAAACATCTTTATATGGTTAAGCAACATTTCTGACACTTTCTTGTTTGTTTGTTTGACTGCCAGCCACCTTATTTCTGTATCAGTCAGGTGGGAACAAAACAGCATGCCGTCGTCTGCAACATAAGATTGCATTGAGAGCTTAAGCCACAGTATTCAATGCTGATGTTACAGTGAAATGGGAGTTTAACAAAGCAGGACATTTGCTCTGAAGCTGAACATGCAACACAAAGAAAGAAGAGATGAGGGAATAATCAATCTCATTTCTGCTCAGAAAAATAGCATTTACTTCACATTTACTATCCGAAGTGGCCCAAAATCTGCTATATAGAGGGAAGGGCTAACCCTGATGGTTTACAAATTTCAGTTCACAGAAAGTTAGGTAAATTATGCCAACATCCAATACACACCACAGAAGTTTTCAATACATTTTACCCACTAAAATCCTTTTATTGTTGTACTAAAAACTAGCAGATAGAAACCTTAATAAAGTATTAATATAATGGATGTCCCTCCATCTTTCTCTGGAACAGGAGTTCTCAAACTGTTCTCCAGGGAGTCCTTGGGGCTCCGCTGGAGATGGTGAGGGGCTTTGCAATGCCATACTGCTTCTGGCTTCCTCTTCCTTCATCCTCCTTAAAGTTTTGAGCTGCTGAAAACAGCACCAGCAGTGTTCTCCTGGGGCACAAACCCTCCTCCTCCCTCACTGCCAAGACTATTTTCCTTGCTGCCCAGACCCTCCCCTTTTTACTTTTCTTCCAAAACCCTATTTCCCTCCTACCACTCAGGGGGTTCTTTGATTGTGTTTTTCCTGCATGGCAGAAGGGGGTTGAACTGAATGGCCTCTGAGGTTTTTGCCATTATTATTATAATTATTATAATCATTATAATTATTAGTACAAAGGCTGGATGGCCATCTATTGGGAATGCTTTGTGTTTCCCCAGCAAAATGTCCTCAGAAGCACTTTAACTACTCGTTGGGTTGCTCTCCCTTCATTTCTTTTAAAAACCTCCTACCAGATACATCCTACCTCTGTTCATGCCCAGCGTTTATTTTTAAAGTTTTAAATTATTACATTTGTCCCAGCCATAGGTTTTTAATTCCTTGCGTGTTATTGTTTATATGTGAGTTATATTAATTGTTTTTTTTATTGATGTGTTATCAGGCTTGGCCTCATGTAAGCCGCTCTGAGTCCCCTTGGGGAGATGGTGGCAGGGTATAAATAAAGTTATTACTATTACTATTACTATTATTATTTTCTTGCATGGCAGAAGGGGGTTGGAGTGGATGGGGTCTTTCACTGAAATACTATTAAGTTTATAATAAAAATATAATAAAACTTTATATACTGCTCTATTTCCCCGAGGGGGACTCAGGGCGGTTTTCAAGTAACATGATCAAAACATACAGAGTAAACAGCATGACATAAATAAACAACATAAGCATAAGATTATCACAATAACACATATAAATAAAAAATAATCCTGCCTGTTCAGAGCAATTAAAAAGGCCGGGTGGAGGCTAGTGCAAACTCAAAATATGAGGGGACCGGGAATTAAGTGTAGTGCTATAACAGTGTAACAACAATAGCAGGTACAGGTCTGTGGCTGCTCATTTCCAGGGCCTATTAGAGGGATGACCGGGTAATAGGTAGGAAGTGTAAGACCATATTCATTAATGTTTGGGCCTGAGCTAGAACTGGTCATTCTCAAAGGCTTGTTGAAACCACTAGGTCTTCAAGATCTTACAAAAGGAGGGGAGGGATGGGGCCTGTCTTATTTCCCTTGGAAGGGTGTTTCAGAGGTGGGGGGGGGGCACAACCGAGAAGGCCCTCTCTACTTGTGATGAGGATGGGAGTGAAAGGAGGGCCTTACCAGAAGATCTTAGAGTTTGTGCCGGTTCATAGATGGAGATGCAATCCCGGAGATAGGCAGGGCCCGAACCATTTAGGGCATTATAGGTCATGACCTGCACCTTGAATTTGGCTCAGCAACTTATCGGCAGCCAATGAAGTTGTTTTAATAGGGGCGTTGTATGCTCCCTATAATTTGCTCCAGTAAGGAACCTGGCTGCTGCCCATTGTACCAGTTGAAACTTCTGGGCCGTCTTTAAGGGCAGCCCCACGTAAGACAGCACATTGCAATAGTCCAGTTTTTATGTAACCAATTGCATGGTCCACCCTGGCCAAGTTTATGTTGGTTAAAATTGTTCTTCATTTTAAATATTGTATTGGTTTTTTTCCTGCTTTGTGTGAGCTAGTTTGCACAAACACCCTCCTCCCATCTGCCACTGTCCCGGCCCATGCCGGTTTTATGTACATTTAATAATATAATATAATATATAATATAATCTGGCTAGCAATATTAAAAAATTCTAAAATTGCAACAGCAAAAACAGCAGAGAGAAAAACAGGCAGGGACATCTAATCACCTTTCAAGAAGAGTTTGCTCCAGGCACAGTCAGCCCATTGTATGCTAATCAAGGTGGTCAGTTGAAAGATTCACACCTAGCCCAACTGACAAAAGCCCTTTGTCTCACCCTGGTCATTCCACAGATATATAAACCCCTTTTTTCCCAGTTCCAGCAGTCCTCACCTCTGAGGATGCTTGCCATAGATGCAGGCGAAACATCAGGAGAAATGCCTCTAGAACATGGCCATATAGCCCGAAAAAACCCACAAGAACTGAATATAATGATTATTTATTTCTCACACTTCTACCCCGCCCTTCTCAACCCCCGAGGAGGGACTCAGGGCGGCTAACAAAAAGGCACAATTTGATGTCGGCACAACAACAAGGTAAAAAATAAAACATATAAACAGTAATTAAAACAATTAAAACAATCAATTATACATCACAATCCCTAAAAACAATCTAGTGCTCAACATTTACCAGCCCAGAGTCCGTAAATTCAAATTCCACATTGTCCAATTCTAGTCATCGCTTGTCCCTTATCTATCTGCCAGATTACCTGAAGGCCTGGTCCCATATAAACATTTTTTGGGGCTTCACGAGAAATGTTTGCTTCAAATAGGGCTCCACAGCTGAAACAGTTAGAGACCTCCTGCTCTGGAGAGACAGTGCAGCCCCTTCAGCCCTTGACAGTTGTCCACCCCTACTGTATGTTATGTCTTGGTCATATTATGACAAAGGAAAGAAGCCTGAGAAGATTCCAGTGCTCTGCAGAAACCTTTGCCATTGTCCTTGGTTATCACAATTCCGCAAAGTAAGCAACTGCCTGCAAGTTTCAAAAATATATACAAGAGGCAGATCTGAATACACTTATCACACAATTTGACTAATCTCTTCAAATGCAGATCATATAGTTCTGCCTCTGGACCTTCTATGGGAGTTACAGAGGGTGGTACAAACCTGCTCATCATAGCTATATTAGTATTCATCAGATATTCTGGGCATGCATTGTTCTTTAGCTGCAGCAGAGCAAGCCTCTATTTGCATTGTTCCAGTTAAAGCCAATCGACAGGACCAGGCTGTTAGATACAGTACAGGAACAGACAGGCATTCAAACTTCTTTTGTTCCGGTTGAACAAGCACAAGATTAAAACATTTTCTCAAACTGCTTGAAGCTTTGTCTAAGTACTGCTTTCCACCCAGGCAGGTCACCTTATAAATTACATTGGCAGTTTTAGAGCACTGCTGAAACCTAGTGTTAAATTGGCACCCAGTGATGGAGCTCCAGAAACATTTTTTTCTGTTAAAGTGACAAAAACAGCACTCACATATCATGGCATCAATCAAACAAATGGCAAGCATTAGGAATGCTCTTCCCAACTTTAAGATGTTAAAAGTGCAACAGGGCAATGCTGAATCCTGACAATGTAATACCAGAAGCAATTTTTAACACAGAGGGACCAGTAAGTCAATTATTGCCTATTTTTAAGAAAACACTGATAGCATTGATGATCACTAAACTGTTTCTTAAAGATGTTCGTGAAAGAGACTTCTTTGGTGTTTGTTCTCCTTAGGAACTCTACAATAATCCAGATGTGTCCAAAACGTATTTATGACACAACTCACTCCTGACCTAGGACTAAGTGACATATTTGTTTGTGGTATTTTTTTATAGTTAAGGATCTCAAACTGACTTGGAACCTTTTTTGTCAGATACAGGAAAATCAGAAGGCATGGATAGCCGCCATTTCCCCTGAAAAGTGTAGTTTTTTTCTGGAAACCCTTACATTACATAACAACCATTTAGATGGTCCTTACAGCAGATGGTCCTTAAAACAAGTCACTACACCTCATCAGCTCTCACTCTCAACACTGGGATGTCACAGGGCTGTGTGTTCAGTCCTCTGCTATTCACTTTGTACACATAAGACTGTAACCCTGTCCACCACAGCAATATTACGAAATTTGCAGATGATACAATTGTGCTGGGGCTTATATCTGAAGGAGATGAGTCTGCCTATCAGGATGAGGTGGATCAACTGCTCTCGTGGTGCAGAAACAATAATTTGGTTCTTAATATCAACAAGACCAAGGAGCTCATAGTGGATTGTAGGAAGAACAAACCAGAAATTCAGCCCTTGGTCATAAATGGAGACCAAATGAAGCAGGTGGCCAGTTTTAAGTTCCTGGGTGTCATTGTGGAGTAGGGTCTGACCTGGGGCACTCATACGGCAGTGTAGGTTAAGAGGGCCCAGCAGAGACTGTACTACCTGAGACTCTGAAGCAACCATAAACTGAATGAAAAACTACTGGTGACTTTCTACAGCTGTGCTATAGAGGGTAAGCTTGTGTGCTGATCTGTTTTAGCAGTTTTCCTTCAGCCAATCTGGCTTCTGCTTGGTCAGATGGCCATAACAGCAAGGGCCCAGCCATCACAGTTTCCTGTCCTTAGTTGGACCACATGGTAGCCGTTCATGGCTCCTTCTCCCCTTTTTGGGCGCACACAACACACAAAGAGGTTGCCACTGCATGCTCCTCCTCGCACAGGGTTTCCCTGTGAGCCCTGCCTGTTGGGCCAATCAGAATAGAAGAACACTGTGATGTGTCTTTTGCAAGCAGTGTCTGCTTTTTTAACCCAGTTGCTGAAACCCAGTCTTCCTTGAAGGGAAGAAAGGAAAGGGTCCAAGAAAGGTTGCTTCCTTAACCTCATTGCTGAAATCCAGGTACCTTTGAAGAGAAAAAAGGAAAGGGTTCCAGGAAGAGTGCTTCATTAACCTCCTTGTTGAAACCCAGCCTCCCTTGAAGGGAAGAAAGGAAAGGGTCCCAGGAACAGAAAGGGGAGTCTCGTAAGTTCCTCATGGCCACCAATGGGCTGGATCTAGCCATATTTTTTTATTGTGGACCGAAAAAAAACTATCTGGCTACCTGCCCGTTTTCAGGAGCCACGTGTAAATGGATATGGGGGTCTACCAGAATCCAGCCAGCAGAAATGGATCGAGGTTCAGCTGAAATGAACAACTCTAATAGAGAGTGTCCTAACCTACTGCATCTGTGCATGGTTTGGTAGCTGCAAAGTGGCAGGTAGGAAGGCACTCCAAAGGGTCACCTCCTCTGCACAGCGAATCATTGGTTGCCCCCTCCCCTTGCTGGATGAACTTTATAATTCCTGCTGCCTTAAGAAAGCTGAGGCATTTTGGGGGTTCCATCTCACCTGTCATATTCTTTTTTTCTTCTTCTTTTGCTTTATTGCCATCTGGCAGATGGTATAGGGCAGTGATGGGCAATCTTTTGAGCTTGGTGTGTCAAAATTTGCCAAAAACCTGAGCATAACTTGGGTAGAGTGTCACTTCGAGAAAAAAACCCATAATTTTGCAATATTTATAGTTTAACTAAGAAAAATGTATAATCTATGCTGAGTTATGGCATGAACAAATGTGCAGATGTTAAATTTGCAGAGCCTTTTACAAATTTAAGGATGGAATTAGATTGGCTCTTATAAGGTGTATTTCTCTGTATGTGGCCGCATGTGTCTCCGTGCCATCAAAAATAGCCATGCGTGTCAGTGCTGACACACATGTCATAGGTTCACCATCATGGGTATAGGGTGACAAAGACATGGGAAAACAAATTGAGGATACTTTTTTATCCTGGAGCTGTGGCTATGTTGAACTCTGTGGTTTCACATTGCTGTGGCATTGGGGGCTGTGTGGTGGTGGCAGGGATGTGAAGGGATGGACGTGTTGTTTTGTGGTGTGTGCGGGAGAAGGCATGCAATTTCATTGTGAAATAGCGCAATGACAAATAAAGCTATTATATTCTATTCTAAACCAGTATTATTTAGGCTGGTTCTTAGAATCATCAGAAGACAACATCTTTGGCACATACACAAATACTGGTTGCTCCCTTTCAGTATTCCTAGCTATTTGCTCATGTGTTGGCCCATTGTGGTAGGCTGCAAAGAATAGCAATTCTACCATATACTCTCCTACCTCCTTCACTTTCCAACTTTTGTCATCCTCATCACTGCTTACTTTCCTCCTCAGTAGGCTGTCAGTTTTCTGGATAAGCCAATAGTCAAAAGCAAAAACCATTATTGTGGCAGCACCCACAAAGGGATTTACAATGAAAGCATTACATTATAACCCCTACCAACTGAAAAAAAGCTTGAAATTGCATTTCATTCCCTCTACTAAGGGCTGACCATCTAGGGCCCTTCTACACTGCCCTTTATCCCAGGATCTGAATCTCAGATTATATGCTTTAAACTGGAATACATGAGTCCCCACTGCCAGATAACCGGGGATAAACTGATAATCTGGGATCAGATCCTGGGATAAAGAGGCAGTGTGGAAGGGCCCATAGGATCAGATCAGCCTTGTGGCAACCAGACATGGAGCTGATTTGGTGTAACCCAGACCAAGCCATCTAAACATGGCCTTACCCCATGTTGGTCAAAGTTGGTGATAATCTGAATTCTGGTTTAGAATTCGGATTGTCCCCCAATTTAGGACCTGTCAGAAAAGTTGGATCAGTTCTGGCTACAACTGTCTCCACTGCTATCCCATGTTTCTTGGGCTTGGGTGGCCCAGGGACATGAGATGGCAGTCACCACCCCCTCCCACCCTCTGTGTCACAACAATCTCCAGCTGTGACACAGGTCCTACCTGTCAACTATCATATCAAGTAAGGTTGGGCAGGTGGCTGGGTGCTCTGGAAAGGCAGTAGAAGGAGGCAGGATTACTTTTTCCCCCTTCCCATCATTGCTCCAACTGATATCACTGCAGGCAGATAGATGGGACCCATGTCATGGCCATGTCATGGCCAGGGAATTCTATGACACAGAGGGCAGGAAGGAATGGTTAGGTTGGCTGCCCAGGTTGAGACTCCCTCCCACCTGTGCAGTCCCTGTGTGACCCAAATCCAGGGCCAATCCAGCATATGCCATGCTGAAACATCCCCAGAGTATTGGTCTATATCCACCCTAAGTTTTCATTGTATGGGACATGCCACTTGAGGAAAGCAACCAATGCAGTCGTGAAGTTTACTCAGCAGTCTCTAGCTGTTTTTGCTAACATATGATTTGATATATTTCGGTTTTGATTTTTTTTAAAACAAAACATCTAGCATTGTGGTTTTATTATTTATTTATTTTATTTACAGTATTTATAGTCTGCCCTTCTCACCCCGCAGGGGACTCAGGGCGGATTACAATGTACATATACATGGCAAACATTCAATGCCATAAACACACAACATATATAGGCAGACACTCGGAGAATATTTAACATGCCAGCTTCTGTCTACCAGGGGTGCTGTCGCTTCACCATCCATTTGTGACACTGATGAAGTACTTCCTCATTCTTTGCATGCTTCCTGGAGATTTTTATGGCCTCGTAAATCAGTTAGATTAGCCTCCCCTCATAAGTGGTATCTATTTCCTACTTGACAGATGCAACTGTCTTTCGGGCTGCAAAGGCCATCAACAAGCCACACAATTTTGGTCAGAAGCTCACTCCAACCCAGGCTGGTTTTGAACTCATGACTTTTCGGTCAGTAGTGATCTTAATGCAGCTGACTCCCAGCCAGCTGCGCCACAGTCCCGGTGTTACAATTCAATTTAGAAAGCTCCAACTTAGAAATCTCCAATTTAGAAAGCTCCAATTTAGAAAGCTCCAAAGTTATAATTCAATTTAGAAAACTCCAAACTAAACAATGCTTAGAGATTGGTCAGAAAAGAGCACCTTTCATCACTGTGTATGTATAAGTCAGTCAGAGGGCAGGAATGGGAGGGAGAGAGAATAAATTAATCATATGCTGTCTTCATAGTGTGTATTATTTTTCAATTGGGTTAAATTTCAGAGGTTAAAAGGTTTGCCGGCTCTCACTAACATTCAAATCTTAAGATCCATTTTTCTATCTTTACCATCTAATTATAGTATATAGAAATCTTCCCTGCATGATATATCCATCCATCTGCATATTAAGATGCTTTAAAAACTAAAACGTCACACAGCAAATCTATTTAGGAAAATATATCTATAATTGCTATAGATACTGCACTTGAGAATTTAAACATTACAACTACTTGTTTTTCATCAACACTGCTATTTTCAGATATACTGACATTATTTTGACCCTTTTCCTTTAGGATTATTTTTTACCAATATGATTTCTGTTTGATCTTCACTGCCAGAGGCCAATCAACTTATCTTTTGTTATAACTCAGTCCACCCTGAACAATTTTAGTTGCCTTTTGCTCCACTTTTAAAGTTGTTGCAGCATTCTTTTTATTCTTTTGGCTTTAGCCAGTACACTCTTTCATTATTTAGCTCATACATTCTTATCTAAAGGAAAATGTCAAAAGTTCAGATGGTTTGGGAAAACTTAAGAAATCAGTGACTGAGATGTGGAATGTGTAATTCTCTTTGTTTTTCTCTCTCTGATGGTTAAAGTAAAATGGTCACTGTACATTTATAATGGCTTGTTATTCCATAGGCATTGTTTTAAAAAACACCAGTCATCCAGTTATTTTACTGTATTAGCAGGATAGATGCCAGACACTTGGCATCTGTCCTGGTAATACAGTAATATAACAATAGCATTTTCTTATTACGTTTGCAAAAATATAATAAAATTAGAGCTTTGCCATCATAGTATCTATTTGCAAGCATAAAAGAGCATTTTGAAAACTAGAGGTAATTTAACTGGCAGAAGTGAACTTAATCCCGGAAGGCATCTACTTGTGGGCGCTACTTCTTCTTTATCAGGAGAGGGCATTCTGAGAAAAAAAAACAGTAATATACTATTAAAGTACCATAAATATGCTTTGTATGAAGAACTATGCAGTGAAAAATTAAGACTATTATTTTCTCTTCTTTTTCTTGTTCTCTCTCTCTCTATATATATACATACATACATACATACATACATACATACAATACACACACCAAATTCTTATAGGACAGAGGAACATGACTGCTAACTGGTGAGCATTAAAAAGAATTAACCCATCATCATTGCTAAAGAAATTACAATAACAAAATTTCTTAAAAATTTAAATTATATTTAGTCCAGAAAATTGATGTTTCAGGTGTATTGGGCACTGTTATATTGAATGAATGAGTGAGTGAGTGATTGAGTGAGTGAGTATTTATTTATTTAACGTGTTATCAGCAACCATTGTATTACATTTCTAACAGAACAAAACAAACAGATAAAAAAACACACACAAATTTTGCAAACTTGGTAGCTGATTAAATGTCCTTTGACCAGTATCTGGCCACTTGGAGTGCCTCTGGTGTTGCCGCAAGAAGGTCCTCCATTGTGCATGTGGCAGGGCTCAGGTTGCATTGCAGCAGGTGGTCAGTGGTTTGTTCTTCTCCGCACTCGCATGCCGAGGATTCCACCCTGTAGCCCCATTTCTTAAGATTGGCTCTGCATCTCGTGGTGCCAGAGCACAGTCTGTTCAGCGCCTTCCAAGTCGCCCAGTCTTCTGAGTGCCCAGGGGGGAGTCTCTCATTTGGTATCAGCCATTGGTTGAGGTTCTGGGTTTGAGCCTGCCACTTTTGGACTCTCGCTTGCTGAGGTGTTCTGGCGAGTGTCTCTGTAGATCTTAGAAAACTATGTCTAGATTTAAGTCATTGATGTGCTGGCTGATACCCAAACAGGGGATGAGCTGGAGATGTCTCTGCCTTGGTCCTTTCACTATTGGCTGCTACTTCCCGGCGGATGTCAGGTGGTGCAATACCGGCTAAGCAGTGTAATTTCTCCAGTGGTGTAGGGCGCAGACACCGTGATAATGCGGCATGTCTAATTAAGAGCCACATCCAGGTTTCCTATGAGGCAGGTGAGGTGGTAGTCCTTCTCAGGAGGAAGTGGTTCACAGTATCATAGGCTGCTGACAGGTCTATGAAGACAGCTCCTGTGATCTGCTGCCTTTCAAAACCATCTTCTATGTGCTGAAAATTTGCTGAAAACTGTGCTGAAATGTGCTGAAAACTATGCAGTGAAAAATTGAGACTATTATTTCCTCTTCTTTTTCTTGTTCTTTGTATGTATGTATACACACACACACACACACACACACACCAAATTCTTATAGGACAGAGGGACATGACTGCTAACTGGTGAGCATTAAAAAGAATTAACCCATCACCATTGCTAAAGAAATCACAATAATGAAATTTCTTAAAAATTTAAATTATATTTAGTCCAGAAAATTAATGTTTCACGTGTATTGGGCACTATTATATTGAATGAATGAATGAATGACACTCCTTTGTATGATGTATGGATTTTCAATGGTTACTCTTTTTTGGTATGAGTTTTATATGATATATTACAACATAGTAATTGTACATTGGAAAACTCTTGGGGCATTTGTATATGTGCATGTTCTTTTAAAACATGTTTTTGCAATGTGGAAAGTAACTTAGGATCAACAAGTTTTAATTCTGTATGGAATTACTGTGGCAAAAGAATGTTTAGTCCAAGTATGGAAAGATAAATATCGTAAATAATCAAGATACTTTATTTATTTATTTATTTATTTATTTATTTATTTATTTACAGTATTTATATTCTACCCTTCTCACCCCGCAGGGGACTCAGGGCGGATTACAATGTACACATAAATGGCAAACATTCAATGCCAAAGACACACAACAGATATATTACTTTTAGTTATGTATGAATATGCATTTTATAGATGATAACTTACAGAAAACATATTCCTGGAAAATATAGTCAGTGCATATTAATGTATGTGCTAAACTATGTCCATATCCTCTGAAATTTCTCTCCGCCCCCCATTTTTCTTTTTTGATCTCTTTTATTTGAAATCATACTTTGGGAACATTTTAAAAAGACAGCATAAAAAAATTATTCACTGCAACCAAATAAAAAGCTTTTTATGTCAAAAAAATTCATTTTTAACTTCCTGCCACCTTAAAATACCACAACCTTAAGTTGTGTTTACTGAGCTGCTGTTTAGAGAGTAGACTCAGAGATTTTGAAAGTTTCATATAATTTTTCTGCACAAAACTTTTACTGGAGTTCCACTTTAGTTCTGCTGATTTAGAACTTTCAAACAGGAAGCACCAGAAATGATTCATGCTGGTTTTGCTCAAGTTTTGGATTTTGTCCAAATCTGGTGTGGATTCAAAAGTCAAAGGGGGAAGGTGAATGTGAGTGAAGTTGTGTAGGTGTTAGAAATGGGAAGAATATTATAAAATAGTTGAGAAGTAGTTCAAAACAGTTTCTTGAGTGTTGAAAAAAGGCAGACAAGGATATTCCTGGACAATGTAAGAATCTTTGCAATTTGGGACTACCTGCACAAAGTTTGCACATGAAAAATATTTTGATGCACATAAATGTCAATGTTGGTGCATAAAATAATATTGTTTACACAGATTTGTCCAAATTATGTTATATGTAAAGAAAATGTTATCTGCACAAAACAATCGTGTGTGAATTTTTTCCAATAAACTACTTATCTCTTCCTTTGAGAAGAACATTAGTGGAGCATTACATTACATGTCTGAGAGAGCAAGAGAATAAAAAAGAGAGATATCAGTATATCTGTGTGACTGGAACCAGATAACACACTTGTAACCTATGTGCCAGCAGTGGGGTCAGAGGCGGCCCTAGGTAATTTTCAATGGTAAGCAAACAGTAATTTGGTGCCCCCCCCCCAACCAATCACTGATATATATTTCTGTTCGTCGTAGGAGTTCTGTGTGCCATATTTGGTTCAATTCCATCACTGGTGGAGTTCAGAATGCTCTTTGATTGTAGGTGAACTATACATCCCAGTAACGACAACTCGCATATGTCAAGATCTATTTTCCCTCAAGAGCGCCTCAAGAGCACCCCTGGGCAAAATCAACTATACTGCAAATGCTTACTTCGCGTAATGGGTTGAGCCGCCCCTGAGTGGAATTGCCTCCCTAGTTTGGGGATGTGACTTTACCTCTGTTGATAAACATTTGCTGATGTAGATTCAAATGATCTTATGTCCTCTACAAGATGAGGTGCCACTTTCTTTACTCTGCCCCAATGGTAGAGGTGTTTCATGCTTCTTGCTAGAGGTCATTTTAAAAACAACAGTGACAACATTATCAGCAACAGATTTTGAATGTATTTTGTAAAGGAAATTAAACTACAGACAAAACTATACCCTGTTAGAGAACCTGACCTATCTATTTCTGTGGAATATTTCCATTCCTGTTTTTCATATGATTACTATATGATGAAAATATTTTTAAATTCCAAGGCAATTATCTCAGTCTCAGAGATGACTTCTCTTGAGCTTGTCAGGAGGCTGGAAAAAAGAAAATGAGTCACCAAGAAATAATTGAGATTTAGTTTCCTATACAAATGAAGTATTTTTTATGAATATTTAATCATGTATTCCAGAGGGCAACTGCAAAAGCATAGGCTTTATTGCCATAAGATGGTGTCAAAGTTATCTGTGGCACATTCCTTCTTGAGAAGGTAGTTAGGCTTCTATAATATTTTTCAGAATATGTAGAGGTCGCACATTCTTACTACTGGGTTTTTCCTAAAACAAAGTAGGTAAGAATCAAAGCAAATAGGATTGGGTGGGATGATGACATTAGAAACCTTTGAAGCATGGGTCTAGCAGGGAGCAGCATAAATCCCAAGCAAGTTTATGGTAGTGAGTATTCTTACCCATTCTAAGTGCTGCTGCTATTTATGTCATTAACTTTATATATAAAGCAGGACTCAAGTTGACTTACAAATCATGACAAACACAAAAAACCTAAAATACACAAAAGGAAGGGTTATTATTAAAGTGTATTTAAACTGTCCACAACATTAACACCCAGGTATCACATAAAATTTAGCGGCTTGCAAGCAGCATCATTAAAAGCACTACAACACTTTATTGCCTGTTTTTTTCAGTAATATAACATACTTAAAAATCTGTTGAAATCAAGTAAAGTGGAGAGCCAGGATGGTTTGAGTGTCGAAGTATGATTCTGGAAGCCAGGGCTGGATCTACACTACCCTATATCCTAGGATCCGATCCCAGATTATCTGCCTATCCCATCTGGCAGTGTAGATTCATATAATCCAGTTCAAAGTAGTGAATCTTGAATCAGATCCTGGGATATAGGGCAGTGTAGATCCAGCCTAGGATTTGTATTCCTATTCTGCCATGAGAACCCACTGGGTAATCTTMGGCAAGCCACAMACTCTTAGCSTCAGAGGRAKGCAATGAYAATTCMTCTCTGCACAAATCTTCCAGAGGATATTCCCCTGCCCCTCATAAGTCARAATTGATTTGAAGGCATGCAACAACAACAATAAGTATTAAAGAATGAAGAAAGAAAACCCATYTTTGTTCCAGCAACACRATGAATCTCATCCACCACAAGCCACATAAGGATGGGRGMTTTTTTATTTCACATTTCAATATGAGCTGGTCTKGGACTCATYTACATGSGRCACTTAATGTATGGCTGGTTTGGAGCAGTAATGTTCAAAACTGGCTTCAGGGCATCTACATTACCCATCTGACATCATCAAATGGTGATGGCCAGGGGCTCTCTAGAGTTCCATGGCTGCCACTGTGGTGACAAAAAGACACAGGTTAAGTTCCATTCTGTTTTCCATTTTAGGAGGAATGCAAAAAGTATAATGGTAGCACAAGTCCTTGTGTGTAGAGGTGTTTTGTTTTCAAGTGCCCCCCCCCCCCCGCCCGGTCCTGTTTTCGGGAAGATTTTGGGAGAATGTGAGTGGTGGAGATGTTTGGATTCGTAATTCGGGTTCTGGAGTTCTGTTTTGGGAAGACTCTCCCCAAAAACAGAATTGAGGGAACCCAAAAACAATGGAAGGAACCCAAATTTGAAACAAAAATAGAATGGAT
The DNA here is from genome assembly GCF_025583915.1 of Anolis sagrei ordinatus. Lineage (NCBI taxonomy): Eukaryota > Metazoa > Chordata > Lepidosauria > Squamata > Anolidae > Anolis > Anolis sagrei. The sequence goes on along the minus strand of NW_026846588.1, from coordinate 97,367,062 downwards.
TTCTACTATGTCACACACTCCTACTTGTGAGCAAATAAGAACTGTTCACATGACTCTGTGTGTGTGGTGGAGAAGGTGGTGAGGAATCTTGCTTGTTTTTGTTTTTGTTGTTTGTATTAAATGAACTGTTAACATGAATTTCCCTTTCCAGTTTTTTTTGCAAATTTTAATCAAACTAGAATAGGTGCAGTCCTATGATATCTATTCAAAAATGAAGTCCTATTTTGTTCATATTGACTCACTCGTAGGTAAGTGAGTATGGGATTACAGTCTGTTATGATAATCCTAAAACATAAAGTCAGCTGTATATAAAGCAACAAAGCTTTCTGTTGAATGAACACAGAGGGTGATCCAACCAAGTGAATCACTGCTTATTATTTAGCTAATATACCTTTAAATTGTTTTGTTTTTCCTGCTCAGTCAGGAGGATTTGAAATTACTTAATTTTGACTGGATTTTGAAGGATGTTTAGGTTTATAGTTCCCAACTACTGGCTGAGACTATACAATTGAAATCATACTATATATGTCCAACAGCCAGTTAAGAATGATATGGACAATTGTAAACTGTTTTCTGAAATGTACATATCTGAAATATTAAAATGCAATATGAGGAGAGAAACTTCAAGACTAAGCTAAAACTGTGTTAATATGGTATCTTGGATAATTAAGCCAAAATAAGAAGATTCTAACTACAAAAATGTTTTTTTATACTTGGTTTTGCTCAAAGGATAGGATCCAGAAGATAAGTTTATTTTAGATGTAGAGGTGTAGAAAACGGATTATTTCAGAAGCATTTCACTCATATTGTGGGGAAGCAATGCCAAGAGAAGAGATAACATTAATGATATTAGAAAAGAATGACCATTCTCATTCAAACAAAAAGGATTATGTCACTGTAGGCTATTTTGAATCTTAAATTACAGTACTGAGCATCCAAAGGGTATGTTTAGTCATAGGAACAGTATAAGGGAAGAATGACTTCATTCACTCTTCCAGCCATCAATATATTTGGCAGATGAGTAGAAGGTTGTAATTGTGCCTCATTTTTCAGCAAGAAAGTTATTGACACTTTTAGGATATTAAGACTTTATTTTTTTCTGAAAATGCCTTTATATTAACTTTTTATTCCTAAAGATTGGATGTTTCTGTTAACACCATTATACTCTCAGAATTGCTTTCCATCATAAATATTTTATATACAAATTTTATTCTTTTATCAACAAGGAGCATTTGAAGCAGTTACTGCTTTTATCACCCTTTCCCTTGCTATTCTCCGGAGTGCCATTTCTTCTCTCTGTAATAGAGTTATTCATTGATAGCATAATCCTATGTATCTAAGAGCTATTGAGTTTTCAGAGAGAGGGAATGACAACAACAGCAACAGAAACATATAGCTTATATATCCTATGAAGCAACATAGCTGTAAGTCTCATTGAACATAATGAGATGCACCTCATATTGTGTAACATGTATTTGCCTTAATATTTCCTATGTATTGGACAGTGAAGAAAATTCACAGAAATAAAATAAATTCATATGAAATGTAGTGCTGGTGTAGAGCACCATAAATACTTTGGACTGCAAAAATAACAAAGGGATGGTTCATAGAGAAAATCAGGCTTTTAAATTATATTTTTTTTAAATTAAGTGACTTTGAATCTCAGTTTTGAGAGAAAAGTGGGATATATCATCATCATCGGGGGGCTTAAGCAGAAGCTCCCTGCCAACCACATGGAAAATTCTCTGTTTCAGAAGTACAGGATGCCAGAAGATGACAGATCATGAAGTAAACAGGGTGGTGGTGCAGGGAAAATGCTTCATATATTGAAATTTCTAATGCAAGAGTAGATAATGTTTATCTTGTAGATATTTTAGATTTCACCTCAGAAAACTCCTAGTCAAAGTAACAAATTATTATGGTTATGTGGTTTGTGATGTATAACATCTGGAAGGCCAAAAATAATTGGAAGTATCCATCTTTGGTGTAACAACAACAAATTCAGAACATTTTAAAAAGGACATGGCTGTACTAGTGGTCTCTTTTTAGCCATTTGGTTTGATGTGGGTGTAGAACAATAATGTATGGCCTTATCAGGCAAGTCTTCAGCCCAGTTAAGCCACGGAGCCTCACACCACCCATCAGACACTGCCAGCTCACTTCTGGCAGGGCTACATAGCTCAACTGGGACATAAGCATCCTATGACACTGGGCCCAGAACATGGAAGACTTCCCATGTTCTGTTTAAAACAACAGGGCCAGCATGGAGGGAAGGATGCTTACCCACCCTGTGAGCCTTGGAGGCTGACGAATAATCGCACAGCCCCTCATACTTAGGCTAAAGTTATTGGAACTACATATCAATTTTAAAACAAATTAAACAATTGGCACAAGTAAACCATATATTCAGAAAGAAAAGAAAATCACTTTGAACAGTTCCTTGCTATGCCTTTCTTAGTATTTTCATAAAATTCAGACCTTCTTTTGATTATCTGCTCTAAAACTGCCCATGAATTATAATATAACAACAGTTTATCAGGAAGGATGAAGTAGGGTATTTAATTACTTTGCAGAGGAATCCATTTTTATAGTACATACTATAACTCTAGGAGATAGAATATTTTAAAAGTTCTAAAGAAATCTTCAAAAGTTCAAGATTATGCTATATATTTTCTATCCTACATTTTTTTCATTAGCATTTTTGTTCTGGTGTGATAACATGCAGGTAACACAGATATATACAAATATAAAATAGGGAAAGTTTGACTTCAGAAGAATGTTTGAAAATGATTCCAACACTAGGGTTAAGTGCCAATAAGTGGGAGTGAAATGTTTTCTTGTAGTGGAACTTTTCTTTACTCTTTTTCTCTCCAGTCCCCCAGACAGAAGGGGAAAGGATCGCAGAAAGAGTGGTATCTTAACTCTGATGCTTTTAATCCAGATCTTAATGAAGGATATAAGGACAAATGGATCTGGGGATCTCTTGTAATTTGGCCAGCAGAAAAGGATCAAGGTTTAGTTGAAATGCACAATATTAGTCAGCATATCCCAGATCCAGGGCAAAACTGACTCTACAAAATCCAGACCGAATACTAGACACCGACCACTGTGATGTTCAGTATAAACCCCAAATATCCAGAAAGTTGTTTTCTTGTGTTACCACCTTTTTAGCCCTTCTTGTCAGCATAGAAGGTGAGAGAGGAACATTTTCTTGTCTGTGTGGATCACAGCTGATTGATGGATCAAATCGGCAGTCTCAACCCTGTAAAATTGTAAAAATGTGGACTGTATTTCACTATTCTCATTTGATTGCTATCAATTTGAGCTACTCCTTCTTGTCTTCATTTCATTCTGTCCTCCTCATCTAAAACATAGCCTAAAGTATTTTTTTCAATAATTGTTTAGCAAAAATCATAGCAAATGTAAGGTACACAACATTCCTACACCCAACACCAGAGCGTAAGTGATGGTTTAATACTAGAGGACCCAGAGTACATTTTATCATGTTTTCAGAGTCACTTTTCTGAATGCACTGCGACCATCCAGTCAAAAACAAAGAGTACAATACAATATAGAATAGCTTCAAAACTCTAAAGCAAACCTACTAAAAGAAAGGACAGTCCTGTAACACCTCAATTTATTTATTTATTTACTTTATTTGTATACCGCTGTTCTCAGCCCTTAGGCGACTCACAGCGGTTAACAACAGAACAGCAAAAATACAGTACACGGTAAAAAACAATAACATCATAACACTTAAACAATCCTATATAATTAACAACAATAGCCATTCACTGGCGACTCATCACTGAAAACATGATCCAAATCCGTCATCCATTGTTCCATTCCTATGTTCATTACACTCATTGCGCTAACTATTCGAACGCCTGCTTGAACAACCAGGTTTTCACTTTTTTGCGGAATACCAATAATGATGGAGCTAGTCTGATATCTGTGGGAAGGGCGTTCCACAGCCGAGGGGCCACCACCGAGAAGGCCCTATCTCTCGTCCCCGCCAGCCGTGCCTGTGAGGCAGCTAAATCTGTTTATCAAGGTCCATTCTGCCAAACAAATTAAGTAACCCAAATAATAATCTTATTTAAAAAATTCATTACTGTTGTGGTCCTCAGCAAAGGTTTACTGGTTTTCCAAAGTAACTTCTTTTTAAGATTCTTTTAGAACTCTTTCAATAAAATATTTTATATTAAAATATAACTACATATTTTCCCCATTGCTGCATTGTACATAACTGCTGTTGCTTCCATTTACTGAACTTCATTTGAGTTCTATCATCTGTCTTATATAACAGCAAGACAATAGCTTCTATTGCCAATTCATCTCAATTTAAACATCAAATACATTTTCCTCTGGATTAAAAAACATCATTTCCCTACAATTTTACTTGCCATAGACAACTGTTCAGTGTTTTTGCCTTCTTAAAAAAACTAGATTTATGCAATTATAGTTTTTAAATGCATAAGAGAAGAAAAAGAAAAAGAAATCTTTTATAACTGAACTATAATCATTTATAAAAATGTTGTTTTATAAATTAAGTTGTTTCATTTTTAAAATAGAAGATATAAAAATTTTGTGTTTTCTTTCTCTTGCTTCACTTTTGCTGCTTTCAGTTGAAAGGATATAGATCACAAACATGAACATTTGGCATCGTAATACCTCATTACATTTTTATGGGCTTACAATTTTGTTTTTACATTTTTATTGGATTTTTGTTTAGCAGACAGTCATATTACTGGAACCATTATATGCAGAATCATTCTCATTATATCACAAAAAGTAGTGGGAAATAACATGCAACTAGCCACCAAGTGCCATAACAATTTTCCTTGTAGGCTTTACAAATAGAAAGGTTGCATATACCACCGAATTACAAATCACAACAGAAGGGAAGGGAAGTACAAATAATAACACTGGTTAAAGCTTCCTGAAAACATTTGGCACCTTCCTCCACAAACTTTTAAAATGCCGCTGCATAAAGTTGGTATTTAATAAGCAAGTTGAAATGTCAGGGACAGTTTGGAAATAGTCTGGACCTTGTTTACCTGAAAATAGAGTAAATTGGGGCCAGGCACAGAGTTGCCAGTGACATTCAAAAATTGTGTGTTTTGTGCTGAATACTGTGCAATTATGAAAGTCTTCTTGCAACCCAAAAGCAGTCTTGTAAATGTGTATAATAATGAAAGTTATTTGCTCTCCAACCAGCAAAATAATGAGACAACACAACTGTGTGGATTAAACTATGGACAACTTTTGCTATATGTTACCAACCAATCTCTATATGAACTGCAAATCAATTTAAGGGCATGAACTTGGTGTGTAATGAAACCTAGGGAGTGGCCATCAGAGACCCCATCATAAATCAAGGGTGAGACCCCATGGTCCCTGGCTACAACCAAATGTTGCTTCCAACGGGGAAATGGGTGGAGAATTCCAATCCAATTCCAGAAATATTGAGACCAGAAGTCTCCCTCAAATCATTTATTGATAGATGAGGATTCCCATTCATAGCCTACAAAGGGATGTCATAGGTGCACACCGATATGTGCCCCATTTTCCCATCACAGTTTACGGGCAAGCGTCTGCATAGCCCCTATCCCCCACCAAGCCCTAAAACAACCCGAATACTAGTTTGCAGATCACATAAAAACTGGCTGTTACCTGAATCCGAAAGATGGATCCCATCTGTTTGGTAGAAGTTGTGTTTGGTGTGAGTAATTTCAAGATATTTAATGAAAAATCCACGGCAACGGGCATGGCTGAAGAACTCGGCCGGGGCAAGGAAAACACCCAGGACAAAGGAAATGGGAGCTCTGGGGCAAAAAAAAACAAAAAACAAGCCTGGAGCAGAGAAAACCACAGCTGCCCACCACCACCACCTTCTCCACACATTGTTTGGTAAACTCACAGATTCGGCTTTTCATCCAATCTTCACCATTGCACTATTTACAGCTGTACAATCAGGATACACATATACACAGTGAGATTTATACTTACAAATGATCATCAGACAGTCACACACAGAGAGATATACACAACACGATTCACACAGGAAGAGAGGCATTGAGCATTTCATCTCCCTTTTATAACCACCTACTGACTTGTCATCAGTAAGGGACAAATGACTGATGCAGCGCCTTGTCATAAATCTCATATGATCAGTTATGACTGACTTCTCTGGTTGAAGTAGTCTGCAGTGCGTTTCATGTTCCTTGATTCTTGTTTGGGCACTGCGTTTGGGTCCCTATGTAGAAGCGACTTGCAGTTTCTCAAGTCGCTCCTGACATGACAAAAAAATAGATCCTTATTTTGTATTGTCGAAGGCTTTCATGGCCGGAATCACTGGGTTGTTGTAGGTTTTTTCGGGCTATATGGCCATGGTCTAGAGGCATTCTCTCCTTCTAGACCAGTGGTTCTCAACCTTGGGTCCCCAGATGTTTTTGGCCTACAACTCCCAGAAATCCCAGCCAGTCTATCAGCTGTTAGGATTTCTGGGAGTTGAAGGACAAAAACATCTGGGAACCCCAGGTTGAGAACCACTGTTCTAGACCATGGCCATATAGCCCGAAAAAACCTACAACAACCCAATCCTTATTTGGCCTACAAGTGTCTTTTTATGATTGTTACAACATGGATAATTTACTACAGGTAATCTCTGAGTTGCAAACATTCAACTTACAACTCATAGTTAAGAATGGAGGTGAGAGAAATCTAACCCTCGGAAGGGAAATTCACTCCTGAAAGAATTATCACGAGGAAAAGGTGTCCTTATACTTTTGTTTCTTTTGTGCTTTCTGATGCTGAAGCATATATTTATTAATCCACATCCTTTTTTGAAGACAGAATTTCATTTAGAAATATTTAATGTTTCATTTCCTACTGCTAAGTCCAATTGTAATTACTTGTTCCTTGTCTAATAGAAACATTTAATTTATATTTTCTGACTTATAGCACATAGTTATTAAAGTGAGGGACAGCTTGGAGAATTATGTCGTGTGACTTCGCTGCTATATTTCATATTCAATTGACAGTTCTTTCCACGTTTATGCGTTTGCAATAAATAAATCATAACAATAATTTTTTCTCAGTGGAATCTCAGTGCAAAGTCAATCTTCCAAAGAGAAGTGGAAAAACAAATGCATCATCCATAGAGACCACCATCAATGGAAGCGCTAATAGAATTGCATGGCTTTTGATAGAATTTCAGTATGATATTGACAGGTGATCTGGTACACGGGGGCATATATAGCTCGAGGCTTCTGTTATCATTATGTAGAATTCTTGTTCTTGACACTCATCATGTTATTTCCTTGGAGATACGATTTCAGATACCAGAGTATTTTGTCAGGCTCATACAATTATAAATAGAACTGACTGCATCTCGCAGCTGTTAGAACTAACAGTAGTATTTAATTTGACATGTAAGTCTTGCTTTTCTTCCCTCTGGGTTCTTGTCCAAGCATAGTTATTATTCGTTAATATCAGTGTTAAACTGATCTTTGTGTTACCTTTTTTCCATATGAAAGTGAAAAAGGAAAGCTTTCCTGGCTCGCTCTGCATGCGAAAAGTTTGCAAAATTTAAGGGGGACTTCACTTTTTAATTCATTTTCTTTATGAAGTGACAAGAGTCCCTCTTTTGTTAGTTCTGAAGATGACTAAGGGCCCATCCAGACAAGCCTTAAAAGTGAGATCTGTCTGGGTTTTACTTGAAGTGTCCAAATAACATCTCCAGTAAAACCGAATTAATTAGGAACAAAACGGGGTTTTCCGGCTTTATTCCAAATTAATTAAATACCTTGTTATGGTAAAATCTTGGTCTTACCAGTTCTGCATCCTGTGTGGATTGGGTCCAGGAACCGTGTCACAGGATCCCCGCACCCTGTCCACAAAGCCATCTCGGTTTTGTGGGTTCTAGGAGCCCTCCCCCCAAACCTCAAAATAACCCTTAAAAGAAATGTAAAGTTACCTGACTACCATCATGTTCCTCCTCACTCCAGGAGATGGGGGAAGGGAGTAAAATCTCTCTCCCCCCCCTCCATCTCCTGGCGCCTCATTTCCTTGAACGTCCTGGCACAAGGAGCAACATAATGGTGATCACGTAAGTTGAACTCTCTTTTTAGGTGTTATTTTGGGCAGCTTTGGGGTGGCTGCATGCCATCCTAATTTTTATCAGAGTGGCATTTTTTTGTTTTTTTAAAAAAATAAAATTGTTTATTTTGGTTATGGTACATAACAGAAAAGCAAATCGTGGCAGATATAATCAGGTAACTATATTTTTGATGTGTACATGCCTTAGTCAATCAACCAGTTAATTTTGACATTGAGTACAAATTATTATCATTTACATAACTTAATACACACAGACTTGCTATTTCTGCCTGTTTTCCACTACTTTCAGTCAAAACTTTCTATTCCATTTTTTCCATAACATTCAGAAAATCAGCACATAGCATTTTACACACAGCAGACCATACACTCATCCCAAAACCCCTATTCCAGACAAAATAAAACCTCTTCCCCACACCAGTACACCCTTCACCATGACTTCCCACACCGAACCACTATGAAGCCTTTAATCCTATTTATCTATCCTTATTCATGGTAAACCTAAATTCCTAATGGAGCGCCTCTATATTACTGACTCTCTATTCAGATATGCCATGGCCAACTTCCATTTTTCTTAAAAGTTCTCATTGCTTTTATTTCTCCTGTTATAAGTTAGTCTGACCATTAACATATATTCTCGCATTCTTTCCCTCCAATCCTTTTTGGTTAAACCTTTTTCCCCTTTCCAGTCTTTGGCTATGGTCAATCTTGGCACTGCAAAGCTATATTGAAATATTTCTTGGTCCTTTTGTTTGTTGTTTTCTCTATGTAGACCTAGCAGACACAATCCTGAGCTTTTTAAAATCTTGTTATGTAACATTTTATTTGTCTCCTTAATTACCTTATCCCAAAATTCCTGTATGATCACACAGGTCCACCACATATGGAGGAATGTCCCTTTCTGTTTCCTGCATCTCCAGCAAATACCTTGTTGTGATTTGTCTGTTTTAGCCAATGTTGCTGGAGTGATATAACACCTATAAAACATTTTATATTGATTCTCCCTAATTGAACCCGATAATGTAAATTTGAATTCTTTATTCCATGGGTATTCCCAGTTGTCCAATTCTATTCGTCTGCCTAGGTCCTTGGCCCAGGATATCATTACTGTCTTGACTCTGTTGTCCTCCATGTTATAGCTTAGTATGTATTTGTATAATCTAGAGATTAATCCTTTATCCCCCTTTTCCCATATTCTTTCCAATTCTGATTCTTTGGTTGCAAATCCAATCCTCATGTCTTTTTTGTATCTTTCATGCAATTGGTGATATTGAAACCAATCATTAATCTCCAATTCTTCCTGCCCTCTTAATTTCCACTTTTCATTTTCATGGCACGTTAACACCCTTGGCCCCAGGGAAAGCTAAGTTTTTGGAGGGCAGAGGAGTCTTAAACCTGCACTGAAGGGGTTTTTTGAAAACCCATTTTGGCACAAGTTTAAGCCCTGTCTGGAAGCGCCCTATGTTAGCAGAACAATGTTAATGCCTTTAGCCAATTGTTAATAAGCTACAACTAATTCAATTTGTTTTCATTTTCAATTATAAGTATTTTTTTCTTTATTTGTGTTTTTAATGTTAAAAACTGAATTAAATTTAATTCAGTTGTATTTATGTAATAAGAAGGGGAAACTGCTATTTAAGTAAAAACTTCATTAAAGGGCATTAAATATCCCCTGTTCCATGTCCTTGTTGTGAAATAGAGAGAGAACAAAACAACCACATGACTTTTTGAAAATCTCTTTTTTCAACCATCCTACCAAAAACTTGTTTAGTGTATGTATTTTGGGTTTTTTATCTTATTGATTCTCAAATAGATCCATTAAATATCCCATGGTTAAGAGATCAAAAGTTCACTTTCATGGGATAGATGAGGAACTTCTGGGTGCTGTCTGATGTAAAATGTAAGAGGACTGCTTGGATGCAAGTAAAATCCAATCCATTTCTATTTGTAAATTTAAAAATATTTTAACCTTAGAATTAAGTAAACTTTTCTGTAGCACACTGAACTGAAATAAATGGATTAGACCATATCAACACAATCTTCCCACTTTTTGTGTTGTTGCACAAAAAATCCTGGTAGCTAAAGATGGTATTTATTATCCTGCACCAACACACCTCATCCAGCCTAGTCTCTGTAATACAGTCAGGGTCAGGGGCGGCTCAACCCATTATGCAAAGTAAGCATTTGCAGTATAGTTGATTTTGCCCAGGGGCGCTCTTGAGACGCTCTTTGGGGAAAATAGACCTTGACATATGCGAGTTGTAGTTACTGGGATATATAGTTCACCTACAATCAAAGAGCATTCTGAATTCCACCAATGATGGAATTGAACCAAATATGGCACACAGAACTCCCACAATGAACAGAAAATATATATCAGTGATTGCTTGGGGGGGGGGGGCAAAATACTGTTTGCTTACCGTTGAAAATTACCTAGGGCCACCTCTGGTCAGGGTCACATCGTGAATGGCAGCTGTTTTACCATTTACCAATCTGGCATTAAACAGCAGTATTTTCAGCTCATCATACTTTTGTTTAATCCACCAATCACTCCATCTCTAATTACACACCATGAGATGTGTAATGGCTGACAAAAACAGTCATACAGAAAAAAAACTAAATATACATCTTTTCACAGAATCTAAGAGAAGCATTAACTCAGGAGGTAAGGAAGGCTACTCTCATTTAGATGTTGCTAGCACAGTTCAAGATGTACTGAATCTTAAACCCGAATATGCTATGGGGAAATTTTCAGATTGTTAAGAATTGTAGTTCCAGCATAGGATTCAAATAAGATGTTGATTATGACAGATTGTAATGGAAAGTTTAATAAGAGATTATTAGTTATTCTTATTAATTATTGTAACGGTTCTTAACACGTTATTTTATTGAGTAAAAGAAGCTCCACTTGGCATGGGGAGTAATAGGGTGGGACTAGTGAAAATAATACCCGGGAGAAAGAGGGGAGGGGAAGAAGTGTGGATTCAGAGAAAAACCAGTTGGAAAGTTTCATTTTGGAGATAGCAATTCACAGGACTTCCACCTACAGAGCCTGGACCTCTGCCTGCTGGTCTAGCCACAGGCCACTAAGCACCTCATCAGAAAGCCCTGGTGAAGTGTCTCCAGATTTTTGCGAGGAAAGAGGAAACAGTGGGGCAAATCTGTAACCCTGCACACAGCTCCCTCTTCGCAATGCTTTCCCCATCACATGGGAAAAGCATTGTCCTTGCTAGGAGGCCCCCGTGCTGACTCCATTAGAGCTTCATTGGAGATAGCACAACATGGGAAGTGTTCCTTCTTGGGGTAGAAGCGTCTGGCAATGCTTTCAGTCTGGTTGGGGGCATGGCCTATGCCAGGTGTCACACAATGTTGTGTAATGTTCAATGTCAGTTTCTGTCCCTCAGATGGAGTGAAAGCATCCTAGGATGCTAAAATCACTCCATCTGATGAGGCTGAAAGAGCATGGGAGTTTTCTTCTTATTTGAACAGATTAAGCAAGAATAAAAACTCCTAAAATTAGTGGGCTCCTAAAACAGAGTAAATTTATTTGAACAGGCAGATGTGGTGGGTAGTTTCACCATAAACTTACGTGTTTCCTCAGGCAAAGCACATTATAGGGAAATGGGGAATAATTGAAGAAAGGAGAAAGAAGTTTAACACAATTATTTCCATCCTTGCTACTTTCCTGGCCTACATTATCACTTATTTGATTTTACTTCTCTCATAATCTAATCTTGTTCTGGGGAAGAGGGGGGCATTGAGCCCTGAAAATTATAGGAACTCACAGGTACTCACTTGCAGTTAGTACAATCCCCTCCTTCCCTGAAGCACATATGTAAAGCCACTTCAGTTCATAGATGATCATTTACCTTTTCCGTTGTCCTATTTGTGACTTAAAAGCTCAAAAAGAAGTAACAGATTGAATCAAGTGAAGGTGACGGAGGTATAGGAAAGGCTATCAAGAGGAAAGAGATATTAATCAACTACAAAATCTGTGCAACCATACAGGTACAATTGTATACAATAATTTCTTCCTGGCTAAGGTTGCTGAGAAATGGTTCCAAAACTTTGATGTGCAAACATTTAAAAAAGAAAGTACAAGAAATGACAAGAAGGATACTACTTCTGGCACAAAAACTGGAATACGTAATTGCTTTAAGGTAAGCTTTGGTGCATCAGTGCAGTGGGCAATCTACAACAGAGGAAATCAACAGAGTCCTTCAGCTAATGGATTCCAACATCCACTTGCACCAATTGGTAGACCCCCCCCCCAACCTATGGATTTTATATAGACTATGCCAACACCTAAACCAGGGGTCCTCAAACTTTTTAAACCAGGGGCCAGTTCACTGTCCCTCAAACCGTTGGAGAGCCGGACTATAGTTTCTTTTAAAAAATCAATTAAAAAATTCCTATGCACATTGCACATATCTTATTTTGCTGTGTGGAAGGGCCCTTACAGGGGGTTCTTTCTAGCCCTCTTTAGGCAGTAATTCCAGGAGCAGAGAATGGGAAATCTTCCTATTTCTAGTCTGAACAAAATCTGGCTACCAGTATTAAAAAAACTCTAAAATTATAACTGTAAATAAAGAACAACACTCAAACACAGGGGAACTCCAGACAAGAAACAATCAGGGCCAGCTAATCACCTCTCAACAAAGGATTCTCCCTAAAAACTGTCAGGCTATGAAATGGTAATCAAGGTGGCCAATTGAAACATTCATACCTACCTCCAACAGACAAGAGTTCTTTCTCCCACCCTGGATCTTCCACAATTTTCCTAGTTAAAGGTTTTCCTCTGACATGAAGTCCAGTCGTGTCTGGGGTGTGGTGATCATCTGCATTTCTAAGTCGAAGAGCCGGCGTTGTCCGTAGACACCTCCACGGTCATGTGGCCGGCATGACTGCATGGAGCGCCAGGGCAGCCTCCCTTGGCTGGCTCCCGCTGCCCATTGGGCCCAATGGGCAGCATGAGCCTGCCAAGGGAGGAGCAGCACCGCGCGGACTACTCACACTAGGCCACACGGAGCAGCTGCCCTTGGCTGGCTCACGCTGCCCATCAGACCTGACGGATAGCGTGAGCCAGCCAAGGGAGGAGTAGCACCGCATGGACTACGTGCGAGTAGGCCACGCGGAGCAGCTGCCCTTGGCTGGCTCACGCTGCCCATCGGACCTGGCAGATAGCATGAGCCAGCCAAGGGAGGGGCACTGTGGGGGGGGGGGGCGCTCCTCCTCCACGGGCCGGATAAGTGCCCTTGGTGGGCTGGAAGTGGCCCGCAGGCCATAGTTCGGGGACCCCTGACCTAAACTCTTGATCACCAAGTTTATATGACACAGAACCAAATCAAATATATTTAATGTGCAGGGTGATTCATCTCCATCTTTATCGCTATGAGAATAGCTCAAGACCATTGCTAATGGGAAATTCTCATTCACAATCTGTTCTCAATCTTGAACTAGGTTGGCTGAAGCAAAATGATCTGGAAGGTTGTATATCATACACATTAATTATTTTAGCGCTGTTGGTTAGTTGTTAACACCCTCTACATGAACTCTTATTGGAAGAGCCTTCTGAAAGCGTAAATTAATAAACTTTGCTACTGCATATAGTGAATTAGGCATTAGAGAAAAGGAGGTATTCTAGTGATCACCCATAGTTCATGTAGGATCTCTATTTTCTTTGGTAGAGGAGGATGATACAAATGTGATACTGTGTGGGGAATTGATGGAGGACAGGACTATTTGGTTCCTGTTTTGCTATCACAAATAGCAGGAGAAATGGAGCTTTGTTTCATAAGAGGGAAGAAGGGGAAGAACATCTTTAATTCCACCATCTGTCACTACTTTTGTCTCTTATCACCATTAGTTATCTTGAATCAAAATAGAAGAAAACCCAGTTTAACAGATAAAGCAATGTGTGTGTGTGTGTTCTTTATATAGAGCACTACATTTGCAGAGGTATTTCTGGATGAAGTTGATAGTACATCCTTTTGCTCTTGCAAATGATAACCTCAGGGTGTTATGTTTTAAGTGAAAAAGTTATCTCCTAATTGCACATTATTGCCAACATCTTATCTTAAATCATGATAATCTCCATTGTTAACATTGTTAAATAATAACCCCACTAATGGCCTCTGGAGACTAATTGCATCCAGTCAGTGGGGATAATGTCTTTATGTTTAAGTATAAATACTTTTAGATATAAGGCAGTCATTAGCATTGATTAAACAATGTCGACATAAATAATTGGTAGAGCGATACAAGCCCCCAAAGTAGCATTCCTTGTGTTCAACAATGTTCTGCAAGACCTAACTAAAACATTAATGAAACTAAAATATATTCTCGTATCTTATTCCAGCATATGGTTTCACTTCACTCCTATAATGGTGGCTTATTTGCCGATGTATTAGATTGGTCCAGGTGAGAAGGTTTGGACTTGGAAGATAGAAGAACTGGAACCAAAATAAACTGTCTGAGATTATACTGAAGAATAAATAGATCCATCCATTTATTAATTAGCAAATATTTCTAGAGCTGAGTGAACTGTCCCATCAATCATACTTTTAAAATGTGGAAGAAACCTTATGAATGATAATGTCTAACTTTGAAGGTCTCCTGTAGCTTGATGCATTATTATAGGTTGTTCAACAAGTGAAATATATTATTTCATTTTTCTATCACAACAACTATCACTTATGTGGGAATAGCTAATTGATGCTAATTACAAAGCGGGAATAAGTGTGTTCCTTGCTGAAAATCAAAACTCAATTGACCAGCTAGGCACAATATCCCTTGGTGATATGTATTGTGATGGTAAACAAAGATGGGTATTTCTTGAGTCTTGAGTCTGCTGTCTTCTTTCCAGATTATTTAGATTTTGGTTCTCATGAAGATTTCAACAGTACATTGTGCTATGAGAGAAAATTTGGGAGGAGGGGTGTCCCCAAATATCAATAGGAAATTATCTCACTCACCCTGGCACTAGAGAATCCTATCAAAAGTTGTCTTTCTTGCTTTTGTTGCTCCAAGCTCCAAAAAAAGGAGCAAACACTATGGTAGCCAGGAACATTGATGTAACTTATTGGGTTGTTGTAGGTTTTTTTCGGGCTATATGGCCATGTTCTAAAGGCATTTTCTCCTGACGTTTCACCTGCATCTATGGCGAGCATCCTCAGAGGTAGTGAGGTCTGTTGGAACTAGGAAAAAGGTTTATATATCTGTTGAATGACCAGGGTGGGACAAAGGACTCTTGTCTGTTGGAGGTAGGTGTGAATGTTTCAACTGATCACCTTGATTATCATTTGATTGCTTGGCAGTGCCTGGAGCAATCTTTTGTTGAGAGGTGATTAGATGTCCTTGTTTGTTTCCTCTCTGTTGTTGTGCTGTTCTAATTTTAGAGTTTTTAAATACTGGTAGCCAGATTTTGTTCATTTTCATGGAACTTATTGTTCCATGAAAATGAACCAGGATGTAACTTATTGTTTATCTGAAAAGGCTAAAGATAATTTATCAGTAATAGGAATACTCACCCTGTTGTCAGAATAAAGTAGAATATGTTCCCGCCATAGCTAAAACCAACGTTTGTAACATACTGTGATGCAGGTGATATTCAAGTTCTTTCTATATTTGTTGGGATTTGGTTCCAGGAACCTTCAATTGATACAAAAAACCATGGATATTCAAATCCCATTATATTCAATAATGTAGTGAAATTATGTCCCTTATATAAAATGGCAAAAACATCTGCTTTTGTGAATAATTGTAAAAAAATATATTTACAAGCAGTAGATCATTAAATCCTTGGATGCAAAGGGCCCATTGTACCAGCAAAACATAAATTGAGATATCAAATCCCATTATATTCAATAATGTAGTGAAATTATGTCCCCTATATAAAATGGCAAAAACATCTGCTTTTGTGAATAATTGTATATCTATCATCTATCTATCTATCTATCTATCTATCTATCTATATATATATATATATATATATATATATATATATATATATATGCTCTGTGCATAATGAGTACCTTAAAAACAAAGGAACCAATGAACGAAATCACACCAAATTTGGCAACAAAACGTCTCACAACACAAGGAGTGACCATCACTCAAAAAATTATGATTTTGTCATTTGGGAGTTGTAGTTGCTGGGATTTATAGTTCACCTAAAATCAAAGAGCATTCTGAACTCCATCAATGATGGAATTGAACCAAACTTGACACACAGAACTCCCATGACCAACAGAAAATACTGGAAGGGTTTGGTGGGCATTGACCTTGAGTTTTGGAGTTGTAGTTCACCTACATCCAGAGAGCACTGTGGACTCAAACAATGATGGATCTGGACCAAACTTGGCAATGATAATATGCCCAAATATGATCACAGATGGAGTTTGGGGAAAATAGACCTTGACATTTGGGAGTTGTAGTTGCTGGGATTTATAGTTCACTACAATTACAGAGCATTCTGAAACCCACAAACAGAACTGGGGCAAACTTCCCACACAGAACTGCCATGACCAACAGAAATACTTAAGGCCATCCTGTCAACTCCCTTCAGCAGGGCAAGAAAACATAATCAAAGCCCTCCTGACAAAGAGCCATCCAGCCATAGATATAGATGATTCACATACACACAGATATAGTATTTGAAAGGGACCCCTAAAGAAGGGCAATAATATGCTCCATGTTCCAGAGTTGGCAAACCAGACAATCTCTACATCAACACTGACAAAGAAACAACAAGAAGTACTGTTTATCCACAAACAGAAAGAAATTCCATATATTAGAAACTTTATTTTATATATTTTCAAGATTGCCAGACTGAGCCACATCAAAGCGTGGCAGGGGACAGCTAGTGTGTGTGTGTGTGTGTGTGTGTGTGTGTGTGTGTGTATATATATATATATACACATACACACACACACACATACATACACACACACACACACACACACACACACAGGCAGTAGATCAATGAATCCTTGGATGCAAAGGGCCCATTGTACCAACAAAATATAAATTGAGATATCAGTCACTGGATGAACATTGCATGAGTATACATTTGAAAACTCTTCTCTGGTATAGAAATGTACAGAATTCAAAGCATACGAAAGTTTTGAGAGTGCATGAGTTACCTTGAATTAATTGTTTTGATCAACATGTACCAAGGAGGATTGTTCAAACTGTGGGAATGAAAGAAGAAAAACATATCAATGTTTTCAAAGCTGATCCTCGGGTTCTTTATGGAATAGACTGTGGTTAGTGAGTTATTCCTTGATGCTCACTGCCAACACTGCTCCCTTTCTTCCTTAACGTTCACCAGAAGGTATTGAAGAACCCCTCGCCTTGTAATGCATCTGTATCTCCCTTCCTTTGCTGGAGAAGGAAGAGTTTAATCTTTGAAACTATCTTATGTTTTATGTATAAGAAAATACTACAATCAGAAACCTGGAAGTGTGTTGCAATTATCATATGGATAGTAGGCACTCTCAGCTTCCTGTATCAGTCAAAATCATATGCAATTAACATAGCATTGCCTTGCCAAAGAGGAAATACAAAACAAACATAACTTCTAACTAAACTAATAGTCCCTCCTCTCTTGCAAATCTTGGCCTTTGTCTGCTCATCCAGTTCTCATGCCATGGCTAAGGTCTTTGAATATGCAGTTACTCTACTCCTTTTAGAGGCTTGAAACAAAAAGTAGTTTTGATAGGTTTCCAGTTTTAAAATCCCTCAGCAAGTCTAATGGGCTGATTCCCACTAGCTGGCTGATTCATTAACCTTGTGGCCGCTGAACTAACTCATTGTATTAACCCCCTTCCTAGCCCTGAACAAAATTTGTTATGCATGATAATGTCGAACTTTGAAGGTTCTACCTTGGCATTTTCATAAACTTAAAATATAGTTTTTCTTTCTACAAACCTTTCTGTTAATTGATTTGACTCGCTTCCAAAAGCTTTCTTTCCTGTAAAAATGGTACTTTCCTTGAAGTCAAAACTGGCATAATGTTATAATAAGATTATAAATTACAAATACTGTAATTGATATTCTTTTGAGAGCACCAGCCTGCAATCTCAAATGGTACTGACAAAAAGACATATTGCCTCATAAACTCGGTTGAAACATATCTGCTATGTTTGTCCACTTAACTAGTTGATTGCTTTTTATTGCTTGTGGATGTTCTGTCTTACACGACATGTTAGCCCTAAACAGTTCAAGCCCAGATTACCTATCCGAACGTATCTCCTTCTATGAACCATCACATAGCTTAAGATCATCAGGAGAGGCCCTGCTTTTGATCCCACCACTCTCGCAAGGGCGGTTGGTGGGGACAAGAGACAAGGCCTTCTCAGCAGTGCCCCCCCCCCATTTGTGGAACTCTCTCCCTAAGGATATCAGGTTGGCTACCTCCCTCCTGTCCTTCAGAAGACAATTGAAGACTTGGCTTTGGGACCAGGTGTTCAACTAGAGGATAGCAGCAATATGGAAAGGAATTTTTGAATTTTTACAACATTGGATTCTCCCGGCTTGGTTTCATCTTTACTAGCACATTAATGTATTCTTAAATAAATGCACTGATGATTTTGTATAATGTTTTTAAAACGATTTTACTGTTTTAATTGTAATGTTATGGTGTATATGTTGTTAGCATCATTTGATGCTTATGTGAGGTCATCCTGAGTCCCCTTATGGGGAGAAGGGTAGGGTAGAAATGTATGAAATAAATAAATAAATGTTAGTCAGTCCATTTATAGGCCAAATTCAAGCTGTTGGTTCTTATCTCCAAAAATGGTAGCTTGAAACCAGGAAGTTGAGGGATGATCATCCTCCGTATGAACCTCTCTTCAATTGCAATCATCTTCTGAGAACTTGAATTCTACTACAAAGATGGATGCTATGTGAGGACACCTAACAGGGTCTTTCTAGGCTCAGCACCCCAATTTTGTAATTTCTTCCTATGAAGGATTGAGCTTCTTTGATGTTCTTCAATCAGGCAGTATTTTTGTTGCTGTTATTGTTCATCCAGTTTTATGAAGTGTTTCAATTTTATCTAGTTGTGGTTTTGTTTTTAACTTCACTAACATTGTTTTATGCTACAAAACTTTGGGAAGGTTATTTTTAAAAAGCCAATTTTAGAGGCAAAAGTAATATAATTTTTAAATAAATTCAATTCACAAGAACTTGATGTAATCTCTGTATCATTTCTTAAATGCTGTTGAAATTTCTTCTTCCCATTCTAGTTTCAGAGGAAGTGGGAGGGAAGAAAGATTGGTAACTCCTTCCAGAAATGTCATTCTTTTCTTCTCAAAGGAAGCAAAAGGCAATTTTAACAGTTGTCTGACTGCTACCAAAAAGAGGTTTTGAGAACTGCACAGACTTTGAAAATTATACATACCTTGGGACACTTTCTGAACAAAATGGCATGTGATAATTTTGTGAAGAAAACAACACATTCTGTGCACGTAATATTTTCTTTGCAGAAGATAAAATTACTTGCACTAGAATCCTGTTGACATATGCAAGTTGTATAGTTCACCTAAAATCAAAAGCATTCTGAACTCCACCAATGATGGAATTGAACCAAATGTGGCACACAGAATTCCCACGACGAACAGAAAATATATATCAGTGATTGGTTTGGGGGGGGGGGGCAAATACTGTTTGCTTGCCGTTGAAAATTACCTAGGGCCGCCTCTGCCTCTCTGTTACAGGTTGAGAGCAAGGCACCACTAGTACTTGATATAAATGTTTGCAGTGATGACTAGGGTTTCAAAACATGAAGCCAGAAAGAAAAATATTTCCTGACTTTACTAATATATTTTAATGATTAATATTGCTCATTCTGCAAGAAATTAAAAGTGTTATGTTAATCATATTTTTAAATCTACAGTTTTATATGAGGTTTTTAAAATTAAATAATGCATAACTGATTATGGATTCATACATATTCTTAAATTGATGCTCTTATATATTTATTTTAATTGAACCTATTTATATGGAAAAGAATACAGTAGGGTGATGGGGATGGTGGTGAGTCTCATTGAGATCATTGTGGCTGTACTGATATTATTTGCCATTATCTATATCTTTTTTTTATTATCCTTTCCATCTGGCGTTAGACCCAAGCTGTGTGCAACATACCATCAACCCCTTTGAACTACCTTCATGAACTTTCAGTTTATAACTTGCAATTTTCACCTTAGAATTTGCAATGTGATGTCAAAAGCTCTTCCAGTTCCTCCCTTGAAAATTTCCCAAAGCTGCAAGGATTTTGGGACTCTCTTTATCATTTCCTTACCCTCCACAATCATCAACATCTTTCTGAATTCCATGTGATTTATCATTACAGGAACTCTGACTTCAGAAGAGTAAACAGCATCCAGATCCCTTCAACCAAAATGGATCAAAGGGTTTTGCACACTTTCACAAAATCACCTGGACATATGGACAACAGCAGCAACATTAAAAACATGGGAATGAACTGAAGGTAATTTGGTTCTTCTTGCTTCCTTTTTCTTTTTTCTTGCTGCGCAAGATGTTATAGCCAAATTGACTGATCAATATGGGGCATGACCTGTATAAATGTACAACTTTCATGCTCTCTCTTTTTCTTTGTGTCTGCTGAGGTGGGAGAAAACTGAGAAGTATATTGATGAAACCATGTGTTTTTCAGGCTTATGATATATTTGGGAAGACAGTAGTGAAAGGAAAAACAAATGAATAATATGTATTCATTGCCAGAATTTATTCTTGGATCTGAAGTAACTTTGATGTAATAGGCAAATTTCCAACAGAATATTGATTCATTATGACCTAAACTTGCACTGCCTTCCTGATAATTAGGAAATTGTTGATTTGCAGTCTCCAGCCACATCATTTCTGACCTATTTGTTCACATTGAACATTACCAGGTTAAATGTGATTTTATGAAAATATTTTATGTATTTATTTATTTGTCGTGTCAGGGCAACCAGTCAATTATATTACATTTCTAACAGAACAAAGCAAACAAACAGGCAAAATACAAAATTTGTGAGTTTGGTAGTTGATTAAATGTCCTTTGACCAGTATCTGGCCACTTGGAGTGCTCTGGTGTTGCTGCAAGGAGGTCCTCCATGGTGCATGTGGCAGGGCTCAGGTTGCATTGCAGCAGGTGGTCAGTGGTTTGCTCTTCTACACACTCGCATATCGTGGATTCCTCTTTGTAGCCCCATTTCTTAGGATTGGCTCTGCATCTTGTGGTGCCAGAGCGCAGTCTATTCAGCGCCTTCCAAGTCGCCCAGTTTTCTGTGTGCCCAGGGGGGAGTCTCTCATTTGGTATCAGCCATTGATTGAGGTTCTGGGTTTGAGCCTGCCACTTTTGGACTCTTGCTTGCTGAGGTGTTCCAGCAAGTGTCTCTGTAGATCTTAGAAAACTATTTCTAGATTTAAGTCATTGACGTGCTGGCTGATACCCAAACAGGGATGAGCTGGAGATGTCTCTGCCTTGGTCCTTTCACTATTGGCTGCTACTTCCTGGCGGATGTCAGGTGGTGCAATACGGGCTAAGCAGTGTAATTTCTCCAGTGGTGTAGGGCGCAGACACCCCGTGATAATGCGGCATGTCTCATTAAGAGCCACATCCACTGTTTTAGTGTGGTGAGATGTCTTCCACACTGGGCATGCGTACTCAGCAGCAGAGTAGCATAGCGCAAGGGCAGATGTCTTCACTGTGTCTGGTTGTGATCCCCAGGTTGTGCCAGTCAGCTTTCATATGATATTGTTTATAGCACCCACTTTTTGCTTGATGTTCAGGCAGTGCTTCTTGTAGGTAAGAGCACGGTCCAGAGTGACTCCCAGGTATTTGGGTGCGCTGCAATGCTCCAGTGGGATTCCTTCCCAGGTAATCCTCAGAGCTCGGGATGCTTGTCTGTTCTTAAGGTGAAAGGCACATGTCTGTGTTTTAGATGGGTTGGGGATCAGCTGGTTTTTCCTGTAATAGGCAGTAAGAGCACCTAGAGCTTCGGAGAGCTTCTGTTCTACCATTTCAAAGCTCCCTGCTTGAGCGATTTTATGTATGATATTATAGTACGTCATCTTTGTGGTAGCATAGAACTGTAACTTCATAATCTTTGTTGCAAGCTTGTACTCGTAAACACTCAAATGCTATCCTCTGTGCACTGTGTCCCCTGTTCATTTTTTTCTGAGGCTAATTTTTATTTTTTAAAGTTAATTTTAGGTTGTCCTCATATATTATTCCAATTAAATTCCTGTCTTTCTCATAACATTTATCAATGACAAAACATGACTACTACTTGTTTACTGATATATTATTTATTTTATTCAATGCTGATTAACACCAAACTCATAGACACAAAAAGATTGAGCAAAGATTGACTTGGAGATTGCTTGGATGACATTTTGTTTTCTGCAATGGCTATGTTTTATTAGTTAAATGTATCAGTACTTTTCTAATTCTAAAAGATTTGCTTTTTGAAGATAAATTGTTCTTTTAAGCATTGTAAAGCTTTCAGGTGGGTTGTATCCATTACATCAAATTGAACGAATATTTTTTTTTGTTAGTGGCTACAGTCTTAGTGGATGGCAGGTAATTACATATCATCAATGAGGAGGTTGCTCAGGGTTCATCTATCCTATAATTCTTCACTATCTTTCCCATGCAGACATTTGCCCTAGAGGATATCGAAAATTTTATGGTGTTTCTTCTCTAAAGATTCACCCACTGCAAGTGAGTTATGTGCTCATTTCTGCAAAAGAGAATGAACAACACTAATGTGATTTTGGATGGCAGATTCATTTTCAAAATGATGATAATGCATCCTTATCTTTTCAAAGCTCCTTCTGTGCAAATCTGAAACAGTTGAGAAACCATTCAAATTGTGTTTTCAGAATTTAACTTTGAAACAAATGTTGTCTATATCTGTATTCTATGAAAATTCAGAAAGTCATTTCGTAGCATGTCTTTATTGCTCTACAGATCCATGCATGTGTGAAGGACTAGAGAATGAAGTGTGGTATAATGACCTTCCTGTAGTCTGTGTCTTCACTTCTTAATATATGAACTAAAAAAAATTCAATCAAGATTTACTTCATGGTATTCACAATTTTAACATACATTACTATGCTCTTGAATCTTCTTTTCCACAATGTTGTTACCCACAGTTGGAGACCTTATAACTGTGGTTCCAGATCTAAAATAAATCAGATCCTTTCAGCAATCATATCTTGAAAAGATCACGGAAAGTGGGATACACTTACCCATAGTGAAAGTTTGCTTTCCTTTACTGTGTTCTTAAAAAGTGATATTCTTTTTGATACTTATTGAGAGAGGTGTTGTTTCTTCTCTGCTGTTAGATGTGAAATGCACATATTTAACCACTATTTCTCAGTTTCAACATGGATTGCCCATCATGCTTTATTCACTTGGCTATGAAATAAATGTGGCTTTTGGAAGGGGGAGAAAATAAGTCCAACTGAAGCTCACAAACAAAATTACCTTATAAATAATTGATTGATTTGTACACAATGTATTGATTTAAAAGTTTAGTGAATTCAAATAATATTGTATTTTCTTCAGCTGAATATGATTGAGACAATCATGGTCAAATTGTAAGGCTGTAATACAGTATTTGGTAGGGTTGGATAGGTTCGCTCGGATGTAGCATAATTCGGAAAAAAATCGGATTTTTTGCCTTCCGAAGGGACTTCTGCCACATTTCTGCGAGGCTGTAGTCTCCAATAGATTCGATTTGGCTTGCGCAATTGATTTCAGGGACGCAGAAGTGAGTCAGAACTATAATGAAGCATTTTTAATGCAACTAATCCTGCTGGGAGGCGAAGCATAAGAGGCTTGCCTCCCTGCCAATCAGAGGTTATGTTTTGGGAGGGGAGGGGTTTGCAGTGTCTGGCAGCCATTGCTGTATATAAACCGAAGCACATGGCTGGAAGGCTCATTGGCAGCCAGGGAAGGGAGAGGGGAGGTTGGATCGTTGTTCCTGCTGCTGCTTGTTGCTGTTGGGTGTGGGGTTGAAGAAAGGGTTTGGAGCTAGAAGAAAGGAGTTTTTTATAATAGAGGAAGGCCAGGCAGAAGAGAAGATTTTGAGAGAGCCAGAAGGGTTTGGAGCCAGAGAAGAGAGAGAAAGAAGGAAAAGTTTGTTTGGGAGGTGGGGAGGTGGGGAGATGGTGAAATTAATAAAGTTGTTTCTGGAAATATCTTTTTTTTGCTCACCACCAAAGCTTTGCTATTTTTATTGGGATCGCTCCCTTTTTTGGGGTGTGTGTTTTGGTGACTTGACACTGCATTTCCTAACCTTGCTGGGCCTCAGTTGCACAAACAGTGAGTTCCAACAGTATGAAGTTGGGGGAGAGTGATCTCGTATAACCTTTTGTCATTTCCTTAAAGATTCAAGGAAGTAGCTCTTTTATTTTTATTTTAATAAATTATTTCTAAACTTGTTTGAAAAAATTCTTTAAAATCAGTGGATCATCTAACATGTTAAAATTTGGTATGCCAACAGAGGAGGATGTGTTGTAGCAATATATCAAGTTTCATCAAGATATGTGTAAAAATGAGGGAGAAAGAAGCCCCTGGATTTTCCCCAGTTCTAGTGCTGTTTTCCGTGTATTGTGCAATCGCGTCCACCATTAACAAATCGATTCAGAAGTTTCAAATGTTTTGGAATGTTCTGAATTTTTTTCAGAAAAATTCGGAAGTTACTTTAGAATCAAACCATCAACACCCCCTAGATCCGAAACAGGTTTTGAACCATTTTTTCATCAATCAAGCCTAGTATTTGGTAATATAATTGGGCCATCATTTTTTCAGTCATATTTAACCGATGAAGATTCCTAATATATTCCAGAGAATGAGTAAGAAAAAGAAAAAGAAAGAGTGCATTGGGTATATGTGAATAAAGTTTGTTCAGCTTTGGTGATGGTGAATATCCATTAGATTCTCATAGTTAAAATAAGTATATGAACTCCTTTAAAGAATAAAATTAAATCGGAATTTAACAATGGAAATTGAAGAAGAATTACATCAGAACATTTAAAATGTGTGTGTATGTGCAATAGAGATTACAGGTAGACAGATTATAAATATATCGTCATATTACTAAATTATGTATTCTCTTTTCTGCAGTTACATGTGCCAAAACCTAGTTGTCAGTCCCAATTAAAATACACCTATTCAATTGCATGTGGACTTAGAAGTTCCCATTAATACAGTGGGATCTACTTTAGTTGTGATTTGAGATACATTTAAGTCTCTGATGAAATGCCTAAACTCTGCCCTGAATTAGCATGGTAGAGCTCATGGAAATAATGTGAAAATTCATTGCACAACTTTCTATGTTTAAAGCCTTTAAACAAAGATTGAATGAAAAAGAGGAGACATGAATAACAATATCTATAAAAAGAAGAACTATGGTTATATTCATATTGTTTTATTGAAGGAGTTCATTATGACAGAATGGGTAACATGGCTATAATGTTACATTTGTTACATGGTTTCTCCATCCCTGTTGCTAGCATCTGGATATCTGTGATCAAGAACCCTTTAGACTACAACATTCATTCTTCTGAGTAAATCACTGACAGAAATCTGTATACCCTTGCAAATGTTAATCGGGATGATGTCCCAAATGAGGCTAGGCAAGCTGCCAGTTGTTTCGTGTTTTGTTTCCTAGCTCAACCAGCTTTAAGTTTTTATGATGCAATGAGTAAAGCAAGCATGCACAACCTGTGGCCCTCCTGGTGTTTGGGACACTCACTTCCAGAAGCCCTAGCCACCTTTTCCAATGGTCTAGAAGTCCAAAACACATGAAGGAGCACAAGTTCTGTTGATTTTCTATATTTATTTGGTAATGGTAAACAGCTTCATGAGTTCTAGAAGATTATTGTCTTGGTGTGTATCAATTATTATTCAGATCAAGAGTAGGAAAAGAGACTTGTTGGCTGCCTTAATAAAAGATCTTTGCAGTCTTGGCAGGCAGACTTGATAGGATGTGACTCAATTGATGTTCTTGGCATTTTTAACATTGCCTGATATAGTGGAACATTAAATCTTTATTTGTCTTTACAGTTCAGGGCACCATTCTCTTGTGGTTTCACTTATATTTGACCAGTTGTCCTGAAGGAAAATATTGTGGAACTGTGCTTTCACTCATGAGACTTGTTCTGAAGGTACAGAAATACTGAAATATTTCACCATTCACATGAAAAGTAGAAAGTTCAATCCATTCCTTGAACAAGTGGTTAAATACAAAGTTCAAAAAGCTAAAAATCCGAGGCTGAATCTTAACAAGGCAGAATTGTTGATTGGCAGATCTAAAGAGATAGGAGTATTCTGGATTTACTTGGATTTTCTCTGTCAGTAATATAGGACAAGTCTTCTTCTGGACTGGACTCTTGTATTTAAACCACAAGGGACAGAAGTAACTGAGAACAATTCCATATTCTATTTTTCATCTAGAAGTGGCACTTCCTCTCACTTTGAAACAACATTTGGCTTACATGTATAGGTTCCTCAACCAGTTGGTGTCCATAAATCTGCTAGTATGCCCTTCTCCAGAGTTTCAACCTTTGCAGAGTGCCACAATTCATTTTCTAGAACTCAAAACAGATAGATGAGGTATCACTCTGATGATAAAGGTACATCCAATCGCTACATCTGTCTTACTGTTTTGATTATATGAAATTTTATTTTGGAGACTATTAAAGTCATTTCTATTGTGAGCGAGGCTCTGCAACAAATTATGTTTGTCAGCTAGAAATGGCAGTTCCTTTCACTTTGACTTTAATGTATGGGTTTTTCAGCCAGTTAGAATGTACATGAACCAACTGTTGTTGTTGTTGTTCATTCGTTCAGTTGCTTCCGACTCTTCGTGACCTCATGGACCAGCCCACGCCAGAGCTCCCTGTTGGCCGTCACCACCCCAGCTCCTTCAAGGTCAAGCCAGTCACTTCAAGGAAGCCATTCATCCCTCTTGCCCTTGGTCACCCCCTCTTCCTTTTTCCTTCCATTTTCCCCAGCATAATTGTCTTCTCTAAGATTTCCTGTCTTCTCATTATGTGGCCAAAATACTTCATCTTTGCCTCTAATATCCTTTCCTTCAATGAGCAGTAGGGTTTTATTTCCTGAAGTATGGACTGATTGGATCTTCTCGCTGTCCAAGGCACTCTCAGAACTTTCCTCCAACACCACAGTTCAAAACCATCTATTTTCCTTCGCTCAGTCTCCCCTATGGTCCAGCTCTCACATCCGTAGGTGACTATGGGGAATACCATTGCTTTAACTATGTGGATCTTTGTTGCCAGTGTGATGTCTCTACTCTTCACTATTTTATCGAGTTTGGTCATTGCTTTCCTCCCAAGAAGTAAGTGTCTTCTGATTTCCTGGCTGCAGTCTGCATCTGCAGTAATGTTTGCACCTAGAAATACAAAGTCTGTCACTGCCTCCACATTTTCTCCCTCTATTTTCCAGTTATCAATCAGTCTGTTTGCCAGAATCTTGGGTTTTTTTTAATGTTTAACTGCAACCCAGCTTTTTCACTTTCTTCTTTCACCTTGATTAGAACACTCCTCAGCTCCTTCTCGCTTTCGGCCATCAAAGTGGTATCACCTGCATATCTCAGGTGCTTACTGTTTCTTCCAGCTATTGGTCTGCCTTTATTCAAGATTTCAGCCTTTGCAGAGTACCACAGTTCCTGTAATAAAACTCAAAATAGATAGATGAGGTATCACTCTGATGCTAGCATGTCTACAATGGTTGCCTGTTCAAATTATTTTTCTTACCTCCCTCCAAAGCCCCCCAAACAAACATACTAGTTCTACCTACCTCTAAAAATTCTTTTCTCCACATGTATTCCCCAAAAGCCTCTTTTAAAATCATTGTAAAAGGCCTTGTCCTACATCTCGCAACTAAGAAATGGGAACAGGCACCTTGGTGTTGTGAAACATGTTCTTTCAAAGTCTTCCTGGAGAATGAGATTGGCCATAATCAAAATCAATGTGAATTACAAAAGTAAGACACTAGAGCAGTGGTTCTCAACCTGTGGGTCCCCAGATGTTTTGGCCTTCAACTCCCAGAAATCCTAACAGCTAATAAACTGGCTGGGGTTTCTGGAAGTTGTAGGCCAAAACACCTGGGGACCCACAGGTTGAAAAGTAGTGCACTAGAGTATAAGCAGTATGTCAGTCTTTGAGTAATGACATTCTTTTTATTTTTAACTTCGTTCATTTGGAAGGGCCTTTACATATTTATTTATTTACTAGCCGTCCCCTGCCACGCGTTGTTGTGGCCCAGTCTGGTGATCTGGAAAATAAAGAGAAAGTGTTGGTTTCTAATATATGTAATTTCTTTATGCTTGAGTTGATGTAGAGATTGTCTGGTTGGCCTACTCTGGAACATGCAACATAGAATTGTCCTTGTTTAGGGGTCCCTTTCACATCTATCATACTATGTGTGTATGTTTTTGTGGATCATATCTATCATCTATCTATCTATCTATCTATCTAATCTATGGCTGGATGGCTCTTTGTCAGGAGGGCTTTGATTACATTTTCTTGCCCTGGTGAAGGGAATTGGACTGGGTGGCCTTAAGTATTTTCTGTTGGTCATGGGGGTTCTGGAAGTGACTGGATTGACCTTGAAGGAGCTGGGGGTGGTGACTACCAACAGGGAGCTCTGGTGTGGACTGGTCCATGAAGTCACGAAGAGTCAGAAACAACTGAATGAAATAACAACAACATGGGGTTCTGTGTTGGAAGTTTGCCCCAATTCTGTCATTGATGAGGTTCAGAATACTCTTTGATTGTAGGTGAACTATAAATCCCAGTAACTACAACTCCCAAATGTCAAATTCTATTTATCCCAAACTCCGCTTGTGTACATATTTGGGCATATGGAATATTTGTGCCAAGTTTGGTCCAGATCCATCATTGTTTGATTCCACAGTGTTCTCTGGATGTAGGTGAACTACAACTCCCAAACTCAAGGTCAATGCCCACCACACCCTTCTAGTGTTTTCTGTTGGTCGTATGAGTCCTGTGTGCCACGTTTGGTCCAATTCCATCATCAATGGAGTTCAGAATGCTCTTTGATTGTAGGTGAACTATAAATCCCAGCAGCTACAACTCCCAAATGACAAAATCATTTTTTTGAGTGAAGGACATATATTGGGTTGTTACGTGTCTTGTGTCCAAATTTGGTGTCAATTCGCCCACTGGTTTGTGAGTTCTGTGAATACCACAAACGAACTTTATTTATATAGATTTATGTATTAGAATGTTAACTACTACTGTTACAAATTAAATAATGAATTAGTTAACAGTAGTCTTAGTATTCTTAAATTAATATAAAGGCCTCACTGGCTCATATTCAAAAATCAATTTTAGTTTCAATGTTCGCATGGGATTTCGAACATGGGAAAAAGCTGCAAGAGATTTACAGAGATTTTCTGCAAATCTCTTGCCACAGGAGAGCATAAGATTTGACCTCACTATGACTTTTAAGTTGTAAAGGTTTGCAGCAGGTACAATATTCAGGCATCTGCAACTGCCTATATTAAATATATAAATAACACTGCTTGTATTAAATATATAAATATTTACTGCCCACTAATCTTTTTTCATGCTCAGTGCCTGAACATCTATCTCCTTATTCCAAAGTTGTCTTCGATGCCTCCGCAATGTAAAAGCAGTTCAGAAAGTATATTTACAAGTTCCATATGCCAATTAAGAAGCAGGAAAATTAACATTTATTTGATTTTACATCTCATTCTTCTTGAAGGGCGTTCTGATTTAAATTAATGAAGATAAAGTACTTTGCTTTCTCTTCCCTTTCACAGTGTTGTTTCTTAAAGCATAAATTGGAGTTAGGGGGATGAGAATTGAATTTTATTACTTTAGTTTGAATAAGAATGTTATCAGAGCATAAACAATCATTTAATGTTGTCTTTTCCCCAGTCAAAATAAAACACATTTACTGTTTTAAGTTAAGAGTTTCTAGTCCTTTATTTCACAAAGATAACTTATTTTTATTGAGGAGGGGGTTATTATATTGTTTAAAATGTTGATCCATTAGGGAGACTACAACCTTTTATTTTTGAGGACCTATCGGTATTTGGAGTACTTTTTATATGTTTTTAATGTTAATTGTATTTTTGTTGACTGGATAGACAGGAAGAGTATTTTAAAGCAGGGACACACAGAAGATATGGTGTTGTGTCTCATTTATCATTGTCAGCAGATTTCTTTAATTTTAGCAGATTTCTTTAATCTGATGAGATCACATCTGTGATCTCATCAGATGCCCAAAATTGCCTGTCATATGATGCTCCCTCTTCATGATGTAGATCTACTGGGGGGGGGGGCTACGTGACACAAATGAAGTGTCATAAGCTGTTGCAACTGCAACATGGAGGCTTCTCATTATGAATAGGCAACAATAGGGGGCAAGTGGGCAGTGGATGCCCCCCCCCCGGTGGGAGGTAGCCGGGTGATGGGGGGTGATAGGCTCCGAACCCTGCTGGATTTGCCATGATGCGTGACAAATCCCAGTCTTAAAGTGATGAGAATTACTATAAGAAATTAATTACTATAAGAAATTGTTCTGCTATAAGAAATCATCAAGATACTTAGAGACATCCTGGGAGGAGTAGCAATAGACTTAATTCATCTTAAGAAATGTTCAACTCTTTGGTCCAGAGCAGAGATAATACTGTAGATACAGCAGTAAACTGCCATTTATTTTTTATTTTTTTATTTATGACATTACCCTGCCTTTCTCTAGCCCAGAGGAGACTCAAGGCTGCTTCAAAACCAGGCAGCTATTCAATGCCTTCGACAATTAACAAATACAACGTTTTAAAATTGAGTTATATAAATGTATTATTATAAATGTATTACATTCACAAAATGGGGCTTAGATTTTCCCAACATCTTGTACAAATTCCTTTTTCCTGTCCTATGTTTCTTTATACAGTACCTTAGAGTAACATCCAACCCTGTAACAATCAAGAACAATGGTATTATTATTATTATTATTAACTTTATTTGTACCCCGCTACCATCTCTCCAAGGGGACTTGGTGCGGCTTACATGAGGCCGAGCCCAAACAACAACAATACAAGCAATAAAACAACAATACAAGCAATTAAAAAACATAGACAATAAGATAAACAACATTATCAATAAAATAACACACAATTAAAAACAGAAGGGAGGCCAAATGTAAAGTTAAAATTGGAAATATGCTGGGACATGAACGGAAGGTGATACTGGTGTTTGTGAAAGGGCATACGAGTAGACTTAGAAAATGTAAAGTGCTTTGGAGGACAAAGTGCTATGGAATCATTATTCCGGGAAGGCACACTGGAACAGCCACGTCTTCAAGTTCCTCCTGAAGACTGCCAAAGTTGGAGCCTGTCTGATGTCTTTAGGGAGTGAGTTCCAGAGTCGAGGGGCTACCACCGAAAAGGCCCTCTCTCTCTTCCCCTCCAATCACGCCTGCGATGCTGGTGGGATCGAGAGCAGGGCCTCCCCGGATGATCGAAGAGATCGTGTGGTATGTGGTGCTCCTATGAGAACACCAGAAGTAAGAGGTGATATTTTCAGAATCAAATCTCAGGAATTTCAAAGTGAAAGAACCATGAGGAATTTCGGTTATCCTGATAATCTGCTGGGAGACTAAGGGCCCTTCTACACAGGCCCAAAACTTGTGAAGGGTTGCGGGTTAACCTGAGGTGTCCAAACCATGCCTCAGATTAATCTGGATTAATCTGGAGTAAACTGGTATTTCCCAGTTTACTCTGGATTAATAAAATACCTGGGAAGTTCTAGACCTTAACTGCTAGGCTTGGGCAATCCATGGTTCTAAATGGTTCTAAAGTACTTACAAAACTAAAGTTCTGGTGGTGAAAATTTCAGAACTCTAACAAAACTCTCAAAATTTCATAATAAATGGCAGTTCCTAATTGGTTCTGTCATTAAAATCACCAATAATGAATAATAATTAAATTTTGAAAGTTTTGTTAGAGTTCTGAAATTTGCACCACCAGAACTTTAGTTTTGTAAGTACTTTAGAACCATTTAGAACCATGGATTGCCCAAGCCTATTAACTGCAATGTCTGAATCTATCCAGGTGCTGGGACTGTGGGGATTGACTCTTGGGATTGCCTTCCATGATCCAGGCGGTCAACCCCTATTGCCATCCTGGTTCTTCAGGCTCTAAGAGCCTGAAGGAGCAGAATGGCACCTCAAGAGACTTCTCCAAGGGACCTGAAGATACAGCCAGATCTCTTTGGTAAGTTTAGTGAGAAAACAGGCAGCTGGGGGCTGGCAAGAAGCCCTCCCAGGTTGACCTATGGTTGACCTGGGATAACATGTAGCCACCACCCCTGCAAAATCCTGGGTTTTGGAGCTGATGTGGAGCCTCAATCCCAAGAGAAACTGCAGATACAGCCAATTCCTTCTGGTAAGTTTAGTGGGGAAACCTCTAGTTGACCCAGAATGGCATGTAGCCACGACCTCAGAAAAATTCCAGGGTGTGGGGCTTCAATCCCAAGAAATTCATGGTTTTCTCCTAGACCCATTAATCTTTGTCATTTTTAGCAACAACATAGATAAATGGAGGGTATCCATATCAAGTTAGCAAATGGTACAAACCTGGCTAACACATTGTAAGATTAGAACAGAATTCAAAACAACCTAGCTAAACTAGAAAAGCATGACAAAATGAAATTCCGCAGTGAAATTGCTTTCTTAAATACTGGTTTAGAATGGCATTAAATGGACCTAAGCAGGCATGTAGCTGGGGGGGGGGGCTTCACCCCCCCCCCCCCCAAATTCATGGTGTGAAAAGGCCTTACTGGTACATTATTTAAACTGTTATGTTTATTCATATCATGATCTGATCACCATGCTCAATATATCTCATGTGCATGGGGGTATTGGGGTAACTATACAAAAGGTTTCCTAGGGTAGACCCTCTTTCACTCAGACTCAGCCCCCGAATCAAAATCCTGGCTACGGGCCTGGACCTAAGAATACAGTTTTGCAGTTACCTTCCACAATCTAAGCTTCAATATTTTCATAGAAACCAGCAAATAGATGACCGTGGTTTTTGAATGGGTTTCTACAGAATATTTGTAAGCTGTCTATTCAGTGACATTTCACTCTCTCTCTCTCTCTCTCTCACACACACACACACATATCATGGTTCTTTTCTTTAAAAACTCAATAGCTTTGACAAAATGAGTGATTTTCTTACCCAGACCTTTCACATCATTTTTTGTTTTGCTTTTTTATCTTACGTTTTTTGTACCCTGTATACAAATATGTACTTCTTTATACTCCCTTTTAAAATTGCATGCATTAGTTGACCATATTCTCCCCACTGAATAATACCATGTTAAAGAAATGATTTGTGCAGATATGAATTATATAATATATATGAATGCATATCACAAACCTGCTATGTTTATACAAAAGAAATAGTTTCATTTATTTCTTTAAAATATATGAAATGATCTGTTCTTGTTTGCATGAATGAAATAAAGACCTATTTTAGAGGACAAGGGTAGGTATACCTAGCACTCTTTATAATGGGCACATTTAAGGGATTTTATTGTGTAGCAGTGGACAAAAGGAAGAATTGTCATTACTCAAATCCAAACATCTAATTGAGTCTAACCACCATATTTATATAAAGAGCCTGGCACTGACAATGTGAAACATTTTAGAAAACTGTATCACAGACAATCATTTTCTCTAAATCATCACGTGGCTCAGCAGTTCTAAAACTTGCTAATCGGCAATTTTAAGACTGAAGTTATTTTTATCAGTTCACAATTTATAACTGTTCAGCAGTAGATTGCATGTTATCCCTACATGTATGTTAATGGAGGCAGGCACAGAATGACCTGAATGTAATCATCAGTTGTGCCTCTATTGCCTTGAACACATTTTCAGATAATAATGCTTTTTGTTGTTAATTTATACAAATCCATATGATATTGGATTTTTCAGTTTTCAGTGAAAACTGTTACATACATGCTGTGTTGAAAAAAATGTTATCTATTTGATTTATTTGCAGCTACCTGATAAAATATGCAGACACATATCTAAAATAATAACAGGATTTTCCCCTGCTTGGTCTTACCTTTCCATGGGAAACTTGAAGCTTGGAAATCATGACTCGACACTTTATATGTTTAATCAGTTTTACTGTTTTATATGTTTTAATTTATATGTGTT
This sequence comes from Anolis sagrei ordinatus, assembly GCF_025583915.1. NCBI lineage: Eukaryota > Metazoa > Chordata > Lepidosauria > Squamata > Anolidae > Anolis > Anolis sagrei. The sequence continues at coordinate 97,332,675 of NW_026846588.1, read as the reverse complement.
TTAATGATTTATATGCTTTGATCGTTTTATAATTTAATTTGCTATGTTTATGTGATGTGCACAATGTGGCACTGAATTTTTCCATAGTTTGTAAAGTCCCCTTCACGGTGAGAAAGGGCAGGGTATAAATAAAGTAAATAAATAAATATAGAACAATTAAGGAATCCCACTAGAGCATTGCAGCGCACCCAAATACCTGGGAGTCACTCTGGACCGTGCTCTTACCTACAAGAAGCACTGCCTGAACATCAAGCAAAAAGTGGGTGCTAGAAACAATATCATACGAAAGCTGACTGGCACAACCTGGGGATCACAACCAAATACAGTGAAGACATCTGCCCTTGCGCTGTGCTACTCTGCTGCTGAGTACGCATGCCCAGTGTGGAACACATCTCACCATGCTAAAACAGTGGATGTGGCTCTTAATGAGACATGCCGCATTATCACGGGGTGTCTGCGCCCTACACCACTGGAGAAATTACACTGCTTAGCCGGTATTGCACCACCTGACATCCCCGGGAAGTAGCAGCCAATAGTGAAAGGACCAAGGCAGAGACATCTCCAGCTCATCCCTTGTTTGGGTATCAGCCAGCACGTCAACGACTTAAATCAAGAAATAGTTTTCTAAGATCTACAGAGACACTCGCTGGAACACCTCAGCAAGCGAGAGTCCAAAAGTGGCAGGCTCAAACCCAGCACCTCAATCCATGGGTGATACCAGATGAGAGACTCTGGACACACAGAAGACTGGGTGACTTGGAAGGAGCTGAACAGACTGTGCTCTGGCACCACGAGATGCAAAGCCAACCTTAAGAAATGGGGCCACAAAGTGGAGTCCACGACATGCGAGTGTGGAGAAGAGCAAACACTGACCACCTGCTGCAATGCAACCTGAGCCCTGCCACATGCACAATGGAGGACCTTCTTGCGGCAACACCAGAGGCACTCCAAGTGGCCAGATACTGGTCAAAGGACATTTAATCAGCTACCAAGTTTGCAAAAATTGTGGGTTTTTTATCTGTTTGTTTGTTTTGTTCTGTTAGAAATGTAATACAATGTTCTGGTTGCGGATGACACAATAAATAAATAAATTAAGGCTCTGTAAATAGTTCTGATCATTTTGATGATGACACAATTAGGATGCTATGGGCAACTGCTAGAAGAAAGGGCTATGACCTCTACCACACACATACTGTTGTCTTCTTTGACAAAGAAGACAACAGTATTTCACAGTATTGACCACGTTGGCTGAATTCCGCATGCAATGAGTGGGAATTACTCAAAAATGTATCATCTGGTGTTCCGTTAGGAACAAGGCCACACTCAAGATGCACTTATGTTTGTGGGGTAAATTAGTCACTAAAATGCAACAGATATTTTCTGCAGTCAGGAGCATAAGCAGAATTGGGCATACAGCAAAATTGTGTGTTGTGTTTACTCGCTGTGGATTGCAGTTTCACTTTGCGGTTGTCATTCCACAATGATAAATGGCAAACTAGTCATTGGCATTTCTTATGCAATATTACTATTCTGCATATGCTTTGACCAGTGCTGAAGCAGCATATCTTCACATGTAGATATTTATAATGCACTGAGAGAAATTGGATTGCAAAAAAAGATGTCAGAGTGATTAGGTGAATGAATGAATTAGATGATATACTGTAATTATTATTAAAGTCTTTTGTAGCCTTCACAATTTTCAATATATGAGGACTCCAACATGGCCTGAAGGTTTGAGTCTTGTAGTAAGACCTGGTAAACCAGAGTTCAAATCCCTTCCTTCCCATGGAAATCTATTGGGTGATCTTGAGCAAGTTATTCTCTGCCTCATGGGAAGCCTGTCTAAACACCCTCTGAACAAATCTTGCCATGCAATCCTATGATAGGATTGCCTTGGGTTCACTGTAAATCAAAAATGACTTGAAGGCATGCAACAACAATAAGAACAACAGATAAATTAGGACTAAAGTCATTATTTTTAGTTTTAAATGCGTCGTGGTGTTATTGTCTAATGTTTATTGCTATTGTTTTAATGTTTATTGCTTGTTTTATGAGTTTATTTATTGTTGTATTTGTTATGCTGTTGTTTTATTGATGTTTTGGGCCTCGGCCTCTTGTAAGCCGCACCGAGTCCTTCCGGAGATGTTTGCGGGGTATAAATAAAGGATTATTATTATTATTTATGACACTAGGCACAAATAATGACAGCAGGCACAAAGATAGAGATTGAATAAGGACCACTTCATTTAGCCTATGTCCCATTTAATTTAATTTGGAGGTGAGATGAACAAGAGGGAGGACAAACCTGATGTGGATCCAGCTGAGGCCAGATTTCAATCTCAAGACAGCCACCCTGCCTTGAGACTCAGATATAAGGCACCTGAGTCTTAAGAGCAGTCAAAACAATTGTGATTTTTAAAATTAAATGCCAGAATTTGGACACTCAGGAGACTGGAAAATTTCAGAAGTTGTAGTCCACAAAGTAGCTCTTCTAAGCTCTGTAGTGTCCTCTTAATGGTACATAGTTGAACTGGGAACTGAGAAGTTCTGGTTCAAGTCTGTCCTGTGCCATGAACCACACTGGGTAACCCTGACTCTCAAGCTGATTTGCACTCTGGACATTTGGTGAAAATAAAGAAGGGAAAAAGAGAACTATGCTGTTAGTTTACAGAACTAATAGTAGGATCAGGCCCGTAGCCAGGATTTTGATTCAAGGGGGGAGCTGAGTTTGATTCGGGGGGGGGGGCTGAGTCTGAGTGAAAGAGGGTCTACCCTAGCAAACCTTTTGTATCGTTACCCCAATACCCCCATGAATATGGGATATATTGAGCATGGTGATCAGATCATGATATGAATAAACATAACAGTTTAAATAATGTACCAGTAAGGCCTTTTCATGGACCACCATGAGAATTTCGGGGGGGGGGGGCTGAAGCCCCTCAAGCCCCCCCCCCCCCGCCTACATGCCTGAGTAGGATATAAATACAATTAAGACTTAATTTATAATAATGATCAATTTCATAATTAGACAGGCAGGAAAATATTCTCTAGTATGGCACCCTGAATTGTTTGTAAAAATATGTATGGTTACTCTACTTTGTTGTTTATGATTTATGGTGACATCAAGATGACCATGTCACAGGGGCTTCTTGGCAAGGTTTCTTTAGAGGATGTTTTCCATTGGACCTACAAGTGTGTGACTTGCTCAAGATCATATTCTGAGTTCTCATTGCAATGTGATGATTTGAACTCCAGTTTTCAGAACTCTAGTCCAACACTCCAAACTGCTATACCATACTGGCTGTCATTGCTATGCAATTATTTCAACTTATATCAGGAAAGAAAATGTTTCTGTGGGTTAGTATATATTTTCTCCAAAGTAAGTCCCAATACATATTATGTAAATAACTTATAAGTATCTTGGCTGCACAAAAGTTTTGCTAGCAGTTTTCTTAATTGCGCTATTACAACAAAATTGGATGGCTGAAAGGTAATGAAATTGTATTCTTGAATAACAAGAAAAGAGGGTGATTATAATGAAAATGATGTTTTGAAGAAAGCTTGGGAAAGGACTAGTTCATAAGTGTTCTTCATTGTGAATACTGGTACCTACAATAAGTATTCCGGGAAAGAGAAGATGGTTGCTATCAGCAAAACTTGTTTTATTTCAAAAAGCGATATAAAGAATTAGAGATGCAGAACCAACCTGACAATACAGGATGATAAATGAGTTTATCCTCCATGCAAAATTCAATTTGCTTTGTATCTCTTATGATTTGCATAATGTAAATATTATAGAAATAATGGAATTGGGTGTTGTAGTCATGTGTTGTTCTCCTTTCTGAATATTCCAAAGGCAAATTATCTACAGCAGGGCACAATGGAGGAAATATAGGGAGACTTAAACATATTTGGTTATAGAAGTTTGTCAATTGGTTGACTAAGCTATATTAATCAAGAGAGGGGGGGGGTAGATACCAAAAAACATTCAGGGAGCATCAATAATGGGTAGATGATCTCTCAAAGTCAAAAGTAGTGGCACCATAGCTAACTCTATAGGAGCTATTATTGCACAGAAGACCACTCCAGAAGTCTTTTATCTTAAAACTCTATGAGCCAGTCCAAAATGGAACATCAGATAGAGCTGGAAGAGGGGACTCCCAGATTGGAAGGCACTTAACCAGTTACTAAGGAAAAACAATATGAGTAGTGTTGTCTAATGAGGCGATTGAACTCAAGCTGAAAGGATGTTCAACTGCTGACATGTTCAATGAAAGGAAAATATAAAGCTCCTCAACATATTTAGTATGAATATACTGTGAGAAGTATCAATCAGGAAAAGCTAGAAATCACAAAACAAGGATTAAAACTCATAGATGCAGCTATAATTGTGAGTGAACCCAACTGGACAAGAGTGGGGCATTTTCAATCAGATAATTACACATTATTTTTATTTTGGAAATGAAGATCAAAGAAGAAACAGGTTAGGATTCATAGTGAAGAAAGATGCAACAAAAGCAGTAAGGGAATACAATGCAAAACATGATTGAATAATATCAATAAGACTTTAAAAAAGCTATCAATTTAACTCTGGAAAATAAATAACTAAAGGACATCATATGGAGAAATGGAATAGTTTCCTATTGGCAAGGAGGAATTGACAAGGGTGAACTTTATCACCACATCAGTTTAGTTCATAGCAGAACATATAATGAGGAAAGCAGGATTAGACTCAGGCCGCTTCTATACTCCCATATAATCCAGATTATCAAAGCAGGTAATCCACATATCTGCTTTGAACTGGATCATGAGTCTACACTTCCATATAATCCAGTTCAAATAAATTAATCTGGATTTTATATGGCAGTGTAGAAGGGGCCTTAGAGAAGCCACTTGTGAAATGGGGGCGGGTGCAGGTAAGGGAAAACACCAACAGTTTAAGATATGAAAATAACAACATAAATTAGCAAAATTATGGGATTCTTATCAGGAGGAAAAGACAAAAAATAATGACCACAGATGATTTACACTTGAAAGTTGATAGCAAAGTCATTTGAACAGTTACATATTTCCCATGCCTAGGTTGAATTGTTAATCAAACTGGAGGCTGTGATCACTAAATCAGAAAAAGATCAAGACTTTAAAAGATAGCTATGAAGGAACTAGACAAGATCTTCAGGCATAACTGGTGCGAGTTACAAGGAGCAGTCAACCCCCCTGTTTGAGGAGTTTAAGGAACTCCACTGGCTGCCATTTATTTTAAGGGCCCAATTCAAGGTGAAGATTTTGACCTACAAAGCCCTGAACGGTTTGGGACCCACCTACCTGTGTGACCGCATTTCCATCTATGAACCCATGCAACCTCTTCGATTTTCCGGAGAGGCCCTTCTCTCACTCCCACCTTCATCGCAAGCACGACTTGTGGGGACGAGAGAGAGGGCCTTCTCTGTGGGGGCCCCTCGGCTATGGAATTCGCTCCCCAGAGATATTAGGCAAGCACCAACCCTTGAAATTTTTAGGAGGAGCCTGAAAACTTGGCTGTTCCAATGTGTCTTCAGTGACTGAATGTATGATAATCCCTGACCAAACTCTGCATAAAACATTCTCAGAAGCACTTTATTCTCTGGTTTGTGCAATGAATTCCTACCTTATCCCCTGGATCCCCTCCCTGATATTTTACACTGCCCTATCTCCCAGTGTTTTAAAATTTTAATATTTGAATTGGTCCTACCCACTGTGATAATTTTTAGTGTTTTAGTGTTTTGATTTTATATTGTGCTGCCTATTTACATGGGTTTTGTATTTTATGTTATTTTATTTTCTGTTGTGTTTTTGTGAGACTGCTCACAGGCCGGGAGACTGCTCACAGGCCGTTGACCTGTGGGGTTCCTCAGGGTTTCATTTTGTCCCTCATTCTGTTTAACATATACATGAAATCACTGGGAGAGGTCATCCAGAGTTTTAGAGTACAGTGCCATCTATATACAGATGATGCCCAACTCTACTACTCCTTTCCATCTAAAGCCAAGGAAGCAGTCTTGATCCAAAACCAGTACCTGTCACCAGTAATAGACTGGATGAAGGCAAACAAATTGAAACTTAATTCTGACAAGACATAGGTGCTCCTGGTCAATCAGAAGGTAGATCAGGGACTAGGAATTCTGCCTGTGCTGGATGGGGTCCCACTCCCCCTGAAGACACAGGTCCATAGTTTGAGGATCCTCCTGGCCTTGGCACTGAACCTCGAGGCCCAGGTATCAACAGTGGGCAGGAGTGCCTTTGCACAATTAAAACTTGTGGGCCAACTGTACCCGTTTTCTTGAGAAGCCAGATCTGGCCATGGTGGTACAATCCGTCTGCATTACTACAATGTGCTCTATGTGGGGCTGTCTCTGAAGATTACTCAGAAATTTCAGCTGTCCAAAGAGTTGCTAACAGGGGCTGGCTACAGGGAATTGACAACCTCATTGTTGCAGCAGCTCCACTGGCTGCCAGTCTGTTTCCAGGCAAGCTATGGGCTTTAAAGCCCTAAAGGTTGAGGTCCAAGCTATTTTGCCATCCGCATCCACTTGTATGAACCTGCCCGGGCTCTGAAGTCTTCAGGAGGAGGTCCTTCTCTTAGTCCCACCTCAATCTCAAGCTTTGTTGGTGAGAAAAAGAGTGCAGGACTTCTCAGTGGCTGCCCCTTGACTCTGGAAATCCCTGCTCAGGAAAGCCAGATTGGTCCCCTCTCTGCTGTTCTTCTGGTGGCAAGCTAAAATCTTTTTATTCAGGCAGGCTTTTAAAGAAGAAGGTCTTTAAAGATCAGGTCAGGGGCTGCTATGGTTTTTTTTCTAATATGTTTTTTATGGTTTTTAATTGAATTTTTAAAATACCAATGACATTTAATTGTGTTTTAATGTTTATATATTGCAACCAGGTTGCTAACCAATGACTTTAATTATGTTTTAATGTTTATATATTGGTACTAGCCTGTTACTAGTACAGGCTAGTTGCTGTGGCACAGTCTGTGTATATGTGTTTGTGTGTGTATATATACATATATGTGTTTGTATATATTTGTGTATATGTGTATATATGTGTGTTTGTGTATATATGTGGTTTTGCGCATGCATTGTAATGTATTTTTGGGGTTTTTTAAAGCTTCTTCTGTGTTTTTCAGTGTTTTTATGAGTGATAGTCACTCGTTGGCCTGATAGGTGTATTGTGTCCAAATTTGGTGTCAATTCATCCAGTGGTTTTTGAGTTATATTAATCCCACAAACGAACATTACATTTTTATTTATATAGATAATTTAAGTTCTATACTTGTGCTTTTATGTTAAGCCGCTTTGAGTCTCCTGCAGGAGAGATGAAGTGGTGTATAAATAAATACGATGATGATGATGATAATAATAAGAATTAATAATTAATAATCCAGATAGATTGATTCAATTAAAAATCAATGCCCCACAAGGTTTATAAGACCTGAGCAGAAGAACAGGTGAATGGAAATATCGGAGGTCGTATTCATAGAGTCACTTACATTAAAAACAATTTGATGACAAATGTGAACAAAACAAAATGTATTATTAATATCTTAGGTCTGCAAAAGTGTTAAGGTGAATGTTTACTATGAAGTTACATTGGGAGTAGGATTAGTCCTTTGTTGCTGATGCTTGTTTCTTTCCAAGGGTGTATGAGTCAAGATCTGAAATTGTCAGTGATTCATATTGCAACAAGAAACTAGTAGATTGCTCCAGTTTCATTGAGAACTGAATGGCTTTGCCTTCTCAAAAGAAGAGACAGTTGATACTGCTGAGAAGGTACTAGTTTGTTTCCTGGAGGAACTACACAGAGAAAGACTAGAGTCTGTCTTTGCAAGGGTGACTACTTTAAGGTCCGTAATAGAGTATTCCAGGAGATTGACTTATTTTCCTGCTTCTTTTGAAGCATTGACCTTGCTGATGTCAGATTTTGTATCCATGTTGTTTTGAGTAGAGCTTACTTCAGTTTTTTAAAAAAACATTAGAACACAAAAGGGCATTGCTGGCAGATGACAGCATAAAACATAGTGAAGGATGAACAAGTGAATAACTAATATACATTGCTTTGAATTTGTTCCTTCAGGACACCTTGACCTCTGGTAGAAGATTCAGGGATGTGCTGTTTTGTTGTAATATATTCCTGAACTAGTAGACAGAAAAGAAAATAGATAATGAGATTAGGTTTAAGTTAGACTTCATATCACTTGTCTGTCTTGACAAATGTCTGTTATTCTCAAGGTATGCAAGCTTTACTCAAGCTCATGGCATATCTGTGTGCGTGTATCTTAATATTCTGCACTATTTTAAAACTCTGGATCATTCTCAAGGATATCCCCAAATGCAACACAGAACAATAGTCCTATCTTGACTTTGGAAACTATTTGGTAATTGATTTATCCTACATTTATTATAACTATCTTAGGATGTCCCCGGTGGTGCAGTGAGTTAAACCGCTGAGCTGCTGAACTTGCTGATTGAAAGGTTGCAGGTTCGAATTCAGGGAGCAACATGAGCTCCTGCTTGTTAGTCCCAGCTTCTGCCAACTCCATGCAGTCATGCCGGCCACATGACCTTGGACAATGCTGGCTCTTCAGCTTAGAAATGGAGATAAGCACCAACCCCCAGAGTCGGACAGGACTGGATTTGCAGGCCCGTAGGCAGGATTTTGATTCGGGGGGGGGGGGTCAGAGTCTGAGTGAAAGATGGTCTACCCTAGCAAACCTTTTGTATCATTACCCCAATACCCCATGCATATGGGATATATTGATCGTGGTGATCAGATCATGATATGAATAAACATAAGTTTAAATAATGTACCAGTAAGGCCTTCTTGCAGACCACCATGAGAATTTCGGGGGGAGGGGGCTTGAGGGGCTTCATCCCCTCTCCCCCTGAAATTTTCATGGTGGTCCGCTACATGCCTGATGTCAGGGGAAAACCTTTACCTATCTTAGGGTGACAGAGTTTAACTTAGTTATCCATAATCCAGTTTCAATGTGTCTGCTGTCCTATGCCAGTGATGATAACATCTGAATAAAGAAATGCAAGTGAGGTGATTGGACCACTTTATTTCTCACATATTTCCATATGTTAATAATAATGATGATGATGATGATAATTATTATACCCCGCCACCATCTCCACAAGGGGACTCGGGGCAGCTTATTTATTTATTTATTTATTTATTTATTTTGCTTCTATACCGCTGTTCTCAGCCCGGGGGCGACTCACAGCAGTGTACAACATAGAAAAAACACAATTCAAACACAGTATAAAATACAATTCACAGTCCAGCATTATACAAAACATAGTCATTACTACGAAACCATTCAAGGTCGTCTCATCGTCCTAATCACAATCCAGTATCGTTTTCCATTGTTCCATTCCTATCGTCATTACCAATCATTGCACTTCTTGTTCGAACACCTTCTTGAACAACCAAGTCTTTAATTTTCTACAGAATATCATCAGGGAAGGAGCCAGTCTAATGTCCACAGGAAGGGTGTTCCACAGCCGAGGAGCCACCACTGAGAAGGCCCTATCTCTCGCCTACATGAGGCCAAGCCCAACAGTACAGCAAAGAAATATACAACATAAATATATACAGTAAAATATAATAAAAATAAAATACAAAACGATATAAATGAGTGCACCAAACAATATAAAATCACAGTAATCACAGTGGGCAGTGCGAGTTGCAAAGATTAAAAGTTTAAAACACTGGGTAAGTAGGCCATGTAGTGTATCTAGAAGAGGTATCTCATCAGTACTTTCACTGCTCAGTTCAAACTATGTCACATCTGCTCCCTTTTATTTGTAATTGTCAAACTAATCAATTTTGATATATATGTATGTGTGTGCCTCTAGATCAGGGGTCCTCAAACTAAGGCCCGGCGGCCAGATGCGGCCCCCCCAAGGTCATTTACCCGGCCCTCGCTCAGGATCAACCTAAGTCTGAAATGACTTGAAAGCACACAACAACAACAACAATCCTATCTCATCAGCCAAAAGCAGGCCCACACTTCCCATTTTTTGCACTACAAATAAGATATGTGCAGTGTGCATAGGAATCCATTCATGTTTTTTTCTTTCAAATTACAATCTGGCCCTCCCACAGTTTGAGGGACTTTGACCTGGCCCTCTGTTTAAAAAGTATGAGGACCCCTGGTCTAGACTCTGCATGCAGAAGCATGGTGGTAGAGAAGTTTTGAATTTTCTGTGACAGTTTTTGAAAAACAAATGACTCATATTGCATGACCACAATATTTAAATGCTTATTAGAGTTCTCTTTTGTACACATGTTTATGCTGCTTGCTTTTGGGCTTACATAGAACATATGGTGACAGATCGCACCGTTTTTGCTAAGTAGACGTTAGAATCATTGTGTGCAATATTTTTTTGCCTAAATGACCATGGAGTTTCATTACTGATCTAATTTCACCCTACCATGTAATTGCTTTCCTGAGTGATATTCTGGGGTGACTTTTGAGTTCAGTTACTAAATTATAGCCATTTAGTTATTAATTAACATTATAATACAATAGAATTAATATTGAAATAAATGTTTAAAATGATTACTACAATGAATAACTACAAAATTTAATGGACTGATATAAAATCCTAAAATAATGAGAAGTAGCAGTAATGAGGATGATTATACAGTTGGAGAATTGTTATGTTTAAACTCATCATAAAAGACAAAATAGTTAATATTCTTTTGCAAAGTTTTTTTTCTTTATAAAGGCTCTTACTACCATGCACACATAATGATGATGATGATACATAAATAAAAATAATATTAATAATAATTGCATTACATAAAATGTATGGAGATTATTTAATGGAAATACTGAAATTATTAGTGATTTTAGTTATTAAAAACACTCTTGAATGTTATAAAAAGATGAAAATAAACTGAAATATTAATGTGTTATCTACATAGAATCATAGAGTTGGAAGAGACTTCATGGGCCATCCAATCCAACCCCCTGCCAAGAAGCAGGAAAATTGCATTCAAAGTACCCCTGACAGATGGCCATTCAGCCTCTGTTTAAAAGCTTCCAAAGAAGGAGCCTCCACCACACTCCGGGGCAGAGTGTTCCACTGTTGAACAGCTCTCACAGTCAGGAAGTTCTTCCAAATGTTCAGATGGAATCTCCTTTCTTATAATTTGAAGCCATTGTTCCATGTCCTAGTCTCCAGGGCATCAGAAAACAAGTTCGCTCCCTCCTCCCTGTGACTTCCTCTCACATATTTATACATGGCTATCATGTCTCCTCTCAGCCTTCTTTTCCTCAGGCTAAACATGCCCAGCTCTTTAAGCTGCTCCTCACAGAGCTTGTTCTCCAGACCCTTGATCATTTTAGTCGCCCTCCTCTGGACACATCCCAGCGTGTCAATATCTCTCTTCAATGGTGGTGCCCAGAATTGGGCACAGTATTCCAGGTGTAAATAAAAAAAAGATAATAAATGTATGAACTTGATCCATGGTGAAACATCAGGGATGAGCAGTGACTCTGTACCCCCGTTCACTGATTTCTCACAGTGATGCCTCCCCGTCACACAGGGGAAACATCACCAAAGTGGCACAGATTCATGGTGGTGCCAGCACAACACAGGGAGGCTCCCGTGTTTGAAGGGAAGCTTCCTAGAATGCTTCCATTCCAGTTGTGGGCAGGGCCTCCACCGAAAGTCCAGCAATGTTGTTTGATGGCCAACATGCCCATCCATCGCTGGACTGGTGGGAAAGTATCCTAGGATGCTAAAAAAGCCCGTGTGATGAAGCAGTCAATCCACAACTATTGATTCTTTCTGTGAGATATAATTTAATTGTCTAACTAAAGAATCTATTCATTTTCCCTGTTTGAAGGATGTTCCCTACAAAAAAAACCCCAACAAAATAGATAAACTATATATTATTTACATTCCAAATTGCCAATGAGAAAGTTGTAGTTGTTACATTACTTCTTATTGTGTGTGATTTTTAAGTCTCATCTACTTAAGAAAGTATAAGATAAGACATCATAGTCCTGAAACCAGGAAGCAGAAAAGTCTCCATTAATAGATACTGTGGGTAAGTTGCATGCAAGAACTAAGAGATTAACAGAAAACTCTATGGCATGCACTCAAAAATAAGTTTTGAATGGACTTAAGTAAACTATATAGAGCAGGGGTCTTCAAACTAAGGCCCGGGGGCCAGATATGGCCCTCCGAGGTCATTCAACCGGCCCTCACTCAGGGTCAACCTGAGTCTGAAATGACTTTAAAGCACACAACAACAACAACAACAACAACAACAATCCTATCTCATTAGCCAAAAGCAGGCCCACACTTCCCATTGAAATAATAATAAGTTTATATTTGTTGAAAATCTTCTTAATTTTAATGATTGTATTGTTTTAAAGTATTTCTTGCACAACAAATAAGATAAGTGCAGAGCCCATAGCCAATCATCCTTTTAAAAAAATTATAATCCAGCCCTCCAACAGTTTTGAGGGATTGTGACCTGGCTCTTTGTTTAAAAAGTTTGATGACCCTTGATATAGAGGCTGGAATGAAATAGGAGCTGAATTGCAAAGACGTGAAATGCTTTGTTTTTCCACAAAACAAGGGAACTGGAAATGGCCAGGAAGTTTCGTGAGGAGGATTTTTTCTTTTTTAAAAAAAGGCTATTTGTCTGTAAACAATCTTTGAGAAATTAGGTGTCATGTCTTCTCTATCTTCAGAGTCTGCACATAACTGAGAAATTTCAAAGCAAGTGCTGGTCTCAGAAATCCAGAGAACTCATTCACACATCTCCTGTTGACTTGATAGATAGACAAACTACATTAAACACTTATTTTTCTATCTGTCTGCTGTTGCAAAATGAACTCTATATAGAGTGAAGGTGTTGGATTCTATATAAAGTGTAGAGTTAAATAGCTGCATGTAATGCCTACCTATTGCTTAGATACATACAGACGCACAGTGTAAAACTAGTGGTTGCAGAAAGGCACAAGTGGTTTGCAATTTCAATAAAAGAGTGTATAACTTTTTAAAAATATGTGCTTTTCTCCATTGTTTCTTAGACAGTTATACAGTTTCTATGTGTACATCTGCTTTAACAGTAATAAAATTCTGTGGATTTCTTCCTGACTTTCTTTCAAGGATCATACTTGCAATGGCAAGCAATGAGTCAGCAAAACATTTGTTGGAATATAGAATTACTTTATAAAATGATTGATCTTAGCCATGAAGTATACTGTTGCAGATTAACACCATTTCTGAAATAGAACATAAAATCAAAATGTGGAAATGCCTCCAAGAAGTAGTAAATTGTCATTTGCCCAGACAGTTCCTATTGTTTAATTCAGCATTGATTGGTCATTAAATTAATGCTTAGGAAAAATGATTAGTCATATAAGATATTAATGTACTTGTCAACTATGAAGGTTAATTCAATATTTCTTCCTTGACAACTATATCATCTAATGAGACATATGCCTTGTGAGTTTTTTTAAAAAAGTAATTTGATGTTGACAATGATTATTTTTTTCAGGCATGTCCATTTTTTTGGAGTTAAAATTTCTATTTAGCCAGAAATTTAGGATGTTGGGGCATTTTGTTAAAATGTCTTTTGATACTGTGTCTCCTGCAGCCAGTGTCATCTTCTCATTTCTGTTTTGGTAACTCCATCAAGAGCTCCCCTAGAAGAAGCGGTAGGGATTGGAGCATCCGGTGGATCTGAGAGAAAAATATAGAAACTCAGGGATAGGAGGGGAGAAGGGAGACAAATCCAGAGGGGGAAGCTTCAAAATGAGAGTCAACCCAGTCATCAGTGGTTTTAAGTAATCAGTACTCTTTTTGGCTTTTCAAAATACAATATTTCTAATAGTGTCCAACTTTTCTCAAATAACAGTTTGATTTATGAGATGGGTATATTATTTGTACCAAAAATATTTGTTAATGAATTCCTATCCTAGCCTGTGCCGAATGGGGTTACACACCCCCTGAAGGCACAGGTTCGCGGCTTGGGTATGATCCTGGACTCATTGCTGAGCCTGGAAACTCAGACTTCAGCTGGGGAGCATTTGCACACTTAAAGCTTGTGCACCTGCTGTGCCTGTACCTTGGGAAATCTGACTTGACCACGGTAGTCCATGTTCTGGTTACATCCCATCACATCCTGTATAGACTACTACAACACACTCTACGTGAGGTTGCCTTTGAAGACTATCCAGAAACTTCAAATGGTCCAACGGACAGTAGCCAGATTGCTAACGGGAACGGCACTCAGGGAGCATACAACTCACCTGTTGTGCCAGCTCCACTGGCTGCCAGTTTGCTACTGGGCACAATTGAAAGTGCTGGCTTTAGCCTATAAAGCCCTAAACTGTTCTGGCCCAACTTACCTGTCTGAATGCATCTCCCCTTATGAACCTTCCAGGACTTTAAGATTGTCTGGGGGAGGCCCTGCTCTCAATCCCAACCTCATCACAAGCACAGCTGGCAGGGACGCAAGACAGGCCCTTCTCAGTGGTGGCCTCTCAGCTGTGGAATGCCCTCCCTAGGGATATCCGATCGGCCCCCTCCCTTCTAACATTCCGGAGGAAGGTAAAGACTTGGCTTTTTGAGCAAGCATTTGCAAGTATAGTGTAACTGACGTAGGAAAATGGAACGAGATGATGTGGTTGGCCAATGTTTTCAGCAAGGAGATGCTGATGATATATGTTTGTTATTGACTTTGCTATGGTTTTATAATATTTTAATGTTTTTAATTGCATTTTATTGTCTTGGTACCAACTATGAACCACCCCAAGTTGCTTGCCGGCTGAGAGGGACGGTATATAAATATAGTAAATAAATAATAAATAAATATCCACAGATTATCAAAGAATACTCTGATAATATACTGTATATATTCATGTATAACTATGATAATTCTCAAAACATTCACATAAAATTCCTGGGTTGACATACACAAGGCAGTATGGTACCTCTGTTCGTTATGGCACCATCTTTGTAATGCCTGAAAGAAATTGTGTTAGTGGCATTTCTCTTTTGGCTTCCTCACTGCAAAGGAGAAAGCAGAGGGCTTCTTGGGTCTCTCTCAGCGGGGACTAAGCTTCAAGATCCTGAGAGCTTAGCCCATACCAGGAGAGCCTAAAGGAAGCAATAGAGCTTTTGTATAATCTCTGCTGGCTCTTTTGCTGCTTTCTCATCATGGTGAAAATAGCAAAGACGCTCATTAATTCTTGTGGCCTTCTTGGTGCAGACTAAGCTCTAAGAGCCCAAGAGATTAGTTGATGCCAGGAGAGCCTGATGAAAGCAATGGCTGCATTTGCTTTCTCTGTCTCCTGTGGATTTTTGAGGGTTTTCTGCTGCAGCTGGGAGGGCAAAGGAGGTGGGTGCTTTGTGTGGGCTCTAAAAAACCTAAGAACTTACTCCATGTTGGGAGAGCCTGAAAGAAGCAAAGAGGCCCTTCTCCCTCTCCAGAGGCTCTTGGGGCTTCCCCACAGTTGCTTCTCTGTTGCGGTGGGAAAACAGAAATGCAACAGTGGGTTGTTGTAGGTTTTTTCTCCTGATGTTTCGCCTGCATCTATGGCAAGCATCCTGGGAGGTGAGGATGCTGGCCATAGATGCAGGCGAAACGTCAGGAGAAATGCCTCTAGAACATGGCCATATAGCCCGAAAAAATCTACAGCAACCCAGTGATTCCGGCCATGAAAGCCTTCGACAATAGAAAAGAAACACCCTATTGAAAGGCAAGGGCAAATCTTTCCTAAAGAAATGTGTCAAGATTTTCAAACTGTTATTGAGGGAAAAGGATCCAACACAGATAGCTTATTGTCTGGTTTGGAGATGATCTTTTGTGAAAGCAGAAAATGCCACTGGAAAACAAAGTTAAGCTGAAGTTAACTTCTTTTTCCCTAACTGTTGTTCACAACTTGAAGCAAATAGAATAATGAATACCTTGAACAATTCAATAAATGACAGGGATAAGATATATTGCTGAACTGTATTGGGACTGGAATCCATTTTCAGGGAAATAATTATTTATTTATTGATATGGAAGAAGTTCCTTTGGATTGAATCGAGATAAGTTGCCAGTAACACTTTGCAATTTGCCATTCGGTTAAGTATTTCGATTTCTCTATAGATAAGCATTAGAACTCTCTATAAGAGAATTATTAGTATCTTGACAGAATACAAATCCTTTAATTCTATACACAGTACCATAATTGTTATTGTTTTATTGAACTGTTATATTTATGTAATACAGATACATTCCAAATACTGTCAAACCGGTTAGTCCCAACTAGAATGCATCAATTTACAACTCTAGCTGAGCATAGCAAAGAATTTAGGCCTCCATGTTTATTCTGTGCTCACATTTGCAAATGAAAAAGTCAAGTTCTGAATACATTTAAAGATTGCAGACTTCTCATAGTTTCCTGTCCCGGAGGCATCAGACTTACATTGCCTTAAACATGTTACTTGTCATGTTCAAAATCAAAACAAATTCTTCATACAGAGAGATGTAAAATATTGCCATATTTTTTCTTCATGTATCTATCTCCTTTATATCCCCTTGTCTCTTTTTCCTGAAACATGGTACACTTCATTTATATGAATACCTTTTCTTTTCCAGTTAGAAGGAGAACTTATTTCAGGGTTGTCAGTTCAAATTCAGAAAAATATCTCAGGGATAGCAAAAAATATAGAGTATGCATGACATCAGGGAAGAGAGTTTTTACACAATTTTTCAATAAGATGCCTTCCATAATACCGTAACTAATATTTTTATTACCTCTTCTGTCTCTAGTATTGATGATACTAGAATTAGTTCTGAAAGTAATGTAAAGATGAATAGCTTGCTCCTGTGATATGACACACAACCCCTGGAGCAGTGACAAGATTCTCCAGGGGTCCAGTCTGCAGATTTATGGTAGAAATGGGAACATCTCTTCTAAACAATGGTGAAGAATGCTGGAAGTTGCTCCCAGTAGCTAATGTAAACTCCATTTGCACCTGGCATAGCATCTTCTCGCTTCCTATGGACCTTTCCACCAGTACTTTGGTTCTTACATTTTATAGGTATTGTTATGCCTTGCCTTTAAGATTTTAAATGAGACAGTCAGCTCAGCTCATTGCAGCAATGTTTAGAAAATCAAATGTGTTTGGCTTCTGATCATATTTTTACATACTGAATTATTTCCCTGTCCAATTCCAAAAGTAGATCTCCTCTCAAAAAAGACCATTGCTATTGCTGCTATTATTATTATTGACACAAAAGCACAGTATGTCACAGCAAACAAGATTTATATGCTGGATTTCGTATCACAAAATCACAAGTCAAACACTTCCCAAGCGTCTAGGACTGTGTGATGTATTTTCGAATGATGTATGCAGATCCAAGTAAGGTGGCCTTTTGCAGTTGACAGATCGCAATTTTGTTGATGTTTATTGTTTCCAAATGCCGGCTGAGATCTTTTGGCACAGCACCCAGTGCGCCAGTGACCACTGGGACCACCTGTACTGGTTTATGCCAGAGCCTTTGCAGTTCAATTTTGAGGTTTTGATAGCGGCTAAGTTTTTCCTGTTGTTTTTTCTCAATGCAATTGTCATCTGGTATGGCGACATCAATAATCCAGACTTTTTTCTTTTCCACAATCATGATGTCTGGCGTGTTGTGTTCCAAAACTTTGTCAGTCTGGATTCGAAAGTCCCACAGTATTTTTGCATGTTCATTTTCCATGACCTTTGTGGGTTTATGATCCCACCAATTCTTTGCTGCTGGCAAGTGGTACTTGTGACATAAGTTCCAGTGAATCATTTGGGCCACAGAGTTGTGTCTTTGTTTGTAGTCCATCCGTGTAATTTTCTTGCAACAGCTGAGGGTATGGTCCATGGTTTCATCAGCTTCTATTTATTATTATTATTATTATTATTATTATTATTATTATTATTATTTACGGCATTTATATGCTGCCCTTCTCACCCCGAAGGGGACTCAGAGCAGCTTGCAATATATATATATATATATATATATATATATATATATATATATATATATATAATACTATTACCATCATACAATATCAGTATTATATATTACTATATTGCACTATACCATTATATTGCAATATTATTAGTAATATTACATGTAATGTAAATATATAATTATAATTATAATATTGTATTATTATTATTCCCCTCTGTCTTCGCTCTGGCCAGAGTAGCAGTTGGTGCCACAGGGGGGAGGGACCTCCCAACTGGTGATATAGGCAGAAGACAAGATGGAAATGTCTTCTGCTCCCCTCTGTCTTTGCTCTAGCCACAGTATTTATTATTATTATTATTATTATTATTATTATTATTATTATTATTATTATTATGCTTAGCATTTCAACGTGCTAAATGTTCAAATGCAAGTGCACACTCATAATTCCATGCTCAGAAATTGATGTTTGGTTCATTTGTCTTGTTTTGACAATGCTGAAATTTGCTTAATTGGATTGCCTGCACTTAATGCATTTATCTAGTTTCTTTGTTGGCATCAATGCAGCCCAAACAAATTAAACAAAGCCTAATTAAACTATTTGAACTTAGCTTGGCTTTGCTCAATTTGTTCAGTGTGCTTGTTGTTTTCACAAGGTGTTTTTGTTTATTTCCATTCTGTATTTTTCTGATTGAAGCTTGTTGTCATATATGATAGTAATATCCAGGCTATAAAACAAATACTGGATTTTACTTTTTCTTGAAGTATGACTGTTGAAAAGAAATAGGAAGCATTGATTGTAAGTTTAGAAAGCAATGTAAACATAATATATAATTATAATTTAATAAAAGTAAAAATAAACTATAAATTTAATGGATTGGATATCAATAGATGACATGAGAAATTTGTAAGAGAAAATTTTGAGTTGATATTGACATAAGAAGTTCATTAACTGAATGTTTAACATTCCATCCTGTTCCATTCCAAAATCCTATCACAGTCATAGAAGCCTTTTCCCAATAAATACCTTTCTATAGCTTGAAGAATGAGGAAATACTGGGAGAGATAAAAGAATATCTTGTCAGACTGGATGCTAAAATATATTAATGTATAGATGAAACACAATGACAATTTACTGTTTTCCCCCACCAGGTTCCCAACTTCTCTTCTCATATTAATAAAGAACTTCCCTGATTCTTCAGATAAGTTTTCTAGGGAGTTGCTGGTCAATAAAAATATAGATGGAAACAAGAAACATCAGTTCCATCAATTTCCTAAAATCATTCTATTTAAGGATCCAAACTATAATTCTTGTTATGATCTGTGATTTCACGTTTTCATTTGAATATTGTAGCATTGGTTTTTTTTTATTTAGTTCCATGTTCTTTGTGATTGCTTTTCCATTATTTTATGTATTGTGTGCATAAAGTGTAGCAAGAAAAAATACAGCACATCAAATAAACTAAAAACAATCAGCAACTGGAATGATTGCAGTGGTTGCAAACAATGCATAACTGTCATACTAAAGAAGTTGTTCTCAGTCTGGAATTGAAACATCAGTAAAAATTTGCATTTGTTGAAATACTTGAGTAAAGGAATTCCAGAGGGTTTTCAATTGTAAATCACATTGCAAGGTGAAATTGGCTCCCCAGAATGTGAATCTCTGTGTGGACATCTGAAGTGTCCACTGATTTGGCACATGCACATTCCAGTAGTGGCGGTGTGTTGAAAAAAAATCCTGTATTTTCTGAAAAGGTTAAGTCACAGATCCTCATATGATTTAGCCTCATGTTGATACCAGGCAAGATTCTGGGAAAGATCATTTAAAAAGTGGTCTGCAAACACTTAGAAATTAATGTGGTCATAGCTAATAGTCAACATGGATTTATCAAGAACAATTTATGCCAGTAGGTTCTTGTGGGTTTTTTCGGGCTATAGGGCCATGTTCTAGAGGCATTTCTCCTGACGTTTCACCTGCATCTATGGCAAGCATCCTCACTACCTCTGAGGATGCTTGCCATAGATGCAGGCGAAACATCAGGAGAAATGCCTCTAGAACATTGCCCTATAGCCCGAAAAAACCCACAAGAACCTAGTGATTCCAGCCATGAAATCCTTCGACAATACAATTTATGCCAGACTAATTGATCTCTTTTTTTGATAGAGTTACGAGCTTGGTAGATGCAGCGTATCTGTATCTCAGTAAGGCCTTTGACAAGGTCCCCCATGACCTTCTGGCAAACAAACTAGTCAAGTGTGGACTAGGCAAAATTACGGTTAGGTGGATCCTTAATTGGTTAAGTGAATGAACCCAGAGGGTGTTCACCAATGCTTCCTCTTCAACCTAGGCCCAGTTCTGCTCAACATCTTTATTAATGACTTAGATGAAGGGTTTGTTCCATTTCCCAGGAGCCCGGTTTGTCTTACCTTAAGATGCTTCCCCTTGTATTTCTCCCAGTAGCTGCTGCAACCTTGCAAAGCTTAAAGTCTAGCCGTTCAGAGGCAGAAAAGCCTGCTTGCAGGCCTCTTTGCAATGATTGGCCTAGAGAGCAGCTCTTTGAGCCCACCCCTGCTCCCGGGGAAAGTCCGCCATTTTGGAGTCCTCCCTGCCTTCAGTTTGGAAAGAAAGTTCTGATGTGCTGGAAGCTATCAAGGAAACCCTAGAGAAAACCATCGCAAGTACTAAACTAAACTAAACTGAACTGAACTAAACTAAACCGAATAAATTGGGCTGTAGATAAAAGGTTAAATAATTTAGGATAGAAAGGTCAATTAGGCTATAGAAAGAACTATATAAAAACTAAATATAAGTAAATTGGGCTTTAGATAGATAGATAGATAGATAGATAGATAGATAGATAGATAGATAGACAGACAGACAGATAGATAGGCAGGCTTAGGGAGATATTCAGCTATAGAGGAGTTTATTGAGCTATAGAAAAACAACTGAGTTCATAGAATTTTGAGATAGAATTGAGTTAGAGTTATAGATAAAATTTAAGATAGTTATTGAGCTCCATTTGCCTCATCTTTAAACTAACCCTGGGCTGGAATAGGGAAGGCCTACGCCTTCTATAGATAGTGGTTCAGGGTTAGGGTAAAAATCTCAGGATTTTCTACCATTTGAAGAAAGGCAACTCAGTGACTGTAAAGAAAGAAAAGAATAGCTATATGGTTTCATCGATTGATTGTCTGTAACTTCGTTAAGCTGAGCCAAATCTACAAGGACTTTGTTAATAAATATTCTGTTTGTTCTTCAATAGTCAAAGTGGACTCGGTTACTTAGAAAGTTTAAGCCCTTTAAAGAAAGATTCCAGCAGTCCGCTCAAACAAAAGGCAGCACATCATAGTTCCATCTTTAAGGCGTTTGGGTGTGACGGCACAGGGTTAGAAGGCATGATCATCAAGTTTGCAGATGACACCAAATTGGGAAGGATAGCCAATACTCCAGAAGACAGAAGCAGAATTCAAAATGATCTTAACAGATTAGAGAGATGGTTCAAAACTAACAAAATGAAGTTCAACAGAGACAAATACAAGATAGGCACACAAAAAAAGAAATGCAAAGATACAGAATGGGGAACGTGTGGCTCGATAGCAGTACGTGTAAAAAAGGTCTTGGTGTCTTTGTGGACAACAAGTTAAACATGAGCCAACAATGTCATGCAGCAGCTCAAAAAGCTAATGTGATTTTGGTTTGCATAAGTAGAAGTATAGTATCTAGTAGGCCTGTGCGGTTTCGTTCGTTAATTTCGTAATTCGTTAAACATTCGTTAATTTTTGCATTTACGAAATGATAACAAACCATATTTTCAAACCCGGAAGGGTTTTTAAATATCGAAACGGCAACCCCCACAGTTTTAACGAGCTTTCGCCCGTTTCGTAAATGGGGCGGGCAGGGGCGAAGGGGCGGCGCGAGCGCGCACCCAGTGAGCCAAGCCCCGCGCCTGCCTGTTGGGCGCGAGCGCGGCTCCCGATTGGCCGGCCCGCGCGCGCTCGCCCTTAAAGCCACGCGCCTGCCTGTTGGGCGCGAGCGCGGCTCCCGATTGGCCGGCCCGCGCGCGCTCGCCCTTAGGGAGCCAAGCCTTGTTCCTGCCTGTTGGGCGCGAGCGCGGCTCCCGATTGGCCGGCGCGCGGAGGCCGGTTGTCTCTTTAAGGCGCCTCTCTCTCCCAGCTGTGTTGCAGGAAGTGCCAGGAGGAGGGGAGGAGGAGGAGGAGGAGGGCGCAGGAGCCGGAGCCGGAGCGCAGGAGCCGGGGAGGGGATTCCTGCAGCGCCGGCTCTGCCTCCGTGGCCCGCCTGAGATGAGTATTTGTGAGGTTGGGACTGGATACAACTGGAGATACATGCAAGAATTAGTGAAATGGTGAGAATTCATGCCTCCTGCCATTTCACAGCATTTTTCTCCAGTTGAATGAATGAGTAGTAGCATCACACCCACTGCCTCAAGAGCAGAAGCAGGCAACTGCCAACCCTGCTGCCACTATCAGAACTGGCTGCTCATTACTGTGTTTCCATCAATCATAGGAGGGACACTAACTTGGTCTGAGATCCAACAATGGAAGCAAAGGGGATAGGAGAAGAAAGCTGTTGATTTCATGGGGTCTCTCTTCCAGGCCAGGATGGGAGGTTGTTGCCATCCCACTCTCTATACCTCACTTCCGCTGAGTGGTTGCAGAGGCACAAGAACCAGGCATCCTTCTACTAAAAAGAATTTTAACGAATCGATTCGTTATACCCTTAACGGATCGACCCCGCGCCAATAACGAAGCTTTTATTCTTTTTGAACATTACTTCTGAATGCTACATTTGGATGCTGTGTCTTCTTCCTGCCTTTAAATGCCTTACTGCTTTTTGGAATCTTATCAATCTTTACAAGCATTTATTTTTACTGTTTTTTTTATTTTTGCTAAGCTTTAATAAAAAGGATTGTTCCTTCACTCAACATGTGGTGTGTTTATAGTCAGAGGGGCAATTTCCTGTTCTGGAGTGCAACACAATCCTGACAAGACAGAGGTCCTCCTGGTGAATCGTGAGGCCGATCAGGGTATAGGGTGGCAACCTATGCTCTATGGGGTTACACTCCCCCTGAGGACACAGGTTTGCAGTTTGGGGGTCCTCCTGGACTCAGCGCTGACACTTGAAGCTCAGGTACAGCTTGTGCACCAACTGCAACCATACCTCGAAAAGCCAGATCTGGCCACAGTTGTCCATGCCTTAGTTACATCTCATATGGATTACTGCAACACACTCTATGTAGGGCTGCCTCTGAAGATGTCTCAGAAGCTTCAACTAGTACAAAGAACAGCAGCCAGGCTGCTGAGAGGGGCAGGTTATAGAAATCATACGAAGCAGCTTCACTTGTTACCTATTTGCTTCTGGGCCCAATTCAAAGTGCACATTATTACCTATAAAGCTCTGAACAGCCCAGGTCTTGCCTATTTATGTGACCGCATGCCCCCATATAAACCTGTTCGGGACTTACAATCGGCTAGGGAAGCCCTTCTCTCAGTCCTGCCTCCTTTGCAAGCAAGGCTGGCAGGGACAAGGGAGAGGGCCTTCTCAGTGGTGCCCCCTCCAACCCTGGAATGCCCTCCCCAGGAAGATTAAACAGGCATGCACCCTCATGGCATTTAGGAGGGACATAGCATAAGTCTACAGAAGGTTTTGTTACTAACTTTGTTCTTTGGGCTTGTCTGTAAGGTGCTGATCCTGTTACATACTGAAAGTAGAAGAAATCTACAATTATATTTGCTCTTGTGTGCCTTCAACTCAATTATGGCCTATGCAAAGGCTATCATAGGACCTCATCACACTGAGGTCACTTTTCTGTGATATAAGGGGATTCACCACCTATTGTGACAAATCTGGCATGAGGAAGCTATCACTCCACATCGCCCACACCGCCCCTCACTTCATCCCACAGGGGGAAGCATTCCCACCTGCCTTCTCCCTACTGTTGTCTATGCAATATGAGAAACCTCCCGGATTATTGTCTCTGCCTTCTGTGACACTTGGATCTCACTTCAGGCATGGAGCCCCACAAAAAGTTGATCGGCATCATGTGATTGGATTCCACAAGCTCCATGCTTGAAGAAACGTCCAAGTGTCATATGACAGGCAATTTTGCCCATCTAATATGTTCCATAATGTTTCATGGCAAAATTGGTTTAGAGGAAGTTTGCCTTTGCCTACCTCTAAGGCTTAGATAACAAGATTTGCTCAAAGTCAAGTAATGAGTATCCAAACCTTTGTGGAAATTTGAACCCTTGTCTTCCTATTGATCTACAACACAAGCTGTCAATATTACATCCAAGGAATTATTTCAGCTTCTCTACAGGTTCAATACCCTGCTCAGAAATATCAGTTATATCTATTATAACTGTTATCCAGGAATTAACAGTGTAACATGTGTTACTCTAGGAAGAGCTTCCCTAAAATTAGTGATCCCAGACTAGAGGAGAAAAAACTATAAGAATAACTTCCACCACAAATAAGGAATCGCTACTCTTTTGCCTATTGTTCCTAATGAATTCTTGCAATGTTGTGGTGAGTCAGGAATTTGCAAGGAAATACAAGGGGTATTTTTTGAGTAACGTCCATTTGAACATAAGTACACAACGAAAGTTTATTTCAAAAAAGTAAAATTATTTTCAGAAAGTATTTTCACTCTATTTTTCAACATAGTTGCCAAGTTTGTTCAAACACTTATCATACCTCTGAACCAATTTTAAAATACCCTCTTCATAAAAGCTTGCCACCTGCTCTGATAACCAAGAGTTCATTGTAATCAAAGAAGGGTGACCGGAGCGGTCCTCATCATGGACGTTGTCACAGCCATATTTGAATTGTCGTACCCACTTACGCACTTTGCTTTCACTCATAACAGTATCACCATACACTTCACAAATCTGTTGATGAATTTCTGCAGCAGGCAAGTTCCTTGCTGACAAAAACCATATCACTGAGCGAACCTCACATGTGGAGGGTGAGTTGATAGTCTTAAACATTTTTAAAGCACAGAACAGAACCGTACAGGTTAGCTACGGAGCGGAAACTGAGCACAGTTGTTCCTGAGGCATGCTGGTACACGACGCACGCGCTCGTTGCGGTATGCACGCGAACTACTAGTGTCTACAACAAAACAGACCTTACTTTAAAAATACCCCTCGTAACTTTGATCCACAAAGTAAGTTACAGCTTTATTAGGCAGCTCTAGAACAAGACACAAGGAGGTGATTTGAGCTGGTTGTGTATGTCATCTCTGGTGTCACTCATACAGAAATATGATTGGCAAGGGGAAGAAGAAGGATATATTTCTGTTTATCACATAATATTATTCAGGTTATTTAACACCATCTCTGTGAAACATCCCCATTAGCAAACTGCATTGAAGAACTAATGTTTTAGCTGAGGCACCCTTAGGACCAGCCATTCATGCAAACATAACAACCATTTTACATTACAAACCATGTACTGAACTTTTGGATCTCTTCAAAGACAATAATTTTCAGTGCCTTGCAGTTTCCCCTTGTACCGTTAAATGGGTGTGCCTGCAAATATGAATCAATCTTGAGTGCTTCTAGAGTTTAGCTTTATTATTGATCCCAGGGCTATGGATTTTCCTTGTTTTATATACTTCTGTTTGGTTTTGTGTAACAGTGACCGGAGAAACAAATGCAATCTAGATGTAAATTCCATTTTTAATATCAGTAAATGATATTGGAGAAATGCAAATGTAGGAACTGCAGATGTGAACATATTTTACCCTATGAGATTTATATGGGAGTAAAAGCCCTGGAGGATTTTAGTCATGTTGTGTACATCTATGTGTCTGATACATTAATCTTGCATTAGTTGTCTGGAGGCTTAATTGACAAATGTTTCCTCAGAAAATGCAAACTTTATGAAGAAATGCCTCAAGCTTTATCTCCTTATTATTTGTCTTATTAAAGAGTGTACAATATGTGCCAGGACATTTTCAGAATTTTTAAATTTTTTATTTTTACAACCCACTATGCCTCTAGGAGTTGGAGGAAAAGTTGATAATAATACATTGTAATAATGAGTGGGGACAAGCAGATGTGTGAGTCTCTCTCTTTGTGTAAAATTATGCATAAAATATAAACAAAAGACTTAAAAACATATGTATTGCTTGTTTTCAGGCCATCAAATTCAAATGGTACAGAACTGTGGTGAAGATTTGCAAATAAGGTACAGTTTATTTTCTTTTAATATAAAAATGCTGTAGGCAAAGTTGAACTCTACAGAATGCTTTTTCTGCCTCCTAAAATATTAATAACTTTAATTGTTTGAATAATAGTAGAATATTACATTTTCCCTGTATCCTTTATATAAAATGGTCTATATCCAGTTGCTAGTACTGTAGGAACTAAAGTAGAACTACTGAATAAATGAACTTACATCAGGACGGACTTATTATGCCATAATTGATTCACTGAGTCCACTCTTAAGTGGGATTTAGCTTTTCATTTGCTTAACTGATTCTTACACTGTCAAATCTTCTTTGGTCTATTTAACTTACATGTTTAACATTTCGAACATCACATTATTTGATTTAGTTTAAGTGGCATATACTGGTATATCTGTTCAGAGGATTTCAAATGATTGTAGTTTTACTGACTATGAACTTCAGATAAACACTTTAAAATGAGATGTTTTACATCAGTGTGTGCAATTGTAATCAAGTTGCAGAAGATGCATAGTTAGATCAAGATAGGTTTAGAAAATCCATTGTGTAAAATGATGTGGAAGTGTCAAGGGGGTCATCAGTTCAGCTTCTTAATATTCGCTTTCTTAGGCTAAAAGCCAGCCTGTATTTTTGACCAGAACTGAACCATTGAAACAATGGAATTTAGCATAATACAGGTTTATTACAAAAGAATGCCCCGATTAAAAAAATCATGATAAAGCTTTTCGTGAACGTACACATATAAAACGTACATCAATGTGAATGGGAAGTCTTCAAGTTTTCTTCCACACTCATATGCGCCTCTCTGATAGGGTAATTGCACGAGTGGCCACCAGGCAGCATCCACGCATATGGCAGTGCAAAATGGCTGCAACCAGCAGGAGAAGGTGTTCTGTGTCCTACAGGTTCAAAGCATGAAGTCCATGATTACCATGCAACATGTGTTTAGAATGCATGCCAGATGGAAAGGTGATTAGATGCTGGTTAGTACAGTTTAACAAAATGGGCCGTTTGTGA
This sequence comes from Anolis sagrei ordinatus, assembly GCF_025583915.1. Lineage (NCBI taxonomy): Eukaryota > Metazoa > Chordata > Lepidosauria > Squamata > Anolidae > Anolis > Anolis sagrei. Next base: position 97,305,442 of record NW_026846588.1, on the reverse strand, counting down.
ATATATCACTTGGCCACCCGAGCTGAGAATGCCATTGACCACAATAGCATTCTCTAAATGGGAAGAGCAATTTGGTTCAGGAGTGGTCAGTTTCCACAGACAAGAGTGTCCAACCTCTCCTTGGTTAAAACACCATGATGAATCCCTGAAACTCATGGTTGCTCCCGGACCCAGCTAATAACTAGAAGACTAGCCAGAGGATGTAAGTCCCCAAAGGCCCCTGCCAAAAACAAAAGATCCAGAGACATTTGTGGCAGAAGCTTGACTTCCATTTAGATGTGTGATGTGTGACTGGTGGCAGACATATTGAACATGTTTGAGTGTGGGGGGAAAACGAACGAGGATTTGAATGAGAGGACATAGTTTTAATTTTTTATTATTTATTGTTTTTATGTTCTAAATGTACTGTAATGTTTCTCTTTTGCTTTTTATGAATGTATGTATTTTATATGGCATCGAATTGTGTCAACTTTGTATGCCACCCTGAGTCGCCTTCGGGCTGATATGGGTGGGATAGAAATAATGTATATAAATAAATAAATAAATAAATAAATAAACTTGAAGACTTCTCCTTCACATTGATGTAAGTTTCATATGTGTGCATTCATTAAAACATTCACCATGATTTTTTGAAATTTGCCTACATTTTAACCATTCTAGTATATGTTTACTGAATTATCAGATGGATGATGAAGCAATCACCTGATTATGTCAGCTCCACTGGCTGCCGGTCCATCTCCAGGCTCAATTCAAAGTGCTGGTATTGACCTATAAAGCTCTACAGTTCTGGCCCAGCTTACTTGTCTGAATGCTTACTTGTCTGCCGCTATATCCCACCTCATAATCTAAGATCATCTGGAGAGTCCCTGCTCTCACTTCCGTCAACATTGCAAATGCATCTGGTGGGGACGAGAGACAGGGCCTTCTCGGTTGGGGCCCCCCACCTATGGAACACACTCCCAAATGAGATAAGGTCGACCCCATCGCTTCTGGCCTTCAGGAAAAAATTAAAAGCCTGGTTTTGGGGACAGGCTTTCAGAAAACAGACATAAGGAGCACTGGTTGAGGATTTTATTATATTTTTATGGTTTTAATTATGTTGTATTTACTGTTTTTATGTTGCTATTTTGTATTTAACTGTGATTTTACTATTGTAATTCTTATGTAGCAGTATCATACCACTACTATATATATATATATATATATATATATATATATATATATAT
>NW_026846588.1:97280375-97302813 GCF_025583915.1 Anolis sagrei ordinatus | reverse complement strand
TATTGTATAATACATAGAAACATACAATCTTCTAAATTAACAGTCAAAATACCAGTATTTTCCCCAATCCCACCACCACCACAACCCCCCACCTCCCACCCAGGAACAGTTAACCTCTTTTGCTCTGTTTATTACAATTGTTCAGTCATGAGGACAGTCTTATTTAACACCGTATATTTATCTTTCCCCTTTATCCTGTAAATAAGACCCTTCCAGATTGCTTCCCATGTCCTTCTGATTTGGCCCGTCCTATAGTAACTTTTTCTTTTGCTAATATAATCTTGGAGTAGGTAATCGGCTAGATATTTATACTAAATTTTTACATCCCATTTCTTGTGGTCCTTCCAACCTAGGGCCACTGAGGATTTGATTACCTCTATCATGTGTTTTATTATTTGCTCACATTCTTTATATTCCCATTTACTTTCCAATTTCTGGGTGAAAAATTGAGCCTTGTTCCATTCTATATTTATCCCTAATAGCTCCTCCATTTCCTTCCTGATTATTTCATGGAACTTTTGTATTTTTTCGTATTCCCACCACATATGGGTGTATGTTCCCGTTTTTCCACAGTTGTGCCAACATAATTTTGGGCACATTTTCATAATATGTGTCAATTGCACAGGAGTTTTGTATCATTTTGTCAGTATTTTCCATTGCATTTCTTTAATCTTTAGATGTTTTATTTTATTGATTGAATTCATCCAATTGTCTATTTCTTTCTCACTGCAACTTAATTCCTCCTTCCAGACTTCTATTAGGGTAGATTTTGCGTTATATTGTATTTTTGTGATCAAATTCCATTCTACACAAAATGTGCTAGTGGGTGTATCACTAAATCATACCTCTTCCCCAACACCTACCACAAATGGGAGGCTAGTGTCTGTTGTGTCCCCACCATATAAGAGTAAATGACTTTTATACCAGTTTATCACTAAGAAACAGCAGAGTGCTAAGGCCAGAAAAGTGGACTCCACTATGTCAGTGTAGTTCAGGCCAATGGTAAATGATTTCTGGGTGTGGAATGTAAAAACCCAGGCTGTTCTGAAGTGCATGTTTTACCTCTCCATTGATTCCCTTATGAACCACATAGAAGTAATGGACATATCCTCCGACAGGCCAACACTATCAGAAAATAAGGGCAAATCATACAAGCATGGTCTATGGACACATATCTTGATTTTTGCCAAAATCTTTTATGGCCTGAATAGTAATGGCTTTCTCCTTCAAAAGGCCAAGGATGTTAACATCCAAATGGATGTGGTAAGAGAATAGGGTTTTCTCAATATCAAGACACGGCCATTCCCATCAAGGCTTTATATATGATGAAAGCCAATGACCCTGCCCACAATATAAAAATATGATATTAAACAATACTCATTAAAGACATTCATATGTAGGGTGTTTTTTTTAAAAAAAAAACTTAAAGAAGAGATAAATGAAAGCAACTAAAGTCAATACAAAATGCAGTGTCCTTTAAAGACTTTAAACAACACTTTCTAAGAAATCAATTTAACAACAACACAGACAATACATTATTCAGACCCATAAACAAACACACTTATAAGTCTGTTGCAACTGGCAGGGAAGCCTTTGTGTAAACTTCACTAAGTGGGAATTACAGTAATCCAGTCTTTGGAGTATTTTAAAATCTAATGTCACAACTTCAGTAAGTGTCACACTTTTCAGTTCCTATAATTTCTGCTCCGAGAAATAAATTTATTCTCTTCTGGTTTAAGAAGAATTAGAACAATTGTTTTCTTTACAAAGTTTAATTTTACTCTCAGTGGAGAAGGCGGAAAGCTTTGGAGACTTATCACTCCTTCATAAATGGGCATAGCTCAATTCATTAGTGCAGGTTATAGCTTTGTAATAAAAATGATCCACTTTAAAACCAAAAAGATTAATCCCATAAGCTGTTCAACCAACTATTAATAAAATATTTCAGGTCTTTCCAGATGAGTTCATTTTTAGCCACATATTTTAGAGGTTCTTGGCAATATTACGTCTTACTTTGTTGGTTTAACACCAGAAACTTGGCTGAAGACTTCCAGATCTTGGAAGAAGACTGAAAACAGTGATTGTGCTATTGATTCAATTTACTGGATACTGTCCCTGACCTTGTAAACTGTATTTGAAGGTTTTCAATATAACCTATCATTTCAGCTGAAGAAATGAATTTGCAGTCACATTTTTGGGCATTTTCTATGTTCACAGGCTCTCATATATGAAAGTAGTGAAGTACAAAGGTTCCTTTGACTGTGGCATGAGTGAACATCTGCTCTTATATTGGGCCTTTTCATTCCCTACTTCTCATTCTTCCATTTCTGGAGGATCTGTCAGCCCTTCAGAGAAGATTTGGAGATCTGTGTTAGGTTGCAAGAAGAAAGAAATGGCATTCAGCCTATTGTGCCCATATTACAAATAGACTGGATATAATCGAATATTAGGCTAGATAATCCTCTCTGAATAGAAAAGTAGATAAAAGAACTTGTAGTGTTTTTCAACTGTATTTACTATTTTATGTTTTCATTCCATATTTCATTCACCCACCTTTTATGGAGCATCCAAATACCATTATTTTCCTTGCAATTCTTTTGTGCTCTTCTTTTTAAAAAAATATGATTTTTATTGAGTGTTTTCTAAAAGTTAGAAGGAAACGGGGAATATTTGCAAGGAGATAGGAAAGTAGGAAAAGACAGAAGGTAGGAGAAGAGAGAGGACATTAAAAAGGAATTTTAAAAAAGGGTAAAAATAAAATTATAGAGTTCTTCATGACTTCCTAGGTATCGTTATTGGGGGGTGTCTTCTTTTTCTTTTTCTTTTTCTTTTTCTTTTCTTCTTCTTTATTGAACGTTTTCTCTCCTCCTTTTGTTTGAGGTCCAGTTCTGTTATTTTAAATAATTGTCTTATAATTTTTCTTTTTTAATTATTCTGTAATTGTTTCCCAATTTGATTCTTTTATCGGTATGTCTTTGTGTCTAGATAGTAGGTATGTGAGTCTGTCCATATTTCTTATATCAAGTATTTTTTGTGTCCATTCTTCTATCTCTGGTATTTTCTCTGATTTCCATAACTTAGCATAGCATATTCTTGCTGCTGTTGTTAACAAAAATAATAGTTTGTCCGTATTTTTATCCATTTAAGTTTCGTGATGCCCAATAAAAATAATTCCGGTTTTTGAGATATTTTTATGTCTAGCATTTTTTGTATTGTCTCTTTTATCTTTTTCCAGTAGCTTCTTGCTTTTTTGCAGGTCCACCACATATGGTAGAAAGTTCCCTCTTTTTTCTTGCATTTCCAGCATTCCGTGTTTACATTTTTATAACATTTTCCTAATTTATGTGGTGTTATATACCATCTATAAGAGATTTTAATCCAATTTTCCTTTAGGTCAGTTGCGTTTAATTTTAATTTTTAGTCAAGATTTCTTCCCATTCCTCTTTCTTTATTTTCCTTCCTATATTTTCGTTCCACCTCTACATGTAATCATTTTCTTATTTTCTTTCTTTGTTCCATTCTTGTAATTTTTTATATATCTTCGTTATTATCTTTTTTTTCTGATTGTATCATCAAATCCCAAAAAGTCTTTTGTTCCGCGAATCCTAACCTTTCATCTATTTTGAAGCATTCCCAAATCTGTCTATCTGAAACCATGATATTTTATCATTTATTTCCTTCATTTCTAGTTGCGATTTTAAAATTATCCTTCCTTTTTAAAATAAATCTTGGGCAATCGTTCTAGCCCAATTCTCTTCTTTGAAGTACTTTGTGCTCTTCTTAATCAGATGGCACCATGTTCACTTTTATTTGGAATGATCAGTGGTACCCAGTTGCTATGCTGCTCCTAACACTTGTTGGAGTTTTCTGGGAGCAGTGACATACAAAATTTGGCAAATCTAAGTTTAGCAGGCCTTTGTTATAACGTTATGGCTGTAACTGTATGACGGGTACTCTTGGTCTCCCTGTTATTATCTTTTTAGCTAAAATCATAGTTGGCTATAATTTTGCTTTAAAATATTCAAATATTAGAGAAAACGCAATTAATTGAAAGCATGCAGTAAGTCGTAATACACTATAATATCATAATGCTTTTTAAAATGTGAGGAGTGAACCTTCTAGCCACTGCCATTAAGTGCATTTCTAATATGAAAATGGTTGGAAAAAGTCCCCTTGTGCTATAAAATCAATATATGGAAGCATAATTACAATGCAATAACACCCTGACAAGGTAGTGTGTTATAGTGTTATAAAATTAAAATTTTGTCATGTTAATGTAAAATTTCAAGATAGACTTATAAAACCAAGCACTGGTCCCGTAATATTTAGTCATACAATCAGAGACAGAAAGAGTCTATGTATGCTCCAAACACAAGAAAATTTATGTTCATATATGCTGGTCTAGTGATTTAGCATGAAATTGGGGAAAATAACAGAGATCATTATTTGGCTTATCTCTGTTACCCCCCCCCCCCTTTTTTTTCCAGTGCAGGGCAGGGCCTGCTTGTGGTCTTTGGTGGCTCCTCCTCTTCCGCCAGAGGAAGACCAATGGAGAGAGGGAGAGACAGAGAGAGGGAGAGGGAAAGTAACCTCACTACTGCCACCACAAGGGCACAAGGAGAGAAGGGGAGGCAGACAGAGAAAGAGAGAAAGAAGACAGGCAGGCCAGCTGGTTGAGCTGCTGTGGGAGAGGAGGACCATAGACTGGGGGGCAGAGGAACTAAGAAGAAGAAGAGGGAAGAGGTGGCACTGTACTCTCATGTGAGCTTTCCTTCTGGGCTGATCATAGGTCAAAAAGGGATATATGTGTTAAAACAAACACAGGCCAAGTGACAGTTTGTACATCAAAGATACGTACATTGGGACATTTGTAAGTAGCGGTTCCACTGTATAGTCAATTGTTTCCCCTTGAACACAAGAGCTACCAATCCACAATCTCTATTTTATCATGATTCAGTTTCAGTTTATTGGCCCTCATCCAGCGAATTACTGCATCAAGTCATTGGTCTAGCACTTCTATAGCCTCTTTTGGCTGTAATGACAATAAAAAATAGACCTCCGAAGCTCCCAGTGATCTTTTCAAGCAACATAGGTTATTGAAGTGCATGGGAGATAGGATTAAACTGTGTTGTACCCCACAGTTTAATTGTCATAGAACTGAACAGGAATCATCAGTTCTACTCTCTGGATCTGGAACAGACGACAACAATTCTTTCTACAACCATCTCTCAGAACCAGTCCAGTATGACACAAGAATGCCTGACATTGTCCTGTACCTGAATGTTTTCAAGACCCTGATTTTCACCCAAGGTCTACTTCTCTAAATTATTTAAGAAGAGATTGTGCCTCTGTCCCTCTGTTTCTCAAAGTGATGACCTTTTGATGTCACTTATTTAAGGGCAGTCCTTCACTGTTGACCTACTGCCAGTGCCTGCCTCTGCTTTTAGATAAACTACCCATTCGGGAAGATGAAGACTTGGGAAGAGAGACACAGCTGTTTAGAATCAGCTGCTTAGATATCACACAGCAGCCCATATATATGAAATAATCCCTAGGTCAGTGGTTCTCAACCTGGGGTCCCCAGATGTTTTTGGCCTTCAGCTCCCAGAAATCCTAACAGCTGGTAAACTGGCTGGGATTTCTGGGAGTTGTAGGCCAAAAACATCTGGGGACCCCAGGTTGAGAACCACTGCCCTAGGTACTCAAAGTCACCCACTTATCCCTCTGGAGTGAATAACTTGAATGCAAAGGTCTGAAGAGGGATCTGTAATTGCAATCAATTGAATAGTCAGGTTCTGCATTACTGTAACTCTATGGGGGCTTCTAGACAGTATCAAAATGTGGGACAAATAAATGGGGAAAAAGTCACAGACCTAACAGCATGTCCAAATAAAGACCTGTCAGCCCTGATAAATGGTTCCCCACTGTCTTGACACCTTTGTTTATAGCAAATTTTAGAAATCTGCAAGATGGATGGGAACATCTGGTAGAAGTTTACTTTTTAAAAATTGACTCTTCAAGATGTGCTGGACATCATATGTGCTCATGTGCATATCTAAATGTAAACACAAGCTTATTTCTTATTATCTCTCCTCACCCTACTGTAAATTCAAGCTCTGTTTAATTTCATAAAGATCAGAATGAAGGAATGGTTGCTGAGAGTTCTCAATGTAATTGCTTTCCATTTGTGCTTCCATTTAGCCACTTGTGTGTCCTTGGCTCCATTTGTTTATAACCCAGATCAGCTGTTTTGAGATTTTAAAATGTGCACATATTCTGCAGCAGTCCACACCAGGGTATATTAATGAAATCATGTGTTTTCCTTGACTGCATTGATATACAGTGATCTGAATAAGCATATTTTCCAGTCAAAATTAAGTTTTCAGCACACCCTTCTGACACATGTTTTTCAGCTGTTAATCAGAATCAGCCTACATTTTCATGAAATGTCATTTAGCTACTTCTGCCCTCATTTATTCCAGTTTCTTCTGCATTTTAGGGCAGGTGTAGAAAGGCCCTGTAAGTGCATTCTACCAAATTCAGTTGCAACCCTCTTCTACTCTTACACTGGATTCACAAAGGGATAACTTGTTTCTGGATGTGCTGCTACATTTGAAGCAATGTTTGCATGCCTCCCCCCTGGTTTAGCCTTACATGGCAAGTGTCCATAACTGTGTCATGTGCTGTTTCCATATGTACTAAGGCAGACATGGGAAAACTTTGGCCCTCCAGATGTTTTGGTCTTCAACTCTCAGAAATCCCAGCCAGTTTACTGACTCTTATGAATTGTAGGAATTGAAGTCCAAAACACCTGGAGGCCCAAAGTTTGCCCATACCTGAACTAATAGGATAAAGTGAGAAATAAGATTCTTGAGGCACATCAAAAGGCATAGTTCTTCAGCACACCTATGAAGTGCATACATTATGGAAATCTGAATCTTTTGACCTATTTCCCATAATCCTTCAATTTGCTACTATTTGCTATATATTTCCTGCTCCTTCATAACTGCAGTATCACCTCATTGCTATGTGTAGCAGAAACTAGAATAATTAAGGTATGGTTGTCAGCTGGCATTTAGTCATACATGTTAAGAAGTATGTGTGAACAGTTAGAAAATGGGCAATTATGTCTAGGCTCAAAAATACATGATCATAACTTTTAAAATGTTCTGACTTCATCTAAAGCACAATTTATTCTTTGTTATGTTACCTTAATGATGACTTTGAGTTTTATTGGCCTTGAATTTCATTTAAAAAAACACAGAAGAAGTGACATCGAGAATTTGCTTTGTAGTATCTCAAGAGGCTATAGTGCTATAGAACAATTTTAGTCCTGTTAGATATATTTAGAGACACCTCTTTTCTTGGAGAGAACTTCATTGCAGTGAATCCTTGAACAGGTCATTTAAAGAACACTGCTGCACATTTATAGGTGTTGCTTTAGGGAAAGGAATAGATGTTAAGATGAAGGTCTTTAATTCTATAGAAAAAAAAGAAGACAATATAATCTAGGCAATGTCAAAATCTTTATATTGACAGCCGAAATGGTTATCTTATGCACTTTAAAAATCCTGAATCAAATAGAAAAATGGAAATGTATTGTCGATTTTTTCGGGCTATAGAGCCATGTTCTAGAGGCATTTCTCCTGATGTTTTGCCTGCATCTATGGCAAGCATCCTCAGAGGTGTGAGGTCTGTTGGAAGTAGGAAAAATGGGTTTATATATCTGTGGAATGGCTGGGGTGGGGCAAGGAGCTCTTCCCTGCTGCAGTTAGGTGTGAATGTTTAGCTGATCACCTTCATTAGCATTTGAATGGAAATGGTTTGAGAAGCTTTTAAAAAACATAAAGAGTATTATATTTTTATTTTCATTAATGCTAGATTTTTAATTTTTTTTGAAAATAATCAATATATTTTGCTCAGACTCTCTAACATTTCACAAAAATATGGGACACCATGACTGAGCAACATCATTATGTTGTCAAGATGGCAAAAGTTACTAATGAGGAAGAACAGAGAAGTTAGAAGAGGACGAATCGTTTTTGTCCCCCTTCTTTCCTCTCGCCTCTGCTGAGTAATTGTGTACAAAGTACACCGGGATTGTGAGTGTCAGCTGCATTAAGATCACTCTGACCAAAAGGTCATGAGTTTGAAGCCAGCCCGGGTTGGAGTGGGTTTCCAACCAATTGTGTGTACCTTTGCAACCCGAAAGACAGTTGCATCTGTCAAGTAGGAAAATTAGGTACCACCTTAAAGTGTGGGGAGGCTAAATTAACTGATTTATGAGGCCATAAAAAGAAGACTCCAGCAAAGCATTCCAGCGGGGAAGCATGCGGGGAATGCGGAAGTGCTTCATCAGCATCGCAGATGGACGATGAAAGCGACAGCTCCCCTGGCAGCCAGAAAAAGTTAAATAGCCTCTGTGTATGTCTGGTTTTTTTTTATGTCAAAAATTGGCATTGACAAGACACCAGTGACTGAAAAATAGATAATAGAAGAGAGGAAAAAGAAAAGCAACATATGAGAGAGTGGTGGGGCATAAAAAGACTACTGGAATCCACAATGGCAGCCAACAAACTGAAAGGAGAGAAAGGAGAAAAAGAGGGCAAGGAAGCAAAAGGGACACCAAGAAAAATGTCGGTGACAGAGGAGATGAATTTAAAGGAAATGATGAAAGAAATGATGACAGAAGTTCTGACAGAAATACAGACAATGAAAACTGAAGTTCAAACAATAAAAGAAAGACAAGACATATATCAGAAAATTGCACAAGAACAGATGACGGATTTGAAAAGGGATATAAGAGAGGAAATTGGAAAACTAAAATTAGAGATGTCAACAATGCAACAAGATATGAAAGAACGGAAGACAGGAGAAGAAGACATTAAGAAAAGGCAAGAAGAAATGCGAATAAAAGTGAAGAACATCGAAACAAAAAGTACAAGAATGGAGGCGAAACAGGAAGAACTAGAAGCAAAAGAGATGGAATTCCAATTAAGAATAAGGAACATTCAGGAAGATGCGAATGAGAATATAAGAGAAAAGGTGATAGAAATTCTGGCAGAGCTAATGGAATGCACGGGACAGCAAATGCAGGAACGGACAGATAGAATTTACAGAGTGAACACAGGATTTGCAAGAAGAAATAGGACGGCACGAGATGTGATAGTACATTTTGTGAAGAAGACGACAAGAGATGACATCTTGAGAATGAATAATAGAAGAAGGATCTGTTATAAAGGAAAGAAGATAGTTATACTGAAGGAACTCCCCGGAATAGTGTTGAAAAGAAGAAGGAAATACGCATTGCTGACGGAAGAACTAAAGAGACAAAATATACGGTTTAGATGGGAAAGAGAAGAAGGACTGATGCTGACATATAAGGAGCAAAGATTCTGGATTAAGAGTGAAGACAGCGCTAAGGAATTCCTAAACAGAATAAAACTGGATAATGAGAGAGAGAAAGGCGAACACGCAGAAGGAAGGACAAAGAAGAAGAAACGCACAGACTCGATGGAAGAAGAAGAAATGGAGAAGGAAGAAAAGGAGGAATTAAGAAGAATGTCGGAAGAAGGTGCGGGAGTACTGGACTTAAGTGACTCGGAAGGGGAAGAAATAGAGGAAGAGGAATTAAGAGAGGAGGAAGAGGAAGAAGAACTAGAAGGAGAAGAACAGGCAACAAGAGAGAGGGAGGAAGAAGAAAAAGCATGTTGAACGACTTAAGAATTTACTCTAATAATGTTAATGGGATGAACTCCCCGAATAAAAGAAATAAAATTTTTAATGGATTAAAGAAAAAAGGGTACCATATTATTGCATTCCAAGAAACACATGTTATGAGCAGACACACAAAACATTTGGATAATAAAAAATTTGGCCAAGCATTCTATGCGGCAATACAGGAAAAAAAGAGGGGGCTAGCTACATATGTAGATAATAATATAAAGGCAGAATTAGCCTTTAAGGATGAAGAAGGAAGGTTTCTGGGGGTGAACATCTGGCTACAAAATAGAAAAATACTCATATGTAACATATATGCTCCGAACAATTCGAAAACAAAATTTGCAGAGAAGTTGAGGAAGAGCATAGAAGAACAAGAGCCGGAGCAAATGATAATGTTAGGAGACTTTAATGGTGTTTTAAATAAGGCCCTAGATAGAAGTACAACAAAAGTAAAAGTGGGAAAGGGGAATAATGAGAAGGGAGATCTCCCAAAATCAATGACAGAGATGATGCGGAATCTATGCCTGGTGGACATATGGAGAAGTAGAAATGAGAGGAAAAAAGATTACACTTATTACTCACCTAGACACAAAAATTGGTCCAGGATAGATATGATTTGGATAACATCATCACTACAAACAAATGTTTCAAAAATACAAATTCTCCCCAGAACGAATTCGGATCACTGCCCGATGGAATTAGAAATAAAAATAATGGAAAGGATAAAAAGATGGAGGCTGGATGAAAATTTGCTAAAGAAAGAAGAAGATATAGAAAGAAGCAGAAAGCTATTAAAAGAATATTTTGAAATCAATGATGGACCAGAAACGAAAATCTTCACACTTTGGGAGGCGAGCAAAGTCGTCATGAGAGGGAATTTCATACAGCAGAAGATAAGAAGAAATAAAGAAAAAGATGGAAAAATGAAGAACCTATCTAAAGAAATTGAAGAAGAGGAAGGTAATTTAAAGGCTAATCCAAGGAATAAAGAGGCAAAACAAAGATTAGAACATTTGCACAAACAGAGAGAATTTATGGAAATAGAGGAAAGAGAAAAGGAGTTGAGATATTTAAGACAGAACTTCTTTATGAACGCGAATAAGCCGGGAAGATGGCTCGCGAACAAAATAAGGAAAAGAAAGGAGACAATATATATCACGAAAGTGAGAGATAATGAGAGAAGTATAACTCAAGAAGAGGAGATAAGAGAACAGTTTCATGGATTTTATAAGAAACTCTATCAGGAGGAAAACATAGAAGAAGAGGAAATCTACAGTTACCTAACCAATCACAGGATTCAAAGGATTTCAGAAAAACAAAGGGAAAGTCTAAATAAAGAAATCTCAGAGAAAGAAATTAGAGATGCAATAAATAAATTAAAATCAAACAAAGCCCCAGGACCGGATGGAATATCGGCAATTTATTATAAAACCTTCCAACAGGAATTAGTACCTTATCTAAAAGAAATGATGAACAGAATAAGAATCTACAAGGAAATCCCAGAAACATGGAAGCAAGCGAATATATGTTTGATACATAAAGAAAACTCAGATAAAGAACAAGTAAAAAACTACAGACCAATTTCGTTGTTGAACGTAGATTACAAGATCTTCAGCTTGATAATGGCAGAAAGGCTTAAATGGGTACTCAACGAATATATAAAGGAAGAACAAGTAGGTTTTTTACCTAATAGGCATCAAAATGAAAATGTGAGGACGGTTGTGGATCTGATTGAATATTATGAAAATAAACACCAAAATAAAGTAATGTTGCTAGCGCTAGACGCGGAGAAAGCGTTTGACAATGTAAATTGGAAGTTCTTTAAAATTATAATGAAAGAAATGGATCTGGGATTTTATTTCCAAAATGCGATTGAGGCCATATATGAGGAACAAAAAGCAAAAATTCTGGTGAATGGGAAAGAATCAGAGAATATTGAAATAAGGAAGGGAACGAGACAGGGATGCCCCCTATCGCCTTTAATCTTTATATTGACATTAGAAGTATTATTAAATAAGATAAGAGAGGAAAAAAGCTTGGTTGGTGCAAAGGTACAAGGTCAAGAATTTAAAATCCGCGCATACGCGGATGATGTAATATGTGTAATTGAAGATCCAAAGAATAACTTGAGAGAATGGATAAGAATAATAAAAGAATTCGGCATGGTATCAGGATTTAAAATTAATATGGAGAAAACAAAAGCAATAACCAAAAACATTGGAAAAAAGGAACAAGAGGAACTAAATAAGGAATGGAACATACAAATAGTGAATAAGTTGAAGTATCTAGGGATAATATTGACATCAAGGKATCTACACCTGCTGCAGAACAACTATATAGACAAGTGGAAGGAGATAAGGAAGGACTTGGAAAAGTGGAAGAATTACAACCTCTCGCTACTCGGCAGGATAGCCACAGTGAAAATGGCAGTTTTGCCAAAGCTGATTTTTCTATTTCAGAACTTGCCAATAATACGAAACAAAAAAATCTTAAAGGATTGAAGTAAAGACATTAGGAAATTTATTTGGAAAAATAAGAAACCGAGAATTAGTTATGATAATCTGACGGAAAAAAAGGAAAAAGGAGGGATGGCGGCACCAGATCTGGAGCTTTACTTGGAAGCGAATGCATTAATTTGGGCTAAAGATTGGGCGAAATTGGAAAAGAAGAAATTATTAATATTGGAAGGGTCGGACCTGAGAGAAGGCTGGCACACATACGTTTGGTATAAAGGGAAAAAAAACGAAAAAATTTTTGGCAACCATTTCGTAAGATCAACAGTTCTGAACATATGGGAAAAATATAAAAATAGATTATACAACAAAACACCGATGTGGGTGTCCCCTCTAGAGGCGGGACAAAGAAGATGCACAGGCTGGCATGAATGGTTAAAGTATAAAGACCTACTAAAAATGGAAAGAGGGGAGATGACGCTAAAATCACAAGAAGAACTAAACACAGTGGAGCAGAAGGTATCATGGCTAGAATACTGGACGATAAAGGAAAGGTATAAGAAGGKTAAAACGATAGGTTTTAATCTGGACAAAAATTTTTGGGATAATATAATGGAGTCAAAAAGAAAATTAATAACGAAGATTTATAAAAAGCTGCTAGAATGGAAAATGGAAGCAAAGGGAGAAAAAAATTACAAAAAAAGATGGGATGAAAATATTGGAAGAAATATTAAGCAAGAGGAATCGGAAAAAATCTGGAAAGAAAAACTAAGATACTGTTACGCCACTGACATGAAAGAAAATTGGCTTAAGATGGCGCATCGATGGTACATAACGCCGAAAAAATTAGGGGTGAGCAATAGTAGTACCAGCACAAGGTGCTGGAAATGTAAAGAAAAGGAAGGCTCGTACTTTCATACATGGTGGACCTGTAAAAAGGCCAAAAAATACTGGAGGGAAGTCCAAAAAGAATTACAAGAAATGCTACAAATTAAAATACCATGGAAGCCAGAMTTATTTCTRCTAGGGATTCACGATTTGAAAATAGAAAAGAATATTGATAAGATCTTGTTTATGTTAACAACAGCAGCAAGGATAACTTATGCTAGAAGATGGAAGCAGGAAGACARGCCAGACGAAAATGAGAGACTCACAAAAATCTTGGAAGTAAGAAATATGGACCGGCTTACATTTCTGATAACAAGAAGTAAAGGAATAAAAATGAAGGAAACAAACTGGGAAAAAGTGACGGGTTATTTTAAGCAAAGGAACAAAAAAATCCTGACATAATTGAAGAAGAGTTGGAGGGAAGGAAGAGGAGGAGAAAGAAGACGAGGAGAGAAGAAAGGGAAGGAGAAGAGGAGGAGGTTTGGATTAACGACAAAGAAGACCCTATGAAAACCTCGGGAAGTCGAAAGCAAGAAACTCTTTTTTTTTCTTCTTTTTTCTATATTATTATTGCCTTATATGGGGCTTTTGGGCTACATCTCTCCTCTTTTCCCTCTCTTGCTATCTCTCTATCTCTCCTGGTTCTCTCGTCTATTATCCTTTAGTCACTATATCATTTCATATTTCGGGGAACTGATATATACACACACTCTATATTTTTCTTACTATTAGCCTTCGCTACAAAGTTTTATTTTTTTTATTTTTTTAACTGTATTTGAAAACTGAATAAAGATTATTTAATTAAAAAAAATGGCATTGAATGCTTGCCATATATGTGTACACTGTAATCCGCCCTGAGTCCCCTGCAGGGTGAGAAGGGCGGAATATAAAAGCGGTAAATAATAAATAAATAAATAAAGTTTGTGCTTTGAACAGTTTGCCACAATTGAGGTAAGGTGAGGACAACGCAGGAAAGTGGAAGGAAGAGGTAAAGCATCTGAGAAAGTGGGATGACAGAGGATTAATCAGGACTGTCCCTTCTAAATCAGAACAATTGAAGTTTTTTTTTCAATTCATTTGCCTTTGTAAATTTGAGGCCATTGTTTCACATTCCTTCCCATATTTATTTTATGACCCATGTCTTTTGACCAATTTACCATAAAAAAGGTTTTTTATCTATAAAATATTTTACAGCTGGTGCATCACTCCAATAAAACTTGCCAAGATGAATAAAAACAAAATAATGGATAATAAATGTTGGAAATTTAAGAGAAAAGAAGGGACTTTTTTCCACATGTGGTGGAACTGTCATAAAGCCCATGCATATTGGGCAGCTATTAAAGAAACAATCCAAATAATTTTACAACAGAATATATTGTTTTCAACAGTAATAATTTTGTTAGGACTGGTAAATGAATTCATTAACAAAGAAAATATTATTTTCTTTCAAAATACTATAACAGCTGCTCAAATAGTTTATGCCCGACACTGGAAAGAAAATATTTATTTATTTATTTAAAACTTTTATATCCCGATTTTCTCAGGAATCAGACTGGCTTACAAGTATTATCCCATCTGTAAATGAATGGTTGACCAAACTGCTAAATTTTAGCAGAATGTGATAAACTGACTTCTCTTCTTAGAAATAAAATAATACAATGTTTTCAAAGTAATTGGAGCTTTTCACACAATATATAAGTAGAACATTTAAAGACTGGTCTGTAATAGTGTTGAGTGATTAAAATACATGGTTAGAAAGAAGTTTAAAATTATGATACATTTTGTATAATTAGGCCACTTTTGAATACTTTTGTAAAATTGACATATATATAGATATACATTGCTTGATAGGACAAATTATTGTAAGATATTATCTCAATGTAGTGTCGGGAAATTTTCTTTCAAATGGAACACATGTGTTTTACTGTTCTTGGAAAGTGTAAAATTACTACTGTTGATTGGTGGTTATGTTATAATGTATATGCTTTGGGAATAATAATATCAATAACATTCATTAAAATAAATCAGGACAATTGGAGAATATTTTTGCAATGCACAAAGCAAAGCAATTTTTCTTTCTTTTAAGAAGCCTACTCTCAATGGGTGCAGAGGAAATTGTAGTTTTATAAGGTCTTTAGCCTTCTCCCCCAAAAAGTGCTAGTTCCTCAGCAAACTACAAATCCCAAGATTCTATAACATTGAACCATGGCAGTTCACATGATGCCAAGCTGCATTAATTTTACAATGTAGATCAGGCTTCAACAACTTGGCAATAATAAGGGGCTGAAATTAGCATTTCACTTTCCAAGTAAAGGTATAACCAGCGATTAATTAGGATTGTTGTTGTGTGTGTTCAAGTTGCCTCCAACTTAGGGCAATCCTAAAGTGACCCTATCGCTGGACTCCAGATCTAGGATCTGGCCTTTCTCTCTCTCTCTTGGGAACTGAAGTGCAGGCTCTCCAGCTGGCATCCCTCTCGTTTCTTCTGTTTCTGTAGGCATAGAAGAAAGGGAATGAGAGATGGGAGGAAGCAGCCACTTGTGCCAGGAACAGGGAATAACCAGCATCACATCCTGCTCCGGGTATACATGCCTTCTTTTTATCTCCCCATCTTATCTCTCAAGGCAGAGAGAGAGAGAAACTAGATAAAGATCAGAAGTCCAGGCTCTCCAGCTAGTTTCTCCTCTCTCAATTTCTCTTTCTGGAGGTGCAGTAGCAAGGGGATGGGTCATGGGAGAAATCCCTATATGCCAGGAGCATGGAGATAGTGGTGGCAGTGCTGGGCTTTTGCTGCTTTGTCCCTTTGCTGCTTCATCCCATGGCAGGCCACACCAACTTTTTGTGTAGGCCACATGTAACCCCCCACCCCACTCTCCGGGCCACATGTTGTGCAGGCCTGATGTAGATTCACGCTGAGTACTTAGTTTGCATTTTCCAGTAAATTTGTTGATATGTAAGTGAACCAGACAGCTCTTTTCACAATGCTAACATTATGTCTCATGCCTCTTAAATGATTTCTTCGTGACAGTTGAGATTGCTACAGAAACAATATTTTGTTATCATTTTTACCTATAAAATGAAATTACTTCTTTGGCTTTTGTGTAGACAATAGACATAGGCCCCTTTCTACACTGCCATATACAACCCAGATTAACTGCTTTGAACTTGATTATATGGCATTGTATAACCTAGTTAAAAGCAGATAATCTGGATTATTTGCTTTGATAATCAGAATCCCATAGCAGTGTAGAGAGGGCCTTAGAGAAAGAGATAATTGGATAATTTTCGTCTCCTCTTTGGAAATCATTCTTCATGGTTCCTTGAGGTTTTTATCCACAATATTCAAGTCATTTACATAAAGAATAGTTTCTACTTTTTTTAACCAGCTAGAATTAAGCAACATATATGAGATTTTACAAATCCAGCAGCTGCTGCTAATATTTTTCCCCAGAGTAGAAATTAAATCAGGATAGCCATAAAATTACAGTATCTATGGAAATCTAACCCAGTTGATCAGTCTCATCTGGACCAGAGAAGAGAGTCACTGCTTTGAACATTATTTTGGAAATCAAAGCTGTTACACATTTGTCCTCCTTGTTTCTTCATAATGATTCAAAGCTCCATAAGAACCATGCATTCATAAAAATGGAAACGAAAGACTAACCAGTCTAATCAATAGGTCAAGCTGCTTCCAGAAGAAACAAAACAAAACTTCACCTTCTAGCTACTGTATGTTATAAAGAGAGAGGAGGCATCCCTGTGTAAGCAAATGAGATTCAAACTCAGTTTGCGAGATTTATCACAAAGATAATGTTTACATGCAAACCTAAATACAATATCACTCAATACAAATAAAAAAGTCACCAAGCACACAAGAATGTTATTGTAAAAAAAAGATAAAATTATATTAATATGAACATGGTACTGATGGATAACTCTGCAAAAGGAACTTGATATTCATAGTATGGGTTGTTGTAGGTTTTTCTGGGCTATATGGCCATGTTCTGGAGGCATTTTCTCTCTGACGTTTCGCCTGCATCTATGGCAAGCATCCTCAGAGGTAGTGAGGTCTGTTGGAAGTAGGAAAATGGGTTTATATATCTGTGGAATGACCAGGGTGGGACAAAGGACTCTTGTCTGCTGGAGCTAGGTGTGAATGTTTCAACTGACCACCTTGATTAGCATTTAATGGCTTGGAAGTGCCTGGGGGGAATCTTTTGTTGAGAGGTGATTTGATGTGCCTGATTGTTTACTCTCTGTTGTTTTGCTGTTGTAGTTTTTGAGTTTTTTAATACTGGTAGCCAGATTTTGTTCATTTTCATGGTTTCTTCCTTTCTGTTGAAATTGTCCACATGCTTGTGGATTTCAATGGCTTCTCTGTGTAGTCTGACATGGTGGTTGTGAGAGTGGTCCAGCATTTCTGTGTTCTCAAATAATGTGCTGTGTCCAGGTTGGTTCATCAGGTGCTCTGCTATGGCTGACTTCTCTGGTTGAAGTAGTCTGCAGTGCCTTTCATGTTCCTTGATTTGTGTTTGGGCAATGCTGCGTTTGGTGGTTCCTATGTAGACTTGTCCACAGCTGCATGGTATACGGTAGACTCCTGCAGATGTGAGAGGATCCCTCTTGTCCTTTGCTGAACGTAGCATTTGTTGGATTTTCTTGGTGGGTCTGTAGGTGGTTTGTATGTTGCATTTCCTCATCAGCTTCCCTATGTGTTCTTGCCATACATCAAGGGAACCACTGATCGCATAAGCAAAAGGGATTTAATTTTATTCTGTAGTTTGCTAATAAAATCTTTAAGACTTTGCCCTTTCTGGGTGGACACTATTTTTGAATCATCTTAAGAATTACACATTCTCTCTCATTCATGGGATCCAGACAGAGAGCACCACAAGAGCTTCTTGGTTCTGCTCTCTGTGTCATCCCTACTTGGCACATCCCTATTTGCCATCTTTAGATTAATCGGATCAATTGCACACTGCATTAGAGCCAGGATCATCTACTATTACAAGTTGAAAGGAAATGAACTTGTCATATCCTCACTGAATCAGAGGTCTTCCCACAGAGATAAGGAGAAGGGAAAACCACGGAGCTTACTCTGAGAAAAAAAGATAAAGCTGTAGGAACAGTAGGAGGCAATCCTTTTATGTGAGCTCATTGATCAAATCATATGGTTGCCAATATTTTCTTAAAATAGTGCAGTATTCAGAAAGTTATATAGATTTTAGTCAACAGAGCACAACTGACCAACATCATTACATGCCCTGTTGTTTTGCAGAGTCACATCGAAGGAGAATACTGTTTCTACTTGAACATTGTTTTTCCAAACTGGGGAATCCACACTTGAGTTCTCCCTCATCAATTTCTGACAATAATTGCATCTCAGTGACCAAAGCTCTCTGCATTTGGGGACCATGTGCTCTCATTAAGCTCTATAGACTATAGTCATGTTCAGTTGAACACTGTTACAATTACTTTGCAGGCTTTTGGAATCTAAATGGGGAATTTGAGAACATAGAGGCTGGAACTCATGTACTTGTTTCTCTCTACTTACATAAAAAAGGACTGAATAGGGCTAGTACCAGAAGAGAATTTTATTTTGACCATTTTATTAATTAAAAATCAAATCATGCTCAAAATTCCATTGAGTTTAAATTGCAGCATCTCAAAATATTTTTGGATGCTCATGGCTGCTGCTAGTCTCTTCTTGATCACTGTTTTAATGAGAATAAAAGATCAAGAGCATGAACTGTGCATTGTTTCAAGTGAGCTTTTTTCCCCAAACAAGCTGCTTAAATATGTTTGAGTGTTCTCATTAACTTGCTGATAATGATGGCAGCCTTATGAATGCTTCCAGAGTGCTGGTGATTGCACATCATTTTTAAAAACTGTGAGCTGCTCTGTTGGTGTTCAGGCAGCATTGCAAAAACAAAATAAAAATTTAAATGCTAGGGCCAATCTTCCTGCTGTGATTACTTTAGATGAAACAACTGAATCCACACTACAGTTTACATTTTCATGACCGTTATATTACATTATCAGGATAGTGCGACCCAGGCCTCTTTGAGTGTATTGTTTTTTCAAGGGTTTAAATGTGCTCGTTGAATAGATTAGAAAGCAGCCCCTGCTGCCTCTAAGGTAAAGAATGTCTACAAAACTATAACTGTGATCTTATATGGCTCAGGGACATAGATGTTATGGGAACTTGGAAACCACTGAAATGTCAGCCAGTCCTTTTGAATTTGTTGAGTATATATTAAGGTGTGATAAAAACAATGCCCTTTTGTTGACTGTAAATATAGCTCATTCTGGACATTTATGCTGCATGACCTTTGTTAGCTAAGGCTAAGGATGCATCTTCAATACTATGGATTTAATACTGTTTGACAGCACTTTAACTAGGACTTTAAGATCATCTGGGGAGGCCCTGCTCTCGATCCCACCTTCATCACAAGTAAATTTGGCAGGGACAAGAGACAAGGCTAAGGATGCATCTTCAATACTATGGATGTAATATTGTTTGACAGCACTTTAACTAGGACTTTAAGATCATCTGGGGAGGCCCTGCTCTCGATCCCACCTTCATCACAAGTATGTTTAGCAGAGACAAGAGACAGGGCCTTCTCAGTGTTTGAGCAAGCGTTTACAAATGCAGAGTAACTGACATATTATTATTTTTTTATTATTATTATTAAACTTTATTTGTACCCCGCTAGCATCTCCCGAAGGACTCGATGCGGCTTACAAAGGCCAAGGCCTCAACACAATAACAGCAAAACAATAACAATGCAATTCAAAGGAAATTCAAAACATAAGCAATAACAAAACATTACACCATTACGCAATAAAAACCAGGGCCGGGCCAGTGATGGGTACAAGTTAAAAAGTGCTGGGTGTGGCAGGTCGTATGTTGGAATTCAGGGCAAGTGCAATGTGCAGAGAGTCTTAAACTCTTATAAAGTGCTTCTGGGACATAGTGCTGGGGGTCAGGCCTGTAGCGAGGGGGTGATTTTAGGGATTCAACTCCCCCCCCCCGAAATGTTTCAGATTTTTTAAAAAAACCTGGCTTACTCATGAATTTTAACTGGTTAACCAAATCCCCATGCTAAGTGTATGAGGTGCAAAAAATTAAGAGTCCCTCCAGAACTGTAAGCACTATCTCAAGCAAATATTGACAATTTATTCACACTGTCATTACTTGCAGCAATAGCCGATGTAGTGAAGTAACCAAGTTGGGTGTGTGTGTGTTGAATGCTCTCATTAAGAAGGCCAGACTTGGTGGAGGTGGTTGACAGGGGCGGAGCTGCAGGCTATTGAAGGCTGCTCTGCCCCCTGCTGTGCTCTTTGCTTCAGCGTGAGCTAGGAGGCAGGTTTCAACCCCCCCCCCCCCAAATTTTCAAACCCTCCCCGAAATTTGCTTCTGGGACGGAGTGCTGGAGGTTATCCTATTCAGGAAAGGCACATCGGAATAGCCAGGTCTTCAAGTTCTTCCTAAAGACTGCCAACGTAGGTGCTAGTCTAATGTCTTTGGGGAGGGTGTTCCAAAGTCGGGGGGCAACCACAGAGAAATGAAATGACTAGATGATGGAATTGGACAATGTTTTAACAAGGAGACGCTACTGATGTTGGTCTTATTGTGTTGTTGTGGTTTTATACTGTTTTTATGTTTTAATTTGTATTTTGATATTATGTATACTGATTTGTTGTAAACCACCTTGAGTCGCCAATAGGCTGAGAAGGGCGGTATACAAATACAGGGTGAGGCAGCATAAATTCCTTTTTTAAAACGTGCGCCATTCGGTTGGTTGAAAATGTAGCGGAGCGCTAGTGGTCTCGTTTGAGAGGTGGGAGTATAAAGTTTTGTCCTGACACAGTTCAGTCACCATCATGTGTTGGAACAGCGAGGAGCATCCTTTTGCCATCGAGGCCTACTTTTCGAGCGGATTTGGAGTGGCCGGCCCGCTCTCCAGATTTGGCCCCTTGTGATTTTTTTCTATGTTTTTTTTTTTTTTTGAAATCCCGTGTTTATGTGAACCATCCAAGGACCCTATAAAATTTGAAGACCAACATCCAGGAAGAAATTGCCAACATAATGCCTGCTATGCTGGCAAAAGTCATGACAAACGCCAGAAATCGATTTACTTAGTGTATGGAGACTGGAAAATGGGGGATGTCACCTACCTAATTTGATCTTCAAAACTACGTAAAACAAAACTTTAGTTATATGCCTACATTATTTTAAAAAATCTGATTCACACAATAGGTTTTATTAAGTTTTGAAAAAAGGAAGTTATGCTGCTTCACCCTATACAGTAAATAAATAAATTAATTAACTGCCATGGTTCAATACTATTTAATCATCTGAGTTGTAGTTTTACAATGCCACTACCCTTACTTGACAAATAGTGCTGGTGGCTCAGCAAACTACAACTCCCATAATGAAGGAGTTGTGGTGGTAGATAAAGTTCAATGTACTTTGGAGAAAAGAAATATTTCAGTTTTCTTACTGTTACATTATTAGAGCAGAGGCCACCAGGGGCACTAGAAAGAGAAGGATAGTCCATTTTTTGAATTGAAGGAGGAAAGCCATTTCCCCCAATTTCTCTTGTTATTCCTCCTCCCCCCTTCCCATGTCATAAACAAAGGTTGTTTCCACAACGAGGATATTGGTGGGGGAATTAACAGGAAAACAGGGGAGAATGGTTTTCCTCCTTCAATCCACCCTCCATCCCCTTAAAATGGATTATCCTTCTCTCTAGCACCCCCTAGTGGCCTCCACCAGGATAATGGAACAGTTCCCATTTTTTTTTAAAAAAAAGGAAAATTATCAAGACATTGTGGAACCTTTCAGAAAAATCCATACAAATGCAATTCTTTAAAAACTGGTTTGCATTCATAAGAGTACTGCAGAACTTACAATAACAGTGTGAGACAAAAACGAAGGGGAGAAATCAAATAAGAACTAATACATTCAGAATACTGTTGGGAAGCAAGTTATCAGCAAGGCTTTGCATGTAAAATATAATTTAATCTTTTCTTTGCATTTTCACTCTGAACAACTTCTTTGTTTAAATTATTTTGCCTTCTTCTGTTCTATTCTGTCTTTAAAATAATAATTGAAAAATCTTTGTTGTATTAGTTCTGAGTTGATTTGCCTCGCAGTATGTGGAATTACGCCCAAGGGAGCAAACTTTAAGCTACTGATTTTCAAAAAAGATAATCAGTTTTCTACAGTTTATACAGTTTAGAAAAAGCACTTTCCCTGTAACCATATTTTTTTCTTCGTGGTCTCTGCAAATGCACACTTGTGGAGAGACTGCGCCTGCGCGGGCTCCAACGAAAACTTCTACATTTTAAAACTTTGCAAGTTTTGG
>NW_026846588.1:97062805-97280275 GCF_025583915.1 Anolis sagrei ordinatus | reverse complement strand
GACCACGAAGAAAAATGGTAGGTTACATACCTTTGACCATCTTTCATCGAGTGGTGCTCTGCGAATTCACACTAACCCGCCCAGCCTCCCCACTAGACAAACCTCCAATTTCTCGCTACCGTAGCGGCGTAGGAATTGGATCGGTGTGCGCGGGGCGCCCTTTTATTCCTTGCCGGGGCTGGGCGGGGTTACCGCCAAAACTTGAAAAGTTTTAAAATGTAGAAGTTTCCGTTGGAGCCCGCACAGGCGCAGTCTCTCCACAAGTGTGAATTCGCAGAGCACCACTCGAAGAAAGATGGTCACAGGTATGTAACCTACCAGTAATTTTGGTGATTGTTGCCACATTCAGTGCATGTTTATTCAGATGGAGAGAAGTCAGCAGTATTCTTCCATAAACATTAATGGGGACATGAAGCTCTGCTAGTTCATGTCTTCCTTCTTTCTCTATCTCCCAATCCCATATATACCCTCCAATTTTAATCAAATCCAGATATACAGGCTCTAGAAAGATTGGTGATCTTCCCTCAGGTTTGGATTCGGCCTTGAAAACAACTGGCATCCTCACCATAGAAACTAATCAAGTTTGCAGACTTTGAAATGCATGTATTATCAGGAAAGGTAACCACCAGGAGCTTTGGGAAGCTTCCTACATTTACTCATAAGTGCAAGAACCTACTCCCAAATAAATATATGTGCATACCATTGTAAACTTTAAAATCCAGCAATAATGGGCATATGATTCATAAGTAGTGAATGAGAAAGTATGTGTCTAAAGACCATGGTGATTATTAGTGTCAGACTGCAAAAAAACTGGAAAAAATCAATTTCCATGGACATTTTACTTGTATTTAATGGGACGTGCCCCAAAAGATGGGCCTTAAAAGCTTGAGTAAGGGCAGTTCTACACTGCCATACAATGGGCATTTGGTTCATAGGTAATGAATGATAAAGTATGTGTCTAAAGACCATGGTGATTATTAGTATCAGACTGCAAAAAACTGAAAAATAAATCAATTTCCATGGACATTTTGGTTGTATTTAAATGGGACATGTCGCAAAAGATGGGCCTTAAAAGCTTGTGATAGGGCAGTTTCTACACTGCCATACAATGTAGTGTAGAGTCACATCAACCTGTTTACATCTATCAGCCTGATGCGAGTTAACCAAGAGTAAATTAGGTTCTTGTAGGGTTTTTTTGGGCTATAGGGCCATGTTCTAGAGGCATTTCTCCTGACGTTTCGCCTGCATCTATGGCAAGCATCCTCAGAGGTAGTGAGGTCTGTTGGAAATAGGAAAATGGGTTTATATATCTGTGGAATGACTGGGGTGGGGCAAAGAGCTCTCTGCTGAAGCTAGGTGTGAATGTTTCAGCTGACCACCTTCATTAGCATTTGAAGACCTGGCTGAGCCTGGGAAAATGTTCTGTTGAGAGGTGTTAAGATGTGCCTGGTTGTTTCCTCTCTGCTGTTTTGTTGTTGTAATTTTAGAGTTTTTTAATACTGGTAGCCAGATTTTGTTCATTTTCATGGTCTCTTCCTTTCTGTTGAAATTGTCCACATGCTTGTGGATTTCATGGCTTCTCTGTGTAGTCTGACATGGTGGTTGTGAGAGTGGTCCAGCATTTTCTGTGTTCTCAAATAACGCTGTGTCCAGGTTGGTTCATCAGGTGCTCTGCTATGGCTGATTTCTCTGGTTGGAGTAGCCTGCAGTGCCTTTCATGTTCCTGGATTCTTGTTTGGGCGCTGCGTTTGGTGGTCCCTATGTAGACTTGTCCACAGCTGCATGGTATACGGTAGACTCCTGCAGAGGTGAGAGGATCCCTCTTGTCCTTTTCTGAACGTAGCATTTGTTGGATTTTCTTGGTGGGTTTGTAGATTGTTTGTATGTTATGTTTCCTCATCAGCTTCCCTATGCGGTCAGTGGTTCCCTTGATGTATGGCAGGAACACTTTTCCTCTGGGTGGATCTTCATCTTTACTCTCATGGCTTGTTCTTGGTCTTGCAGCTCTTCTGATGTCTGAGGTGGAGTATCCATTGGCCTGGAGAGCCCAGTTGAGGTGGTTCAGTTCATCTTGGAGGAGGTGGGGTTCGCAGATTCTTTTTGCACGGTCTGCCAAGGCTTTAATGGTGCTTCTTTTTTGACTTGGTGATGGTTGGAGTTTTTATGTAGATATCTATCTGTGTGTGTGGGTTTTCTGTAGACGGTGTGACCCAATTGTTGATCTGGTTTGCGGATGACTAGGACATCTAGAAAAGGCAGTCTTCCTTCATTTTCTTTTTCCATTGTGAATTGGATTTTTGGGTGGATGCTGTTAAGATGGTCCAGGAACCTGTTGAGTTCTTCTTCTCCATGACTCCAAATGGTGAAGGTGTCATCCACATATCTGAACCATATCGTGGGCTTTTTGGTTGCTGTCTCCAGGGCTTGTTTTTCAAAGTGTTCCATGTAGAAGTTAGCTATGACCGAGCTGAGAGAGCTCCCCATAGCTAATCCATCTTTCTGTTCGTAGAATTCATTGTCCCACTGAAAGTAACTGAGGCAATGGTGAAACAGAGCCATGATGTCTTCTGGGAACCTCTGGTTGATGAGTGCCATGGTGTCTGCTACCGGGACCATGGTAAATAGAGATACCACATCGAGTAAATTGCTTATATGTGGCTTGCTCCAGGATCTAGAACAAGGGTCCTCAAACTTTTTAAACAGAGGGCCAGGTCACAGTCCCTCAAACTGTTCAAGGGCCGGATTATAATGTGAAAAAAACATGAATGAATTCCTATGCACATGACACATATCTTATTTGTAATGCAAAACCACTTAGAAACAATACAATAATTAAAATGAAGAACAATTTAAACAAATATAAACTTATTAGTATTTCAATGGGAAGTATGGGCCTGCTTTTGGCTGATGAGATGGGATTGTTGTTGTTGTTGTTGTTGTGTGCTTTCAAGTCATTTCAGACTTAGGTTGACCCTGAGCGAGGGCCGGGTAAATGACCTTGGTGGGCCGCATCCGGCCCCCGGGCCTTAGTTTGAGGACCCCTGATCTAGAATATTCTCTGTGTTGGGGGGAGTGGGGACAGCCATCCTGGATCCCTATGCAGGATCCAGGATAATGTCCCCACAGCAATTGTGAACTCCCCTGCTCCCTAGCACTCCAATGCAGCCCTTAAAAGAAAGAGTTCTGGGATGCTTTATTTCCTGGTTCCTCTCCATGTGACTGAGCTTGAGAGAAGGGAGGGAGTTCATTTCTCATAAGCTACTTAGTCACATGGGAGCAAACCAGGATGTAGAGAGCTGGCAGATCAAGATAACTGCTATTTTCTGTCTGGTGGGGTGGGATTGGGGTGCTAGGATGAAATCTGGCCCCATTCTTAGCTATGCTGAAACTGGCTGAGCTGTGAGATCTCTGTATCACCTTCAAGTCAGTCTACAGCAACTCTGTGTAGTCATATTGCAGTTCCAAACCAGTATTTTTCATAAATTACAGCTGGATCCAACCTAAAAATATTTCAGAAGTATTGCTTGAATTCTTTGCATACACATACACTGGTACACAAAAATATGTACTGAATAAGAGTAATTGTAATTTTGTTCAACATTTCCTTTATTTTCTTTAATAATTTCTTACAGAATGACTCTCATGACAATGAAACTGCAGACTCTTACAGGGAATGAAGTAACCCTAAAGAGTTCAGGTATGTTTCCTTTCTTGATAAATACACAGAACACAAAATGATATTACTTTTAATAATACTGTATTGTATTGTGCTTTTTAAAATTAAATACGGATGTTGACTAAGGTTTTCTTTAAGTAAGGCAAGAGGGTCAACAATGAATATGAGTATATCACAAAAACATGTACCAATTAAAAGTGATGCTCACAGGCTGTATCTTATGCACTTTTATCTGAGAATAAAGCCCTTTGAACATAATGAGACTTATTTAAATATGCATAAGTCTGCCTTGTAAGCAAGTAAATGATCAGTTGTTTACTTAAGTGAACAGTATTTGCCTCTTTAAAGTGCTAAATGCATTCACTATGTCTGAAATGTAATTGATGTCACCGTTATATGTTAATATGTTTAATGTGATGGTGACATATATTGCCAACTTGAATATACTACATCATTATACCAGACTTTAAAATCTTTTTTCCACAAAACCTTTACCTTATATTGGACCATTTCAAAATGTATATGGAAGAAAATGTGACTTTCAATACTATCTTACGAGCATAACCGTGTCTGCAAATATATATGGCACATTCAAATGTTAGTTTTATACATGGATTTTAATTAGGATGACAATGTGTGAAATGGCCCCATATGACATTACTCAATTATATTTTAACCCTACTGACCCTCACATTTTTACTGTACTGGTTGTAGTCTTGGGAATCCTTATATAAGCATTTCAAAAGCATTTCAATATTTGTCTTGCTCTGTGCTATGTCTCCCTCCCTTGCAGGAATTTAATGCGAATGGTCATTTTGGAAAGGAGTACTCAGAGATGTTCTTGTTTCCTGTTTCACTGACATAAAATAAATGAAAGTTGTTTTACACAACAAATAAATAACTCAGATAACCCAAGACCTTTTTTTTTTTTTAAAAAAAAAGTGAGTCGGGAAATTAGATACAAGTCTTTTTGTCTGTGATAACCTCTTTTTTTTTTACATTTGGTCATCTCTAGACTTGAGATAATTTGATGGATATGTGAGTGCCCAACTGGATCTTAAAACATGTGTTAGAGTGGGAAGAGAGATCAAGGCTCTTTCCACACAGTTATATAAAATCTACATTGAACTGTATCTTATAACATGAGTATGGACTCAGATAATCCAGTTCAAAGCAGATATTGTAGATTATCTGCCTTGATGTTCTGAATTATATGGCTGTATGGAAGGGCCCAGAGGAAAAAGAGAGGATTTCCTGTGCACCACTGCCATTCTGCTTCCCAAATCATACTGTCACTTGTGAAAGTACAGTTTGATCATTTCGAATATTATATTTAAGTTTATTGAAAGCATGCTTGAGACTCCTCATAATTTTGTAAATGAGAGTTGGTTGTTATAATACTAATACTAACAACTACAACAACAACAACTTTATTTTTATACCCCACCTCCATCTCCCCGAAGGGACTAGGGGTGGCTTACAAAGGGACAAGCCCAGAGAGCATAGAGTTAAAAACATAATGGAATAAGATAAACTCAAAACAAAACCGAAAAAACATATCAAAATAAAGCATAACATCATAAAATAGAGAAGGAAGGAATAGAGAAGGAAGAGATAAGGTTAAATCTCTTTGCAGATGATGCTGTTGTTGTTACAAGTCAACCATTATCTATGATGCAAAATTTGATTAAGAAATTGGAGGAATTCAAGAAGTTATCGGGATTATATGTTAATATTAACAAATTAGAGATAATGTATCTTAATACCCCACCAAGAGAACAATTGGAAATTAGGAAAATCTCAGGATTGAGATTAGGATTAAAGAAGTTAAAATATTTAGGAATATGGATATACAAAAATCCAAAGAATATAGTCAAGGGGAATTATATGGAAAGTAATAGAGAAACAAGAAATTAAGTCCAGACAATGAGAATAAACTGGCAACAATATGGCAAATTAATCATAACAAAGATGTAAATATAGGTAGAGCATTGAGATCAATTGACTACTTTTTGTAAAGGGAACAACTGTAGCTGGTCTCTCTGGCCTCAGTGTTTTTTAGTTTGTGTTGCACATTGCCTCAAAAGAACTAGATCTCCCATCAGCTCAAGCCACTCTTTGAACACATAGTGAAATCATCTTCCAAGGCAAAAAGGGCAGGGCTGTTTCAATTTGTGCACAAGATTTGAGTAAATATGGTAATTATTATAACTGCTGACAATCACTGAATATTTTTTTAAAAGCTTAATATA
Source organism: Anolis sagrei ordinatus (assembly GCF_025583915.1). Taxonomy (NCBI): domain Eukaryota; kingdom Metazoa; phylum Chordata; class Lepidosauria; order Squamata; family Anolidae; genus Anolis; species Anolis sagrei. The sequence continues at coordinate 97,274,347 of NW_026846588.1, read as the reverse complement.
CTGTTTAAAAATAAATTCAGCCAGCAAACTCATTTTACAGTGATATATTAGTAGCAAATTCCTTCCCGGAGGAATCCACATTAAAAGTGTAGACAATAGGGGAGATGCGTGGTGATGCAAGGCATGGCAAGGGATAATGTGATGAATGAGCCGGTACAGTTACATATAGTTCAGCTTCATTTCAGTTGTGTTAAGGATTAAAGGATTATAGGGTGAATCAGTTAAAAAAAGAATCACAAAAGAAATGCAAAGCAGATTTTGGTTGTGATATCGTACACTTATATTAATACTGCATTATAATTTGTATGCTGTGGATGCTTCAGTTCCTGGCATTCTATTTTCTTTTATTCAGTGCCCTCTAGAGGTACTGAAATATAACCAGGAGTGTCAACTTCAATTTCATGGCCATTTCTGTTTCATCTTCTGCTTAACCATTCCCTCCGTCTTCTCATGTTCAAAATGTATTCAAAGGAACTTGTGGGTTCTTTTTCATTATATCCTTGCATTCATAATTCTGGATTGAAATGGTTGATCATCTGAGTCCAACATAAAATTGCCTGAACGTGCTTGCTCTTCATAGTGGTATGATATGCTTCAGTTGCTAAAAGGGTTCATTACACATTAGACAGGAGTGAGGTGAATGTTGTTGGAGTTGCCAGCTCATATCAGCTCTGCTCCCCAAACACTTTCACAGCTGAAGTCCGGCTATTATGTGTAGGAGCTACTGGGATTGAATTCAGTTACTGAGCTGAGTAAAAGAGGTCAAACTCTTAGTGATAAAACTTCTAGGGAGAACTTAGTAGGAAGCAACCATGTAATTTCACTCCCGCCACCCCTCTTTTTCTTTAATTTCCCTCTGTGCTTCAGTTCACTCATCTGCCTCTGCAAGATAATTCAGTACTTCTATTACTCCCTCCATTTTTCTGCTCCTCTTTTCTTTGACCTTAGACATGGGAGTCAGCAGTATCAAAGGGTGAATAAGTTGGAGAGGAGCAGGGACAGACTCTCTGAATTCTGGTTTTCAGCACTTGCTGCAAGCCTTTGTAAGCAGAGCCATTTAGTTTTCCTTATCTGATGTAAACTGTTAAAGGTTTTTCTGATGACTTTTCCCCTGGAAAAAGCGTGATTTTGAAACTGTGAGGGATTCTATCAGGTAATGTACAGCATTAAATGTGTATCATCCTTGAGTTGAGATAGCAAAGCTATTTGAAAATAAATAAATAAGTCTCCCCTTGGCAGCAGGTACGCATCATATTTTTCAATGAAACATAAACAGTGCAAACAATGTAGCTCATACGGTATCTTTCTCCATGGCAGTCTATTAATATTTCATATTATCATGTTTTATCTGCCAAATATACCTTGAATTTCTCCTCTGTAGATTCCAGCTTCACATTTCATTTTGACCACAACTGGTAACTCAAGGCAGTTAAGACTGGTTCATGTTCTTACCTTTCTTAGCAAGAGAGATCAGGTCTCTCGGGACAAGTTTTTTTTTCCTACAGAGGTGAGAGCAATGATTAATTATATTTACAACAAGAGATAATATAATAATGTCAAAACTGAATAAATATTTTGGGGGCAGAGGGGGAAGTTGTTACAGCTGGAGTGGATTCTTAGCCACAAAAGTAAAGCACATTCTTTTTTTTCCCCTGCAAGCCAAATCCAAACATTGTCTTTATGCATGATCCTTGTGTATATTCTTCTAGCTCATATATTATTAATGATTTCAGATATAACATCTCATTAAAAATAAAATCAGACTGTGGCACCCCATACGACAGTGGTACTATTAATTATGCAATAAGATTATCAACTGGGTGGACAACAAATTTCCATTCAGGTTTTACATATTCTTGGTGGTTCCTGTTGACACTATGAAGACAATTGGGGCTTCTCTATGGGTTAATAGAGTAATATTTTTCAAGCCCAGTCTATGACATTTTGTTACCTGAGGCGAAGAAATATCTCCCACTTCAGCTGCAAAAATCAGTTATGTTGACACCTGAACTGGAGTTGGAATTGAATAAAACAAACTATTTTATATGGAGGAAAACAGATCTTCCAAGATAATGAAATGTGTAATAGACTGTCTGGCATCATGTAGCACCTTAGACACTTGCTTCATTTTGTCTAGTGAATGGTTTAGACCTTCATACAGGTGGGGAAATATATTTTGGGGACAAAAACCATTGCGGGGGAGCAACTGTGTATGGTAATATGGCTACTCTCCAAAAGTGTATCGGAAAAGCCAGGTTTTGTAATCCCTCTTGAAAATTTCTAAGGTGGGGGCCTTCCATCACCAACCACCATCAACTGCAGAACATATGACACTATACTAGAAGGAAAACTGTATCTGACCACACAAACACACACACACCCACTCCCCCAACACGACTTTCTGCAGTATGCTCTTGCTACGAGTTGTTTTACCCTTGACTTTTATGTTGACACTGCAGTAGTCATTTTAAGTTTGTTTAGACATATTATGGCCAAAGTCATCTAAGTCATTCTGTTTGAAATTCTAAAATATTCTGTTTGAAGATATTTTTTTTAGTATGGACTGCATTCAGAACTAAAATTTGGAGATAAAACTTAAGATTTTCAGCATATCCAGTTTTTCTGTTTCCTGTTGCTTTATTGGAATACATTTTACAATCACCCCCTGGGGCTTCATTACCCACTAACTATCCAATGCTTTTTAATCAACCTGTTGCTCTAATAGGTCAATGTGAGTGAGGAATCACTTTCAAATATCACTTCAAGATACCACAATCAATCTGAATCCCTTGTCTGTGTCATTGCTTCACACCTGGCTACTGCCAAGGCACAGGGAGGCTAGATCTAGGGAGGTAAATCAAAGCAATAACATGGGTAAGGAACAATTGCACTATTAAAAAGTTACCCATGGGATTACAGACATCTTAGAGCAAAATCAAGCAAGAAGCCTTACTGAGCCTATTGCTGTTCAAGAGGCATTTTATTGCTTTGGATGTGCACCCTGTATTTGCTTCCTTTGACCTGGACTTTAGGCTGAATCTACATAGCATTGATGAGACCTCAAATTCAGAAATATAAGAACATAAGAACAATGTTTGCTTAGATGAAACACCTATTTGGTCCAGCATTCTGTTCACATGATGCCCAGTCACTTGCCAGTGGGAAGCCTTCTTGCAGCCTTCATCTGGTACTTCCCAGCAACTGATATAAAGTAGTACCATGCCTCTAATACAGTGAAATGATATTGAGATCTTCTGAGTAGTAGCCTCTAGTGCAGGGGTCCTCAAACTATGGCCCGAGGGCCGGATGCGGCCCTCCAAGGTCATTTACCCGGCCCTTGCTCAGGGTCAACCTAAGTCTGAAATGACTTGAAAGCACACAAAACAACAACAATCCTATTTCATCAGCCAAAAGCAGGTCCACACTTCCCATTGAATACTAATAAGTTTATAGTTGTTGAAATTGTTCTTCATTTTAAGTATTGTACTACAAAAAATATATGTGCAGTGTGCATAGGAATTCATTTATGTTGTTTTCAAATTATAATCCGGTCCTCCAACAGTTTGAGGGACTGTGACCTGGGCCCTCTGTTTAAAAAGTTTGAGGACCCCTGCTCTAGTGACTCCCATACACCATAAATGTATCAAGTTCTCCTTTCCACATTTAACTGCACCTTGTGCAAAAAAGTACACTTTTATTTGTTCTGAATTACCCACCATTTAATTTATGTGAATGACCACAGGTTTTAATATTATGAGAGAGTTTGCCTATTTATCATTTTCACATCACACACAGTAATATAAATTACTGTCCTGCAAAGTAAGCCCTACCAAGCATCGTAATCTTTTTTCATAGAGGAGTTGTTTCAGCCCTTTTCATTTGGGCTGTTTCTTTTTGTACATTTTCTAGATTTTTTTAATGTACAGTGACTATGATCCCATTTCATATGCTGACATAAGAGAAGGATGATAACAAGGATGGTAAAAGATCAAAATATCCGGATGTCCCCTGGGCAATGTCTTTGCAGACGGCCAATTCTCTTACACCAGAAGTGAGTTGCAGTTTCTCAATTCACTCCTGACACGAGAATGAATATATATATATATATATATATATATATATATACACACACACACACACATACAAACACACACAAGGGGTATTTTTAAAGTAAGGTCCGTTTTGTTGTAGACACTAGTAGTTCGCGCGCATACCACAACGAGCACGTGCGTCGTGTACTGGCATGCCTCGGGAACAACTGTGCTCAGTTTCTGCTCTGTAGCTAACCTATACGGTTCTGTTCTGTGCTTTAAAAATGTTTAAGACTATCAACTCACCCTCCGCATGTGAGGTTTGCTCAGTGATACGGTTTTTGTCAGCAAGGAACCTGCCTGCTGCAGAAATTCATCGACAGATTTGTGAAGTGTACGGTGATTCTGTTATGAATGAAAGCAAAGTGCGTAAGTGGGTACGACAATTCAAAGATGGCCGTGACAACGTCCATGATGAGGACCGTTCCGGTCGCCCTTCTTTGATTACAGTGAACTCTTGGTTATCGGAGCAGGCGGCAAGTTTTTATGAAGAGAGTATTTTAAAATTGGTTCAGAGGTATGATAAGTGTTTGAACAAACTTGGCAACTATGTCGAAAAATAGAGTGAAGTATGTACTTTCTGAAAATAAATTTACTTTTTTGAAATAAACTTTCGTTGTGTACTTATGTTCAAACGGACCTTACTTAAAAAATACCCCTCGTATGTGTGTGTGTGTGTGTGTGTGTGTGTGTGTGTGTATGATATATATATATATATATATATATATATATATATATATATCTATATCTATATCTATATCTATATCTATATCTCCATACTGACATTTGGAATTCTCATCCAAAAAATTCCTTCATCCAACTTTATAAATCAGGGCATTCTATGGGTTCTTTGGGTTGGAATATAGTATTAATAAATAAAATATTAATAAAGCCAATAGTAAATATCTGTAACCTTGTTATTTTGTATTGAAAAGTAGTGATGCAAGATGAAGGTGAAGGATCAATTTATATGCCAAGTGTGAGAGCCATTCTGTTAATATTTTTTTTAATACCTGCTTCATAAATAGAGGTCAGAGGCTGGAATTCTGCAAAATACTGCCCATTTCAGCTCAGATTTTGCACCTGTAAAAGAGAACTTAGTATCTAAATGGAAAGCAAAGATTCCCCAGACACCAATACTGAAAGAAACAAACAACCTTTCTTCCAGTGACCCTGTGGAACAGTTTGAAAGGTTATACACTTTGAAAACTATATAATCTTATTTTCTTGTTTCTATTCCCCTTTTTTTCTTTATTGTGAGATTCATGACAGGGAGGGGTACAGAAGGAGGAGGCAAGAGATATTTCACAGAATATTTCACAAGTAATCATAATCTATGCAGGCAAATATGTAACTTATGGAGCTGTGCATGCTTTCCTAGGGCATGTCAAAGAATGTTTGGATCAAGAGATATAATTTAAAAATTGCTGAATTCATTAAATATTTTGTGGATGTTTTGTATCATTTTGTATCTTCAAATAGCTATGTGACTTTTGCAATGTTGTTATGAAATATTTACAGTGCTTAAAAGTTCAAGGAATTATCTAGCTGCCTTTTTTATATTCTTTGAACATGACTGACCATACTGGCTTTTGTAATGTAAATGAGTTAAATAATATTCTGTGGCACAGATACGTATTATAAGGTACACTTGCTGCCACTGTTGCACTGCCATTTTCAATGTAATAAAAATCCTAACAATGTTTAAACTTTAATGGCAGGAAATTAGTTGCTAGGAAAGCATTAGAGATTTCTAAATGGTACATAAATATGGTATATAGATACTGGGTAAACAACCAAAATATTTCCCTACTATCATCTAACAGCCCATTGTAGATCCATTATCAAGTCAATTCTTATAGGCTGAGTTTATTCACTACTCTCCCAGGATTGCTTCAGACCTACATGCCACTTATCAGCACTGTACCTCCTATTGGTTCATTAAAATATACAATTAATATGGTCATCTAAAATCCCAAACAATTTTCCCCCTTTTCTTGCTCTGTGCAAGAACAGTGCAAGAAACTTACGTAGTCTTTGTAAGGGATGCCTTGGCCTTTATTTATTTATTTATTTATTTACTTACTTTATTTCTATACCGGTTTTCTCAGCCCTTAGGCGACTCAAAGCGGTTTACACAACAATGCAAAATATCACAAAACAGTATAATGCAATTAAAACAGATTATAACATCAACAATTAACAACAGTATAACAATCATAACGTCTCAAAAATAAAATCAGAATCCTTCTCCTGTGCTCTCTGCTCCTCTGCTGTAGGGACTTGTGGCGGTGGGTTCTCAATGCATTCCCACAGAGATTCCCTCTTCAGACAACTCTCCATGCAAACCTTCCACATGGAGTAGTTACTGCCATTCAACCTGGCAATAGGGAATGCTGCCAAATTCACTCCTGGATCCATCCTCCAGATTTCAGCCCCACAACAAAAAGTAAACTCAAAAAATAAATTCCTCAATTGTGGTCTTTGCAAAAATAAGAACTAGGCTGGGCTAAACTGGGCTACTCTGGTTTAAACTGGGTCAGACAGGGCCCATAACCTGTTGTACAGCAAGTGGATCTTAGCCACGTCCCATGCACAAGACACACACAGACAAGTGTAGAAATGAACAAGAGAAAAAGCTCTCCAGAACTGTATTCTAAAAACCCATACAGTTATACTCTATCGGTGTGGTCCAAGTTTGCTGGTTGACCTACATTAGCAGCTGTACACAATAATTTCCATCATAAGGTTTTGCTTCAACACACACACACACACGGTCCTGCTACAACTTACTGTAACACTGTACCCTGCTCTCAGGCTTATAGTCTAAGGTCTCATCTACATTGATAATTATTGAGGGGATATTCAGGAGCAGAGATACTCTGGAGTGGGCCCAGAAGCCTTAGAGGTGGCCACACACCCTGTCCCCAACCCATATCAGCAGCAGGCTTGAGTCTACACTATCTAGGTAGGCTGAAACCTCTGTGGCCTGTCTGGAAGATCTCCTTACTATTACGGTTGCTTTTACTAATGTCAGAACTCTTAAAAGTATCTAATATGTTTGCTCACACATTCAAATCCTAGTTATGGAACCACCAAATTGCTTGTATGGTATTTTGATATTATTTACTTATTTATTATATCATTTCTTATATGTAAGGGTAAGCAATGTTGTGAAGGCCTTACATCCTACAAGAAACAAAGCATGTTAGGAATACATTAACCGGAGGTTTCTGGATTTAGAATGTTTAGATTAGATTTTAAATTTAAAAAGAAGACTTGGTAGAGTTAGGAATACAGGAAGACATTTGCAGATTATTAAACAGGCATCATTTTCATATAATTTGTTTAAATGCTCCAGATTACATGTTTTTGAATGTTGCAATGATTAAAACCCATTTTAAAAAAGAATGTCACAATGACATCTCAGAGTCAGAAATGTAGCTTGTTTGTGGGGGGGGGGAAGGGAGAGAATATAAAGAATGATCACAGGTGGAATGCTGTGAATTATATAAGTGTGATGGGGGCTGTGCCATTTTCAAATCTAGCTTTAAATGTATTTTAATATTTTACGTCTTATGACACATTTAATTTAATTGTGGTTTTTATTTTTATATTGGTATTTTGATGTATCCGTGTTATTTTAATTGTATTGTTTTATCTGCCTTCAGTCCCCATATCAGGAAAAAGGTGGGATAAAAATAAGTTAAGTAAATAAAGCTTCTGCAGTGAGTGTGGTTAAAGAAGTCCTAGGCTACTATCCACAAAGAAAAGAGGATGACAATGAGGGAGGGGATGAAGTCCAGCAGGGGTTGCCTACTCTTCCATCAGGGCCATGGCGTCATGGAGCTAAAACTCTCTTGTCTTCAAAGTCTAGCTCAACTATATTTTGAACTAGAAAAAATTGAACTTACTTTGCACTGTAATATGCTCATAAAAGTACTGTGAGAAAGAGGTTAGATCTCTTCCACCTATTATGTAGCCATAAATAGGTAAAAGACATCTAAACCTTTTCCTCTCTGTACTTTTCTGAGCACTCAGTGCAAAAAAAAGTTTCATTTTTTCTTCTTCAAAATTTATGTTAAAATTGAAGTCTCCAAGATGAAAGCGGTTAAAACTGTTCAACACTCCACTGAATAGGTATTTTTTAGGCCTGGGTAACAACGGAAAAATTTGTTACTAAAATCGATTCGTTTTTGGGTTTTTTTGCATTTCGTTATTTAAAATAATTACAAAATTTTCCTTTTAAAAAGTTCGATATTTACGAAATTTTGTAAATGTGAAAAAAATTACAAAACATTAACGAATCGATTTCCGAAACAATAACGAATCGATTCGTTAATGGCGGACGCGACCGCGAAATACGCTAAAAAACCTCCAAAAACTTCTGAAGCTTCCCTCTCCCTCTGTTGTTGACTGTTGGTGTGATATTATATATTTTTTTCACTAATTAAACAAAAAACAACCATAAAACTTGCCCCAGACATGCGGAAATAATAACGAAACGACCTCAAAACAATAACGAAACGAATACAATAACGAAATACGAAGCATTTACAAAACTATTTAAAAATTCGTTTTTTTAAAATTGCTCCAGAATGGTTCGTTATCGTTTTGTAATTGAAAAAATTAACGAATTATTAACGAATTACGAATTAACGAAACGAAACCGCCCAGCCCTAGTATTTTTATCTGGTAGAACTTCACTGTAGCCAATAATGATATTTATCTACTTTCCAGTATTTCTCTTGAAGTACTTTTTAGATGCCATTTCACGGGAAACATTTTTATAGATTCAGCTATGCAAACATCCGAGAAGTGTACATAATATTATATATATACAAGAACAAAACAATTTCTAATCCTGTAAAAAAATTGCCTTGTAATAAGTAAGATGGAACCAATCTTGAATTGATGATGAAAATAAGGAAAATTTCATTTGGCCTCAGTTTAAGTGAACTCACCCAAATTGGACTTTCTGTATTGTTACATTGGAACACTAATCCAGGGGTCCTCAAACTTTTTTAAACAGAGGGCCAGGTCACAGTCCTTCAAACTGTTGGAGGACTGGATTATAATTTGAAAAAAAATCCACCATAATTTGAATTCCTATGCACACTGCACATATCTTATTTGTCGTGCAAAAAACACTTTAAAACAAAACAATAATGAAAATGATGAACAATTTTAACAAATATAAACTTACTAGTATGTTAATGGGAAGTGTGGGCCTGCTTTTGGCTGATAAGATAGGATTGTTGTTGTGTGCTTTCAAGTCGTTTCAGATTTAGGTTGACCCTCAGGGAGGGCCGGGTAAATGAGCTTGGAGGGCTGTATCTGGCCCCCGGGCCTTAGTTTGAGAACCCCTGCTCTAATCCTTTGCAATGGGTACCTCCTTAAATGTGGTGCTGCTCTCAACTCAATAGTAGATAAGCATCATACTATCAAAAGTATACACATGTACAATAATGTGCATGTACCATTACATATATTAGGAAAAAAGCACAGAAAAAGATCTTTAGTTTTTGTGCTTTTCTTAAGTTGCAAACCAACACAGAACTTGGATAGATGATTTTTGTTATATAAAGTTGACCCTCCATATTGATAGATACCATTGTATCTTGAAAATAATCCAGAAAAAAAATAAATCTCCAAAACAAACTTTGATTTTGCTATTTTATACAAGTGACATTTTACTATGTCATTGTTTAAAATTAGATTTGAGCAAATAATGAGGTCCTGGAATCAAACAACATTGGATACACTCTGTATATACAATATTGATATTTAAGATATCAGTCTTTCTTAAAATAACAAAGCTATATGTTTCATATATTGACCTACAAGGAAAGGAAGAAGCTTTCCCTCCCCGGCATAGCTGGGGAGGGAGAGTGGTTTGTCCCCTTCACCGAAGGGAGAGACTGTAGTTCCAGCCGGAACTACTTTGCGGGCGGAGCCAGGTATTTGCCTGGCCTGTTCCCTTTATTCAGTCTGAAGCCAACCATAAACCCACCATGCCAGCCCTTTATAACAGTATATCAGGTAGCCTTTAGGGGGTTGGGTAGGAATTTTTCCTCCCTATGTTCTAGGGGTTTTGTTTTGTTTTTGCCTACCCTATATTGTTGCAGGGCAAATTGGGATGGTGTGGTATTAAATAGGTTGCCACGGAAAGCAGATAAGGAAAGTTGATTATTTGAGGTATACCCAAGGCACTCCCTTTCAAGGATAATAAGCTATTTAATTAAACACTCACCTGAGGTTAACTTTGTCAGGTGAGGTGAATGTGAATGGCCTAGGAAGGGGGGAGGAGTCTGGCCTTAGTTATCTTGGGTGAGGTTCCCTTAGAGCAGTGGTTCTCGACCTGTGGGTCCCCAGGTGTTTTGGCCTACAACTCCCAGAAATCCCAGCCAGTTTACCAGCTGTTAGGATTTATGGGAGTTGAAGGCCAAAAACATCTGGGGACCCCAGGTTGAAAACCATTCGGTTAAAAGGGGGTCCCAGGGTTTTTCCCCAGCTGGCCAAAGAGTGGATGGGCAGGGACACTACCTCAGCTTTCCCACACCAAGTGCAGTTAAAGTTAAATAGGTAACAGTTAATAAAGTTGCCCATATTTAAACCCAAAGCAATTTGTGTGGTCTCGTTATTTCGGTGTGGGAGGACAATGAACTTTTTACTGCTTGAGATCTGGAACTTCTTTCTTAATTCTTTGTAATCTTTATGATTTATACTTTGCAATTTCCCCAGAATGTGATGTTGTTTTTCACAATATTTCTATCATTATAACATTGATGTCTGGTTTAGATATATCAGCCATGGTTTGAGGGTACATCTGCTAACCTTGGCTCACAATAGCTTTTTTGTTTATTGTAGCAAAAAGGACGTATAGGATGCAATGGTTCTGCAGCCTGCAGTGAGCAAGGTGAAACCTTAAAGATTGTACCGTTAACCTCCCCCCCCCCCACACACACACACATTACTAACTGATTTTAAATTGATTAACATACTGTTGCTGTTTTCCCATCCCATCTAAGCAAAAGTTTTATTGAAAGCTTATCTGGCAGCACTCTGTGTGGACAATTTTTATTTTGAAAATTGAGCTCTTGTCATTGGAATGAACCAAATTGAAAGGAGAATGATCATGAAGTAGCCTCTTCCTTCTCCTGCAGTAATCCTATAAGTCACCCACTGGGTAAAGCAGGCAATAAACCATAGTATTCAAAATGCCTTAGACTTAAACTATTAGTCATGCTGGATCATCATGGACCACCATAAAGCAATATGGGAACTGCCCTTGAGGAAAACAGCATCAAACCCAAGTGAAACTTGATTTGAAAAGAAATTCTTAGAAGAAGCCAGAAAGTTTTCCAATTTCTTTTACATGCTAGCAAAAATGCTAAGAAAGAAGTGACTGAAAATAGTGACGTCTACAATTCTGAGGAACAAGTAACAGGAACTTTAGGAAGTAAATGTTCAAAGTAAATGTCTTTCATGGGGGAGAGGTTAGGAAGGTACAAAGACAGTCATTCTTTTGAACTCAGCCAGTGACTAGCTTACATGTTAGGCACCAGAGCATCTGCATCTACACCTGTGAAATCAGTGGAAACACCTATTTTAAATGACTCCATTCCAAACTAAGCAGGATCAAGTCCACATGTATACCCAGGCATGTAGCCGGGGGGGGGGGGGGTGGGGCTCTCTGCCCCCCCCCAAATTCTCAGGGTGGTTCACGAGAAGGCCTTACTGGTACATTATTTAAACTGTTATGTTTATTCATATCATGATCTGATCACCATGCTCAATATATCCCATATGCATGGGGGTATTGGGGTACGATACAAAAGGTTTGCTAGGGTAGACCCTCTTTCACTCAGACTCAGCGCCCCCCCCCCCCCCGAATCAGAATCCTGGCTACGGCCCTGTGTATATTATAAAAGCCTCACAAAGTCAGACAATACTACAAGGTACTGAAAGGTAAAAGTGGATTAGACTGAAATTATCCAGAAAGATCTTCATCTGACTTTAGATTGTGAGCTTCCTTAATATGTAAACTGCCTTTGTGGAAAGTAACAACAAACATTAGGAAGGCTGAATTGGAATGATGCTTTGAATACCTCAACAATTTGCTCAGTCCATCATTCCTTTAGGTCCAGTTCACCTTGCTGGACTCTTAGGCAACTAAAAAAGAAGCAAAAGCATGCCTGAATGTACTTACTTACTTACTTAGGTGATCCCTCAGTGTCCGAGTAGAATAGTCTTCCAAGATCAGTGTACTGGTGGGTCCGTAGGTGACTATGGAGCCCTATTCTTCTCCCATAGTGAGGGCATTGGTTTTCAGGTGGAAGGCAGTCTTGGTCGGGGTTGGCTTGATGCACCTTCCTTTTGGCACGTTTCTCTCTTTCGGCCTCCATTCATGCCTCTTCAAATTCTACAGCACTACTGGTCACAGCTGACCTCCAACTGGAGCTCTCAAGGGCCAGGGCTTCCCAGTTCTCAGTGCCTATGCCAAAGTTTTTAAGGTTGGCTTTGAGCCCATCTTTAAATCTCTTTTCCTGCCCACCAACATTTCATTTTCCATTCTTGAGTTCGGAGTAGAGCAACTGCTTTGGGAGACAGTGGTTAGGCATCTGGATAACATGGTCAGTCCAGCGGAGTTGATGGCAGAGGACCATCACTTCAATGCCGGTGGTCTTTGTTTCTTCCAGCACGCTCTCCCCAAGAGATTTGCAGGATTTTCCGGAGACAGCGTTGATGGAATCGTTCCAGGAGTTGCATGTGACGTCTGTAGACAGTCCACATCTCGAAAGCATATAGCAGGGTTGGGAGGACAATAGCTTTATAAACAAGTACCTTGGTATCCCTACAGATGTCCTAATCCTCAAATACTCTGTGCTTCATTTGGAAAAATGCTGCACTCGCAGAGCTCAGGAGGTGTTGTATTTCAGAGTCAATGTTGACTTTTGTGGAGAGATGGCTGCCAAGGTAGCGGAAATGATCAACATTTGAGTTTCAGCAGATGGGTGGTGTTCCACTGAGTCATTCACACTACCTGTGAGATGGGCTGCTCTGTACATGGAATTATCAGTGTGAAATACTTAACATGAAGTGTATGGAAGTTCCTGAGCTGCTAACATATGAAAAGCTTGTCATAATGAAAACAGGGTAAAAAGAAATCTATAAAAGTATTATATATTATGTCAAAGTATTTGAAAAAAAATCAGACAGTTCTGGCATACCTGTGCTATAAGACTCATGTATCTGTTGTAATCTGACATCTAATCTGCTCAATTTCTCTTTTTCCTTCCTCCTCAAATCCTACTTTTGAAGAGGAAATACATGTATTAGTTAGAATGAGAAGCTTTCCCATTTGCTTTTACTCTCTTTACTCATAGATTTGTGCTATGTATAGAAAATTAAGAAATGCTGCCTCATACGCAAATAAGTCACACAGAATGAAGCTGCTTTCATGCCGCCTCTTGGAACCGCTGCTCTTCAGATCTTCAGCTGTCAGAACAAGCCTGCCTCCAAGAGCCTCTTAAATTGGTTAAAGCATTATATGAGAATGTTCAGAAGCTCCAATATGCCTGCTTGGCTTTCAAATCCAGAATGGCAGAATGCCCTGGACTCTGTTGCATAAGTATTTTCTCAGGCAGTGATTATCATCTGATAATAAGGACATTCCTGGGTGGTGTGGGATCTTTGGAGGGTGTAAAAGCTGCTCCCACCTGGAGCTGACTTCAGCGAGTCAGACAGAATGGGTTTTTCATTTCATTCAGGGAGGGATGTTTAAACTTTCAAATTTCTTTGAGGGCACTGATTTTATACTTGTTACAGATCTCCGATGCATCTCAGCAGGAGGCAGGGAGAGAGTTCAAACATTGGCAATAGAGAATCTGATCTACCTTTAATTTGTAGCCATGATACCACTCCACACAAGCCATGATACCACTCCACACAATTCCAGACCTCTATTATTCTCAAAATGTAGTACCTTGAGGTTCAGGTTTATAACCAGTAGAATATATGGACAAATCTCATCTGGATTTAGGTGGGAGTGGAGCATCTACATGTTCCTTAAAAGAAAACCCTCCTTGCACATAGAAAAGTAACATCTTAGGGTGACGATATTCTCTATGGCTTGCCATTTTTTTTTTTGCTTGATTCAGAGATTTGTTAACTCCAAAAGAAACATTAAAACATGCTGACACACACTCTGCATTTGTCCGTCAATGCAATCTAAATGTTTGTTCTAAACAAAGTCTCACTGTTTTGCAGATAGTGCCTTATTTGGTTAACAAACAGCAAAAGCAAACTACACATGACATTCAGGGTCAGGGCTGAGTTTTTGGCTACAGTCACAAGATTTATAAAAAGCCCTGCATACAAACTTCCATTCAAAGTAAACATCCAGTCTGTTCATTGATTCATTTATCCTGCATCCCACTTCTTTGTTCTCATTTCCTGTCTATTATAAAAAAAAGTCGATTCCTGAGATTGCAGCAGACTCGGGTATAACCAATCTTTTATGGTTTCCTCAGTTCTTTGATTCCACTTGCCAAGTGTTTGGGAAAATTGACTCTCAAAACCATGCATGTTATTCTGTAGCCCATAACACAACAGTTACATGTCCCATATTGACATTTATGGGATGACTTCTAAGAAGTCATGACAGTGTATGAATGATTGAAAGTGTATACATATACACTGTATGTAGGAGGTAAAGCCTCATTGCCCAACATAATCATTGGTATGTGTGTGTATATACATACATATATATAGAGAGAGGGGGGAGGGAGGGAAGGAGGGAGGGAGGGAGGGAGGGAGGGAGGGAGAGATAGCATTTGTGGGATTAACGTAAGTCAAAAACCACTGGAAAAATTGACACCAAGTTTGGACACAATACACCTCTCAGGCCAATGAGTGGCCATCACTCATAAAAACACTGGAAAACACAGTGGAAGAGACTTAAAAAGCCAAAAAATACACTACAATGCATGCACATAACCACATATATACACATATACATAAATATATACACACACATACATATAACCTATATTATATGTACATTTTTGGTTTGCCAGTTTGACTTAACCTCTTTGGTGTGGGAGTGGCTTCTGACATAGGATTCTATTTCGTATTCAGTTTGCATTGAACCTCAGTGGAGGTGGATGTATGTTGTTCTTTGAATTTTATTAGGGAAGTATGACTTATGGACTTCAGTGAGTACAGCTATGCTTAAAGACTATGGACAATGGATTAAGTATCATACTCTGTGTACTCAACACAGAGAAGAAACTACATCTTATCTAACTGAACTCTAATAAGATATACCTGTATGGTGAACTAATACAAGTTGTTTATGAGTAAACAAGGCTTTGTTTTTGTCTCTTGAATGCATATTTTAACTAAGAGGTATTAAGGGAGAGTAGATGGGCAACTGCAAGTTCAACTTCAAAGAAACACCCATCTTCTGCTAATCCAATATATTTTTGTAGTGGCAGTTTAAAGACATGGTTCTTCAGTATAACAGTTGAATTACCTGTGTGCCATTGCATAAATGCTTATGAATATCACATGTTCAAAGGACTGACTTTTAGCAAGGTCATGCTAGAAATTAACTAGTGGTTTTCAAAAGGTAGACTCTATGTTCATGTAGATTCACATTTGCCATGCATTTGTGACATCAGGTTTGCCTTTTCAATAAGCTTATGGTGCAGTTATTTCCAATAGGTTATGGAATTTCCAATAAATCTAAGGTTGATTGCATGCTTCATTTGGTTCAGAACATTTGAACTGGGTCAGTTTTTATTAAAATACTAGCAATCCCTTGCCATGTGTTGCTGTGGCTCAGTCTGGTGATCTGGAAAATAAAGTAATGAGAAAGTGTTGGTTATCTATCTATCTATCTATCTATCTATCTATCTATCTATCTATCTATCTATCTATCTATCTATCTATCTATAGCTGGATGGCTCTTTGTCAGGAGGGCCTTGATTTTCTTGCCCTGGTGAAGGGAGTTGGACTGGATGGATTTAAGGCAGCATTTCTCAACCTAGGGGCCATAAGGGGATTTCAGAAAAGTCGCCAAAGACCACCAGAAAACACAGTATTTTCTGTTAGTCATGGGAGTTATGTGTGTGAAGTTTGGCCCAATTCTATCATTGGTGTGGTTCAGAATGCTCTTTGATTGTAGGTGAACTATAAATCCCGGTAACTACAACTCCCAAATGTCAAGGTCTATTTCCCCCAAACTCCGTGTTCATATTTGGGCACAATGGAATATTCGTGCCATGTTTGGTCCAGATCCTTCATTGTTTGAGTGCACAGTGCTCTCTGGATATAGGTGAACTACAACTCCAAAACTCAAGGTCAGTGCCCAGTAAACCCTTCTAGTGTTTTCCCTTGATCATGGGAGTCCTATTTGCCAAGTTTGGTTAAATTCCATCATTGGTGGAGTTTGGAATGCTCTTTCATTGTAGGTTACCTATAAATCCCAGCAACTACAATTCCCAAATGACAAAATCTTTTTTTCAAAAAAAAGATGGACACTTCTTGGTTTAGTAGGTGTCTTGTGGCCAAATTTGGCAGCAATTCATCTAGCGGATTTTGAGTTATGATGTCACTCAAAATAAACAGAGCATTTTTATATATATAGATGAACAAAACTTTTTCTCACACACCCTTGTGAAAAGTAAAGACTTAATGATTCCAGTCATGGGCCAGCATGAAGGGACAAAATAATTCCCTGACTCTTCACAGGGTTTAATCACAGGGAGAATACACTTACAGCACACCATAGCAAAAGATATCAGCCGTGGTCTAAATGAGTCAATATGAGAAGGATTTCTATTTTGTTTTGTATGAAAGATATGCTATTCAAATACGATATTTCATATTCAACCAATTTCTCATGTCACTACTATTCTGATGAAACAATTGTTTGAAAAATAATAGGAAACAAATAAGCTTTTTAAGTGGACGGAAAATTTAGTTCGCACGAAGATTTTTTATTTCTTTCACTCCTTTATATAGTTTAAATTCAAAGCAAATGCAACTAATTTTCCTTGCTAACACAAACAAAGATAATAAAGAAACCTGTACAACCTTAGACATACCTGTTTGCTGGCAATTGGATTGAAATATTACCTAGGTGAGGGATTTGGCATTCATTTAAAATCTAAGTTTATAATTCAGGCATATAGAGAAATGTAATTTTTCTAGTGTTAATGGACTTATATCTGTGGCTTACAGCATTTTTAAATTACAGAATTACTCACCTTGCTGAACTCAGTTTCTCTTCTTTTGAAATTCATGTACAAGTAAATCAGGTAGATTAACCAGGGATAAAGCAAGAGGATAATCTTACCAATGCATATGTGCTTACGATGTTTTATACATTTGGGGGAAACACACTTGAATAACTTGAAATATTGTAACAAAAGCCACAGCAAAAGCATGTTTATACTTTTCCTTGCTTGATAAAGTTGATTTTAAAGTTACTGAGGTGTTGCTCCTAGAACACCGAGGACAAGGAGAGGGCAAAAGATTTACCAATTTCTTGTGAACATTTTCACTGAAAAAGAAATGGGAAGAAATCAGAAATTAACATTTCCAGGTTTAACACTTTTAGGTTTCATTAGTCGCTAATGGAAAACACATCTGGTAATTAATTGATTCCACACAAAAGGAGGATAATATTTGCAAATACAAATTATTAACTTTTGTAACTTTTGTCTTTTATGTAAAAAGTACTTTTTGTATTTTTATCAGATACCAGCCGTTCCCTGCCACACGTTACTTTGGCCCAGTCTGTGTCTATGTGTTTTGTGTGTATATATATGCATATATGTGTGTGCATATATTTGTGAATATGTGTATATCTGTGAGTTTGTGTATGCATTGTAATGTTTTTTTTTTTGCTTTTTAAGTCTTTTCTGCTGCGTTTTTCAGTGTTTTGATGAATGATGGTCACTTGCTGGCCTGATAGGTGTATTGTGTCCAAATTTGGTGTCAATTCGTCCAGTGGTTTTTGAGTTATGTTAATCCCACAAATGAATTTTTATTTATATAGATTTTATTTATTTATATTTATATTTATATTTATTTATATAAATTTTTATTTATATAAATTTTTATTTATATAGATTCTACATCCGTGGATTCTAAAACATATGAACTCTCCTGATGCTTCCACCATTGTGCCCAGGTTGAATAATCAATAAGAGATGCAATTTACCATGAATCTCAGCTGCAAAGAATAAGAGGGACTACATAGGGGTGCTCTACACATTAAATGGGCATTGGATCAAGACTACTTGGTGTTCCCATAGGGACATCCTGAGCCACCTAAGAGGTGTCAGAGAGTGCCCACTGCCCAGCATACAGTTCAGCACCACTGGGCATGCAACCCAAAGGAGGAACCCTTCATCACCTCATGTTGTAACTGGCAACAGTCATGACACCAACACATACCTGGAACAATAGGTGCATTGGCTGGCATCTGCCAGTGTGTAGCTCACTAAGGTGGCCGGGAGAGGGAAAGCCCTCCTGTCCAGCCTCCTTAGTGAGATTATAGTAGAGAGATGCCAGGCTGCTGACAATGAGGTCAGCCTTTGGAAAGTGGCCATTTGTTCCACTTCTGTTTGCCCCATCTATAGTGTTGCCCCTATGATGCATGTTCCCCTGCCCTAAATGGAAAGCCTTACCCCACTGTTTATCCTTCTTGGGCTCCCCTCACTTACACATTTTCTATTCCTGCCTCACCCAGGGTTTTATCATTTTATCTCGTCCATTTGGCCTGCCCTTCCTGTTTGATTTTATATTGTGTTAATTTGCTTTATTGTTTTGTTTTGTTACTGTAATTATCTTCTGATGTAAGGGTTTGTGTTTTTTTTTTGCATTCTGTATTTTATTGTGTTGTACTGTATTTTTTGGGCTTGGCCTCATGTTAACTGCCTTGAGTCATAGAATCATAGAATCAAAGAGTTGGAAGAGACCTCATGGGCCATCCAGTCCAACCCCATTCTGCCAAGAAGCAGAATATTGCATTCAAATCACCCCTGACAGATGGCCATCCAGCCTCTGTTTAAAAGCTTCCAAAGAAGGAGCCTCCACCACACTCTGGGCAGAGAGTTCCACTGCTGAACGGCTCTCACAGTTAGGAAGTTCTTCTCATGTTCAGATGGAATCTCCTCCTTGTAGTTTGAAGCTATTGTTCCGCGTCCTAGTTTCCAGGAAGCAGAAAACAAGCTTGCTCCCTCCTCCCTATGCTTTCCTCTCATGGCTATCATATCTCCTCTCAGCCTTCTCTTCTTCAGGCTAAACATGCCCAGCTCCTTAAGCCGCTCCTCATAGGGCTTGTTCTCCAGACCCTTGATCATTTTAGTCACCCTCCTCTGGACACATTCCAGCTTGTCAATATATCTCTTGAATTGTGGTGCCCAGAATTGGACACAATATTCCCATCGGGGAGATGGTTGCAGGGTATAAATAAAGTTTATTATTATTATTTGTTGTTGTTGTTGTTGTTGTTGTTGTTGTTGTACCTGGTGTGGCACCTGGTAACAGAAGGAGGGCATGAGAGAGAACTGTCATCGTGTGTCCTTGGGCAGTCTGAACCCGCAGAACACAGGATAGCAATCAAGACAGCTGCTACATGTTCTGTTTTGGAATTGGAATAGCTATCTTAACAGGCTGTAACTTGTTGAACAACCTGAATACTGGATTTAGCTGTTCCCCTGAGTTAGCTTCACCCAGGAGAAAGCCTGAGTTAGCTTTACCCAGATCACCTCCATGCAGTATTTAGCTTCCATGGGGCCAATCCTGTATCCCACCAGCCTACTTACACAGTCTCAGGAACAATACTAACATTGTGGTCAAAGACAAAGGAGGAGCTGGACTCATAATGTACAGCTCTAAATATAGGAGTTTGAGAAGCACAATACATTTTACAGAATTTTGTCTAACAATCCTACAGATGCATATTGGAAAGAATTACACAGACTATTCGAGGAATTCCAAATGGAGGTGCAGAACCAAATCCACACTGTATTTCTAACTCACTTACCTCTATGCATATTTACATACCTCCAGTTTTCATCCAAAAGTTGTTTTCAAATCCACAATTTACAATCAAGCACTTCAAGCTATTACTATTAGTATAATTTTTGTTATTGTTATTATTGTTGTTATACTCTTTTTCTCTCCACAAAGGAGATTCAAAGCAGCTATAACTGTATTTTCTCAGACCCAAAAGATAAAGACATCAAGCTCAGAATTACAATAAATTTCCTTCAAGCTACACTACCCAACATGTGAAGTGAAAAGGACAAATCAATAAGGCAAGAGTTACACCAAGGACTAATCTATTCAGAAGAAACAAAGGCAGGAAATGACGGAACCTCAATAGTTTGAGACCACTCAGGCATATTCTCAATGAACTACAACCAATCTGGGACAAAAAAAGCTGCTCTTCTAAAAACACTTGGTAGCAGGTCTTTACTTGCCTACTAGGGATGTGCAATCCATTTTTAAAAATGGTTCAAAAGTCATTACAAAACTGGGGACACTGGCATTTCATTTCTAAAGTGTTTCTAAAGTGTAGTTAGTGAAATATTTGTTACTATAATGACAGTAACAGAATTTTGTTACTATTTTGTTACATTTGGTAAAGATAAAAGGCAAGGGTTTTCCCCTGACATGAAGTCCAGTCATGTCCGACTCTGGAGTATGGTGCTCATCTCCATTTCTAAGTTGAAGAACCAGCGTTGTCCATTGATGTTACCTGGGATCTTTTACATAGATTAGATACTAAAGAACATTGGAGACAAAGTGCCATCTGGAGGTACTTCACCGAAGGACACTCAGACAACTGACTTGTGGTTCCCAAATGCTATTTTCAATGCCACAGCAAAATAATTCCCCTTGTCCAGAAAGTTCCCTCCCTGCACACATACAGTATCAAAAGTAGCTGAGATATATCAAGCAAGAATAACAATACAACAGTCTTTTTGTTGTAGAAACTATTTTTCTGTTCTAGTTGTATAACCCAGTTCAAAGTATTCATCTCATTTATACTTTTTTTGTATTAATTATGTAGTGCAACCCTAGGAGCTCTCTGTTCTCAGAAGCCTAGCTTTGGAAAGCATGGCCTTACAATTCAATGTAAACACTGATAGTGTTCAAAAGACAGGCAGAGAACATTCAGAGAAAGAGCCAGAGAACAGGAAAAGTCAAATTAAGCCAAGTCCTACCAGTAAATTGGGTAAATCATGTGTGGGGGATATGAAGCCAGAGTAAAGTGACATCTCACAGTCTAGTACAGAATAGCAACTATTATGTACAGGGCCTTTTCTGTGGTGGCCCCTCGGTTGTGGAACTCCCTACCTAGGGATATTAGATCGGCCCCCTTCCTCCTGACCTTTCGAAAAAAATCGAAAACTTGGCTCTTGGAGCAAGCTTTTGGAGCCTTAGCATAATCAGACAAACTCAAATCGGAAAATGACCTAGGAACGGCTAAGACGACGGAACGGACGAAGACTGAACATGAAGACATAGCTTTAAATTTTTTATTGTTCACTGTTTTTATGCTTTTAGATACATTGTGATGTGATGAGTTTTTTTCTATTTTTATTGATGTATGTATTTCATATATGGCATCGAATTGTGCCGATGGTTCGCCACCCTGAGTTACCTTTGGGCTGATAAGGGAGGGGTAGAAATAGTGTAAGTAAATAAATAAATAAAATAAAATAAACTAAGAATGTGATCCATTGCTAAATCTCAAAGGAAGCAATATATAACTTGAGCAATTTTCTTCTCACTTCAACGAAGTCTTCAAAAACTGTTTCTGAAGACTGTTTACAGTTCAAGACTTATTCCGTTCAAAATTTCTATGTGATTTTTTTAGTACAGAAAACAGTTTTGGGGGGCCTTAGTAAATCCAAGCTGAACATGATTCAACAGCGCAATGTGGCACCTTAAAAAACCAATATTATTTTATGTTGCATCAATAGGAGTATAGTGTCTAGATCAAGAAAAGTAATAATGCTTTGATCAGACTTCAGCTAAAACACTATGTAATTTCTGAACACCACAAATCAAAAATGTTATTGACAAGCTGGAGCATGCCCAGAGGAGGGAAATCAGAATGGTAAAGGCTATGGAAACTGTTAGAGCAACCTGGGGAACTGAGTTTATGCAACCTGGAGATAAAGCTTGGATTGACTTCTGGAGACTAGGAAATTTCAACTGTTGATCACCAAGGTTTGAAGGGATGCACGTGTATGCTAGGCGATAGAGAAGGTCAGATTGAAGGTGCTTCCAAACAGAGGAAAAAATCCTGGGACCTGACAGCAGGTCCACACATAGACCTGTCAGTCTCATGATATGTTCCCCTGCCATCCTCACAACCTTCTTTTGAAGCAGATCAAGATGGAGGGTAAACAGGGGACATCCTCTGTTGTGCGCTGGACCTCATAGGTGCACATGCAAATATCTTTACATAAACACAAGAAAATTCACACGTTCGCTTATGAGGTTCAGCACATAATAGAGGGCATTTTTAAAAAAGAATTTCCATCAGATCTCTCGCTTCCCCCAATTGTTAATTCAACCTCTTTTAAGATTATAAAGTGTAAAATAAAGGGCTTCAGAGAGTTCTAATTGTGTCCAATTTCTATCCTTGTGTCCATCTGACAGCTGTTTTGGACTTTTTAAAAGTGCACGTGCAGAGCAGTCTACACGGGTGAGGAAAGCACATGCTTTGCATGACAGTAGAGATATACAGTCATGCAAAGGGGCACATTTTTCAGGTAGAATCGGGTAATAAGTGCACCTTTTTAACATGTACTTTTTTGTTCTTAACCCGATACCTCGCACACTTTTGGCTTGACTACAGCAACGCTCTCTATGTGGGGTTGCCTTCGAAGACTGTCCAGAAGCTTCAAATGGTCCAACGGTCGGCAGCCAGGTTACTCCTCTGTTGCACCAGCTCCACCAGCTGCCAATTTGCTACCGGGCACAATTCAAAGTGCTGCTTTAGCCTATAAAGCCCTAAACGGTTCTAGCCCAACTTACCTGTCCGAACGCATCTCCTCCTATGAACCAGCTAGGGTGTTAAGATCATCTGGGGAGGCCCTGCTCTCGATCCCACCTGTGTCACAAGTACGTTTGGTGGGGACGAGGGACAGGGCCTTCTTAGTGGTGGCCCTTCAGCTGTGGAATGCCCTTCCTACAGATATTAGATCGGCCCCCTCCCAGTTGACATTTCGGAGGAAAGTGAAGACCTGGTAGTTCGAGCAGGCATTTGAATAGGCAGTGTACCGAACATAAGAATATGGAACAATTGGATGATGAGACTCGATCTTGGTTTTAACTATGAGACGCTAATGAGATGTTTTATTGACTTATATTGACTGTTTATTATGCTATTGTTTTAATTGTTTTTAACTGTTTTGTGATGTTTTTGAGCATTGAATTTTGCTGTTGTTAACCACTCTGAGTCGCCCCAGGGCTAAGAAGAGTGGTATACAAATATAGTAAATAAATAAAGAAATAAATTTAGCCAGCCACCCCCTTTCAACCAGGTTACTTCTGGGTTTTGCAGCATGTGTAGAAGGGCCCAGAGACAGGAAGAGAGGAAAGAAGGCTAAAATGACTATTTGAATAAGGAAGCTTTCATTGGAACTTGGATGGGAAAATGTCAATTTGTTGTCGAACAAAAATGCAAGCTCCTTTCTTCTTTCTGCTCGTGCTGTTTTTGTGTATCACCAATATTCTCTCTTCCGTGGATGAGCAACAGTAGTACATTAACATTTCAGTGTCTGAAGGGAGAGGAGAGCAAATTTAAGTATTTTACATTGCTGTTCCACAATCTTAAATACTTAACCATTCACCAAGGGACTTCAAAACAGCACATATGGGATTTCTAGGCAGTCTCCCACTGAGCTTCTTGCTTAGTCTAGACATACTTAGCTTGTTCACAAGGCGTTGGCTGTGGCTGTTCCTATATCTAATCCTATTTAACAAACATAACTCCTTCTACTTCTTCCTGTAAAACGAACCAATTCCTCATCATTTTGTTGAAAGATCAATTCACTATATTCTAATTTTGTACCAACTTGATTTTCCCCTTGAGGCTATTTGCAGAGGACCCCCAAATGATGTCACTTGTATCTAGATAAGAGATGAACTGTGTTTATTCCTTGATACATAAAGTAAGTACAGAGTTTTTGACAGGGTGAGAAGGGACACCCCATTGTTTCTTTACTGGCAAAGCCATGCTATGCATACTAACAGTGAAAGCATGCATCTTGTTGCTGGCTCGCTAAGTATAGTGTTTGCTTCTCTTTCAGCTACAGTGCTTCTGAGCACCTCTGACCCCTGGCACCGTCACACCCCATCAAAAATAATGAAGCTTGACAAATGCAGCTTTAAATCTTGCAGCATTCCTCCCACACCATGCCTCTTCTTGTTGTACCGCATCCTTATATATCTCAGCATAACTGTTGCTCTGATACTAAATAGGTGGTGATAAAATAATTTCACTTTAAGCATATTTATATGTTTTAATGGTATGAAGTTAAGAGGAGTCGGGAATTAGAAAAATAATGCTTGGTCTGTCTGGTGGTTGGGAAGCACAAATACCTATACATTTTATTTCTTGTATAGGGTGAAGACAGATATAATATTAAATGGGCTTGTTTATATTTCTGACAAGCATTCTTTATTAATCACTGATATATAGAAGGTGGTGTTAAGGGCATAATGAGGCAGGAAGGCAAGCAACCATATCTGTCACTGATCGGCTTAGGTTGTGTTTTGATTTAATAGTATGTTCATCTCATAATTCATTTGGAAAGATGGCCTGTGCAACTATGAATGCACCCTCTTCCATAACTGTACTGGTCTTCCAAAAGTATATCTCACATTTATTAGCATGGTAGGTGTCCAAACAGGAATTTTGAAACGTGGTCTCTCAGCAGCCTAGTCCAGCACTTACACTATGCTGACTACCACATATTTTGTACTGGTACAGATTATGGTTAAGGTGAACATTTGTTTTAAAAATGTTGTCGAGTAATTTAGGGTGGCTATGGATAGAGAGATCCAAACCATTGTGGGTTACTTGGTCAGAAAAGAAGCCAGTATTCCAGAATAAATGTCATCAAGTTGAAGAGAAAGCCACTGAGGTTTTATTTCATTCCAGCTGGAAAGGATGACGATTGCAGTAGCCTGCCAAAAATTGACATGCCCACTGGGCAGAGAAATACAAAATATATAACCTTCAGATTCAAAAATTCCCATGCCCACCCCCCACCCCCACCCCTGAGCTAGCTTTGTTATGACTGGCTGTGACATCAGCAAGCCAGCAGGAGAAGGGAGACAGGCAACAGGGAAACAATGAAGAGATGTCTAGTTTACTGGATTAAGGTGACCAATGTTTTTCCTAAAAATTCAGCGATAGCTTAGCTCTCAAGCCAGAATCAGAGTTATTGTTTTTATCTTTTGAAATAGCATCTTTGTCTAGCCCCCAAGGGCTAGATATTTTGTATTACAGTCCTGGGATATGGGGATCATTTATGAAGCTGAAGTTGGTTTTGGCTGGTCAGGATATGACACAGTGGAGAAACTATGGGGAAATTCCTGGTTCTTCGCAGATAGGAAGTCAAGTTACCCTTTGTGTTGAGTGATTTAAATGTCCATAGGTCCAATCATTCCAGAAGGCCTCGCTTTGCCCTCCGGGATCTGGTTGGATAAGAACCATTTACTTATTGTTCATGAAAATGAGTCTTGGTTGAGTCTTTTGCTTAGGGATTTACTGGTCCAGGAAATTGGGAAAGCTTCCAGGAGCCATGAGGTGCTGGTTTCATGAAAAATGTGGCTTTTTCCTTCATTTTTCAAAATATAGACATACATACACATAAGGATTGGGGAATGGGTAGGGGAACATACAAGGAATTCATAAGGGGAAATCATGTCAGCCCTCCCTTCCCCCAAAGTCCATCAAAGTTCATAAAAGTTTGTGAAAGTTATTTAAAAGTCGATAGGGGTTTGGCAAAGAGTTCATGGGAGTTCCTAAGTGTTCCAAAATTCCTCAAAAGTTGATAAAAGTTCCTAAAAAGTTCATGAAAATTGGAGAAAGTTCAGAAAAGTTCCTGAGAGGTTCCTGCTAGGTTGACAGAAGCTGGGGCTAACAGCAGGAGCTCACCCCAATCCCCAGATTCAAATCACCGACCTTCATTAAGCAGCTCAGCAGTTTAACGCACTGTGCCACCAGGGGTTGTTTTAAAGTCATATTTTCACAACTACCGCATATTCCGGGGTACCAGGCAACTTTTTAGGCATGTAAAACCTTATAAAATTTTGGGGGTCGTCTAGTATACCGGATATAAAATTAAAATAATATTAAAATTACTGGTAGAGCCTCTTGGTGTGGAGGGCCTTGGCCACGGGCTCCCCTCCTCCTCTGCCTCCGGCTCCTCCGCTGCCTTGGCTCATGGCAGCCTCCCAGGCAGGCTCCCCATCCTTCCTCTCTACCTGGCTGCCGCACTGGTCAGGGCGCTCTCCTTCTTCCTGGCCAGGCCTGTTCTCTGACAAGACATCATTGTCTCGTGGGAGAAGAGGCCCTTTGCGCGAGGCCTGGTTAGGAAGAAGGAGAGCGACCTGATCAGAAGGGCCTCTATGAGACAATGTTGTCTCGCGGGAGAAGAGGCACTTCTCAGGAAGCCAGGTCAGGAAGAAGGAGACTGGCCTGAGCAGCGCCAGAGGCCCTTCTGGAGGCAGCACAGAGTTTGGGGAGTCATCTTAAATGACGAGTATATCCCCAACTCTCTATTTTGCATGCAAAAGTTGGGGGGTCGTCTTATAGCCCAAGTTGTTTAATACCCCGGAATATACTGTACATAGAAACAGTGATGCAACAATAACCCGAAAGGACTCTAATTTTAACTTCTCATAAACTTGGCATGGGGATTTAGTTAACCAGTTATAATATAGGAGTAAATCAGCTTTAAAAAAACTGAAAATTTTGGGGGAGATTTGAACCGTTAAACCATTTTCTTGGATACAGGCTTGCTCCTTGGCTACTGTTGGATGAGCTGCAGTCTGTTATCATCACATCTATTGCTTCTAAGCAGAAACCTATATACATTTAGTCTCAAGAATGGGTACTGGATGAAGAAAACAGTATAGCATCAGGCTAGTTTTTGTTTTGATATAAGTAACTAGCCATCCCCTGCCACGCGTTGCTGTGGCCCTGTCTGGTGATCTGGAAAATAAAGTAATGAGAAAGTGTTGGTTTCTAATATATGTAATTTTTTAATGCTTGTAGGTAAACAGTATTTCTTCTTGTTTCTTTTTCATTGATTGTCTGTTTGCCTACTCTGGAACATGCAACATATAATTGTCCTTCTTTAGGGGTCCCTTTCAAATCTAGGATACTATATCTCTCTGTGTGTGTGAATCATATATATCTATCTATATTTATGGCTGGATGGCTCTTTGTCAGGAGGGCTTTGATTACATTTTCTTGCCCTGGTGAAGGAAGTTGGACTGGATGGCCTTAAGTATTTTCTGTTGGTCATGGGAGTTCTCTGTGGGAAGTTTGGCCCAATTCTTTCATTGGTGTGGTTCAGAATGCTTTTAGATTGTAGGTGAACTCTAAATCCCAGTAACTACAACTCCCGAATGTCAAGGTCTATTTTCCCCAAACCCCATCTGTATTCATATTTGGACATATGGAATATTCATGCCATGTTTGGTCCAGATCCATCATTGTTTGAGTCCACAGTGCTCTCTGGATGTAGGTGAACTACAACTCCCAAATTCAAGGTCAATGCCCACCAAACCCAGTATTTTCTGTTGGTCATGGGAGTTCTGTGTGCCAAGTTTGGTTCAATTCCATCATTGATAGAGTTCAGAATGCTCTTTGGTTGTAGCTGAACTATACATCCCAGCAACCACAACTCCCAAATGACAAAATCATAATTTTTTGAGTGATGGTCACTCCTTGTGTTGTGAGACATCTTGTTGCCAAATTTGGTGTGATTTCATTCATTTGTTCTTTTGTTTTTAAGGTACTCATTATGCACAGAACATTTATATATATATATAGATAGATAGTGTGCACCATTCATGGAAATGTTCAAAAATGCCATAAATCTTTATCATTTTGTGAAATTTCCATGAATATCTAGTACACTTGCTGGAGTTTTCTCTAAATGCCTGATATGGCATGTAATGGTGAACATTTTGGAAGTAATTGCAGATGATCTCACAAATTTAGAAGTGACTCTCAGAAAATGTTTTAACCCACTTACCCAGTACTTGCTTATGTTATCACCTCATACTGCTAGATTTGCATACACTCTGGATGTCCTTTGCATGTGTAAACAACATTATCGAAATAAAGTAATTTGCATTTCATTTAACACGAAGATCGTTTCCTACTAAAATCTAGGTCATGTGTTATGTGAACAATAGAAAAAAATAGATTTGGGCTGAGAACTCAAAGAAGACTACGTATCGAGATCTTGCCAATATTACAGTTTCTCTTTCCCAACAGTCTGATCACAGAATCAATAGTTAAAAGTTCTGCTATGAAGAAAAATAGTATTTATCTCTGCATGCGATAAAATACACTTGTGACAGTTTGTGACAGTATGGTCTTCTAGCAGTTTAGGAAAGTATCCCCCACAGAGTCCCATTCATGCCTTCAATATTTTACTGAGTAGCATTGCTGGAAAGTGAAAAAAGAAAAGTTTGTTTCCCAGCATGAACTCCTTTTTATCACTGCTATCTAAGTCTAGAAGCCTTCAGAAAATTCTGGATGACTTATGTGTACTCCTCCTCTACTTCCTTGAGAATACTCCTTGCTACACAAGAGCCTCACAATCATTTTTAAGCAAGTAGAGAAATGTTGAGAAAACTCCAGGGTTTTTAAAGAACTATACATCTAAAAACTAATAGCAATGTCAGAAACTGTCAATTATGGCCCACATATTTAAGAATAACCTGAAGACTTACTTATTTAATAGCTAAAAATAAGGGAAAACCAATAAAAGAAACAGACTGGATGAAAGTTACAGAATATTTGAAACATAAAAATAGAAAAATATTAATATAAAAGTGAAAAGCTCGTATAAGGAAGGAAGAGAGAAAGCGAAAGAAAGAAATGGAAGAAGGAAAAGGAAGAATCTATATGGAAAATATGCAGGAAGTCAACAAAATACTACTTTTTTTTCTTTTTTTCTATCTTTTTTTTTCTAACTGTCCTCTTTTTCCTCTTTTTTCTTTTCTACCTTGCTCCTCTCTTATTCTAGCCCTAAGGATTAGGGTGACTTGATGGTGTTTTTAGAGATTTTGGAGTCCTCATGGACAAGATAAACATGAGCCAACAATGTGATGCGACAGCTTTCATGGCTGGAATCATTAGGTTCTTGTGGGTTTTTTCTGGCTATAGGGCCAAGTTCTAGAGGCATTTCTCCTAATGGAGAAAGGAGAAATGCCTCTAGAACATGGCCCTATAGCCCGAAAAAACCCACAAGAACCTAGCAAAAAAAGTCAACGGGATTTTGGCCTGCATCAATAGGAGTATAGTGTCTAGATCCAGGGAAGTCATGCTACCCCTCTATCCTGCCTTGGTTAGACCACACCTGGAATATTGTGTCCAATTCTGGGCACCACAATTGAAGAGAGATATTGACAAGCTGGAATGTGTCCAGAGGAGGGCGACTAAAATGATGAAGTGTCTGGAGAACAAGCCCTTTGAGGAGCGGCTTAGAGAGCTGGGCATGTTTAGCCTGAAGAAGAGAAGTTTGAGAGGAGACATGATAGCCATGTATAAATATGTGAGAGGAAGTCATAGGGGGGAGGGAGAGAATTTGTTTTCTGCTGCCCTGGAGACTAGGACGCGGAACAATGGCTTCAAACTACAAGAAAGGAGATTCCATCTGAATATTAGAAGGAACTTCCTGACTGTGAGAGCTGTTCAGCAGCGGAACTCTCTGCCCTGGAGTATGGTAGAGGCACCTTCTTTGGAAGCTTTGGAGAGGCCCTGTTCACGCTCCCACCTCCATCGCAGGCGCGATTGGTGGGACGAGGGAGAGGGCCTTCTCGGTGGTGGCACTTCGACTCTGAAACTCACTCCCCAAGGACATTAGGCATGCCCCAACTCTGGCAGTCTTTAGGAGGAGCCTGAAAACGTGATTGTTCCAGAGTGTCTTCCCAAAATAAGGAAATTCCTAGCAATATGTCCCTAAATGCACTTTATTAGTGATCTAGGATTCTCTGCACGCCTTATACCTCTCCAAAAATTCTATCCTAGTTATATTTCACCTGGTCATACTCAGCATTATTTT
This sequence comes from Anolis sagrei ordinatus, assembly GCF_025583915.1. Classification (NCBI taxonomy): domain Eukaryota; kingdom Metazoa; phylum Chordata; class Lepidosauria; order Squamata; family Anolidae; genus Anolis; species Anolis sagrei. The sequence continues at coordinate 97,243,896 of NW_026846588.1, read as the reverse complement.
TTTAATTTTTAATTATTACATTTGGCCCAGCCATAGGTTTTTAAACGTCGTTGTGTTATTGTTAATGTTTATTGCTTATTTTCTGCTTATGTGTTTTATTTATTGTTTTGTATTACTGTTGTTATTGTTTTTACTGTGTATTGTGGGCTCGGCCTCATGTAAGCCGCACCGAGTCCCTTGGGGAGATGGTAGCGGGTACAAATAAAGTATTAAGTATTAATAATAAAGTATTATTTGTACCCGCTACCTATCCGAACGCATCTCCGCCTACGAACCTACTAGGACTTTAAGATCTTCTGGGGAGACCCTACTCTCGATCCCGCTTGCAACTCAGGCACGGTTGGCGGGGACGAGGGACAGGGCCTTCTCAGTGCCCCTCGGCTGTGGAACGCCCTTCCCACAGACATTAGATCGGCTCCCTCATTAACGGCATTTCGGAAGAAAGTGAAAACCTGGTTATTTGAACAGGCGTTTGAATAGGCAGTGCAATGAATTACAATGAATTATAGGAAATTGGGATCGATTTCCACAACGGATGACGAGCTTGGATCATGATTTTAGTTATGAGATGCTAGTGAGTTGTTTACTGATGTGTATTGATGGTTATTGATGTTAATTGCTTAGTGTGTTATTGTGTTAATTGTTTTTAAATGGTTTGTATGATGTTTGAATTGAATTTTTGCAGCTGTTTGTTGTTAACCGCTCTGAGTCGCCTAAGGGCTGAGAAGAGCGGTATACAAATAAAGTGTGTGTGTGTATATAATGATAAGCTTTTAAACAGAGGCTGGATGGCCATCTATCAGGGGTGCTTTGAATGCAATTTTCCTGCTTCTTGGCAGGGGGTTAGACCTGATGGCCCATGAGGCCTCTTCCAACTCTATGATATATATATATATATATATATATATATATATATATATACACACACACACACACACACACACACACACATATATATATATATATACACGCGTACACACACACATATATATCTTTTTGTTTGTTTATTGATTTTACCTATAATGCACTTTTAACAGAAACTCTCAATAAATAGAATAATAATAATAATAATAATAATAATAATAATAATAATAATAACCTGAAGAAAACATAATAAACAGATGTGATAGAAATTTTCTGTGCAAGTTACTGTGAACAAATACAGCAGGATTGTGTGTGTGTGTGTGTGTCCTATAAGTAAATTATAATATTTGAAGAAACTACAGGTTGTGCATTGGGGAGAGCAGACCTGCAAGATGGTTAAACTAGGCTTCAAAGGACAGCATCAAGTTTAAGTGAACAGAAAGGATGAGAAGGACAAACCTAAAAAGGGTTATATTGATTGTAATGTAAATTAGGTATTACAAGTTTGATTTAGAATTTATGAATATTAATGTAGGCGGAAATATGAGGTGTAAGGTAGGATTACTAAATGGTGGTTAAATGGATGGATTTAAGGGGAAATAATTGGATTAGACATGACTATCCTTTAGGGAATTGTAGTTGAGTGGCAGAGCACAGAGTTTGCAGGCAAAACACCATCAATTCAATCTTTGTCATTTCCAGTTACTGCTGTCTGAAAGCTTAAAGAGCTATTGGCAGTCAATGACACAAAACTGAGCTAGATGGCCTAACCATCTGATTCAATAAAGCAGCTTCCTATGAGATTATACAAGACAAGCCTGGTCTTTAGGCAAAGTGAGGCAGTATCTGGTTGAATCAAAGAATCATCCTCCTTGACTCCATTGTCTATAATTCAGTATTATTTACCACCTCCTTGTTGTGCCAGCTCCACTGGCTGCCAGTCCACTTCCGAGCTCAATTCAAGTGCTGGTTTTGACCTATAAAGCCCTATATGGTTCTAGTCCAGCTTGTCAGAATGCATCTCCCTCTACATCCCGCCTCACAGTTTAAGATCATCCGAGGAGGCCCTGCTCTCACTCCCGCCAGCGTTGCAAAGACATCTGGTGGGGACGAGAGACAGGGCCTTCTTGGCTGTGGCCCCCCACCTGTGTAACTTGATTCCCACTGAGGTAAGATCGGCTCCATTCCTCTTGTCATTTAGGAAGAAATTGAACTCGTAGTTCTGGGACCAAGCTTTTGGGTAACAGACATGGAATTTGGACATGGAATTGGATATTGAATTGACTGGTATGGTGATATGGCTATTAATACTGTTTTTTACTGTTTTACTGAATGTTTAATTTATTGTTTTAATTGTTATTATATTGGGTTGTTGTAGGGGTTTTTTTCGAGCTATATGTCCATGGTCTAGAGAAGGGGTCCCCAAACTTTTTGACCAGAGGGCCGGGTCACAGTCCCTCAAACTGTTGGAGGACCTGGATTATAATTTGAAAAAAAAACATGAATGAATTCCTATCCACACCTCACATATCTTATTTGTAGTGCAAAAAACACTTTAAATAATACAATAATTAAAATGAAGAACTATTTTAACAAATATAAACTTAGCAGTTTAGAATAAATATAAACCTAGCAGTTTGAAAACATGCAAATGTGAGTAAATCAATAGATACCGCTCCAGCAGGAAGGTAATGGTACTCCATGCAGTCATGCCGGCCACATGACCTTGGAGGTGTCTATGGACAACACCGGCTCTTCGGCTTAGGAATGGAGATGAGCAGCAGAGTCCCAGAGTTGGACATGACTGGATTTAAGGCCTCCCCCCCCCTGCTTCTCCTGCCTCTGGGATGCGCGAGGCCGCATCCCGAAGGCAGGAGAGCCTGGGCCCACGGAGGCGGATGGCAAAGCAGGCCCAAGCCACTTTGCCCCCCGCCTCCCCCCTTCGCCCGCCACCTCCCTCCCCCTTCGCCCGCCTCTTACCCTTCTCGACAGCCTGCGGGCCGGATAGATGCCCTCGGAGGGCTGGATCCGGCCTGCGGGCCATAGTTTGGGGACCCATGGTCTAGAGGCATTCTCCCCTGACATTTCGCCTGCATCTATGGCAAGCATCCTCAGAGGTAGTGAGGTCTGTTGGAACTAGGAAAAAGGGTTTATATATCTGTGGAATGACCAGGGTGGGACAAAGGACTCTTGTCTGCTGGAGCTAGGTGTGAATGTTTCAATTGACCACCTTGATTAGCATATAATGGCCTGACAGTGCCTGGAGCAAACTTTTGTTGAGAGGTGATTAGATGTCCTTGTTTGTTTCCTCTCTGGACAAGGTGGCCTGTCCAGCGGAGTTGATGACAGAGGACCATCGCTTCAGTGCTGGTGATCTTTGCTTCTTCCAGCACGCTGACATTTGTCTGCCTATCTTCACAAGAGATCTGCAGGATCTTTCAGAGGCAATGCTGATGGAATTATTCCAGGAGTTACATGTGACATCTGTAGATAGTCCACATCTCACAGACATATAGCAGTGTTGGGAGGACAATAGTTTTATAAACAAGCACTTTGGTATCCCTACGGATGTCCCAGTCCTCAAACACTCTCTGCTTCATTCAGAAAAATGCTGCACTTGCAGAGCTCGGGCGATGTTGTATTTCAGTGTCAATGTTGACTTTTGTAGAGAGGTGGCTGCCAAGGTAATGGAAATAGTCAACATTTTCTAATGTTACACCATTAAGCTGTATTTCTGGCATTGGAGAGGGGTTGGCTGGTGCCTGCTGGAAGAGCACTTTGGTCTTCTCCCAGTATACCTCACTATTGGCTGCTCTGGCTTGGCTGATGACAGTTGCAACCCAACATCTGGAGGGCCATCTCTACACATTACTTGTGTAGAAGATATGTAGAAGATTGAATTTTCATAATAGACTATTTTTATGTGAATCCTAAAGATGGAGCAGTTTAGAAATAGGGAAAAATGAGAAATAATGAACTGAGATCAGTTTGATCCATTAAGCCTGAAATTCCATTGTAACTCGAAGTATGTTCCGATACCATCCACAAGTCATAATACACATCTTTTGTCATAATAAACATGGGATTAGGCATTCATCACCCAAACTATATGTTTTTAAATAAATGCTAGAATTCTGACTTGGAGGTCTGATAGCAATAGATTGGTTTGATGATTAGGCTTATTCATTAATATATGCTGTACTAGAGTTTGTCACACCATCCGTGTACCTTAAAGTCTGATGCCAATTATTTTCACAAGCTGTCAGTTGGCAGACTGATTCTACTTGTGCAATTTTCCCTGAAGACTATGAAACCAAATGATACACAACCAAGGAGAGACATGTTTTATTTAGAATGATTATTTCAGGTGTTTCACTCTGAAAATAAATGTACGTGAAGCTACGCTATAGGCATGACAGTTGTGTATACATTAATGGCAATTGGTTTTCTTGCTTCTTTCTGATGGTGGTTTATCACTGCAATCTTTTCCTTCTTTTCCCTTTACCCATTGCTTGATTCCAGATAGTGTGGGACACTCAATATCTAGATGCTAGGCTTGGGTAGGTTCGTTCGGAAGCTTCTAAAATCGTAATTAATTCGGATTAAATTCACTTTTGAATCAATTTCAAGCCATGCAGGAATAGTGGGAGGAGCAATTCCGAATTGAAACAACTTACCCATTGTTCGGAATTATTTTCGGATGTCTGGTGCAAGTTTTAAAATCTCTCAGTTTCCCTTCCCTCCCTGGTTGCAAGGGGCGCAATAAGTGAGTCGGCATTTACCCCACTTCCGGTCCCTGGCCTCAGCTTAAGTAAATGAATTTCCTCTCTCCTCCTGCCAGTCACATTTGCTCTGCTGCTTCCCTCCTCCTTCCTCATGCTTCTTCTGTCCTTTCTGGGCACAGCTGGGGCTCGCTGCTTCCGAAGGCAGCCTTTGGCCTCATTCCTCACTTTGCCCTGCACTGGGCAAGGAGGACACAGTGGGTGCAGCACTCACAGAGACCTGCCTGCCTTCCTGCCTGCCTAGCCTCCTGCCTTCCTGGGCCAGGAGGTTAAAAGTATTATTTTTATTATTATTATTATTATTATTATTATTATTATTATTATTAAGAATGGATGGCCATTTGTCAGGGGTGCTTTAATTGTATATTCCCAGCATGAAGGCAGAAGGGGGTTTGTTATTATTATTATTATTATTATTATTATTATTATTATTGGGAAGCATTATAAAACCGGAATAGAGAATCCACTCTCCTCTCTCTCTGCCTCCTATCTCCTTCTCCGAGGTTAAAACTATAATAATAATAATAATAATAATAATAATAATAATTATTATTATTATTATTATTAAGAATGGATGGCCATTTGTCAGGGGTGCTTTAATTGTATATTCCCAGCATTAAGGCAGAAGGGGGTTTGTTGTTGTTGTTATTATTATTATTATTATTATTATTATTGAGAAGCATTATAAAACCGGAATAGAGAATCCACTCTCCTCTCTCTCTCTGCCTCCTATCTCCTTCTCCGAGGTTAAAACTATAATAATAATAATAATAATAATAATAATAATAATAATTATTATTATTAAGAATGGATGGCCATCTGTCAGGGGTGCTTTAATTGTATATTCCCAGCATGAAGGCAGAAGGGGGTTTGTTGTTGTTGTTATTATTATTATTATTATTATTATTATTATTATTATTATTATTGAGAAGCATTATAAAACCGGAATAGAAAATCCCCCAACTCTCTCTCTCTGTCTCCTCTCTCCTTCTCCGAGGTTAAAACTATAATAATAATAATAATAATTATTATTATTATTATTATTGAATGGATGGCCATCTGTCAGGGGTGCTTTAATTGTATATTCCCAGCATGAAGGCAGAAGGGGGTTTGTTGTTATTATTATTATTATTATTATTATTATTATTATTGAGAAGCATTATAAAACCGGAACAGAGAATCCACTTTCCTCTCTCTCTCTGTCTCCTATCTCCTTCTCCGAGGTTAAAACTATAATAATTATAATTATTATTATAATTATAAACTATAATAATAATAATAATAATTATTATAGTTTTAAACTCAGAGAAGGAGATAGGAGGCAGAGAGAGAGAGGAAAGTGGATGGATGGCCATCTGTCAGGGGTGCTTTAATTGTATATTCCCAGCATGAAGGCAGAAGGGGGGTTGTTATTATTATTATTATTATTGAGAAGCATTATAAAACCGGAATAGAGAATCCACTCTCCTCTCTCTCTCTGTCTCCTTTCTCCTTCTCCGAGGTTAAAACTATAACAATAATTATAATTATTATTATAATTATAATTATTATTATTATTATTATTATTATTATTATTAAGAATGGATGGCCATCTGTCAGGGGTGCTTTAATTGTATATTCCCATAATGAAGGCAGAAGGGGGTTTGTTATTATTATTATTATTATTATTGAGAAGCATTATAAAACCGGAATAGAGAATCCACTCTCCTCTCTCTCTCTGTCTCCTATCTCCTTCTCCGAGGTTAAAACTAATAATAATAATAATAATAATAATAATAATAATTATTATTATTATTATTATTAAGAATGGATGGCCATCTGTCAGGGGTGCTTTAATTGTATATTCCCAGCATGAAGGCAGAAGGGGGTTGTTGTTGTTGTTGTTATTATTATTATTATTATTATTATTATTATTATTATTGAGAAGCATTATAAAACCAGAATAGAGAATCCACTCTCCTCTCTCTCTCTCTGTTTCCTCTCTCCTTCTCCGAGGTTAAAACTATAATAATAATAATAATAATAATTATTATTATTATTATTGGAATGGATGGCCATCTGTCAGGGGTACTTTAACTGTATATTACCAGCATGAAGGCAGAAGGGGATTGCCATGACAATACTTTAGTTGTTCTTATTTAGTAGCATGGTGATTTTTATGACAAGTTGATAACACCATTGTCCTAAATTCTCTCTCTCAATGGGTGTCAAGAGTATAACTACATAAAGGAAGTTTGCTGAGTCTTATAATTTATTGAATTAAACAGCATGTATTTGTTATTGAAAAAGATCAAGCCTAGTTTTCTGCCAAGAATAAATTAGTTTTGTGTAGAAACGAGAACACTCTGCTGAATAAGAATAGTTTATGAGCAAGTTCCTGATCTGCAGATAATTAATTATTGTATTGATTTCAATGTTTTTTTTAATTTTTGTTTCAAAATAGAATTAACTTTATTGCTGTATTTCAATAATTCATAGCAGGAAGAAATCCAGAGTTAAGAACACTTTATGATAACAATCTTTTGGGTCTAAGATTGAGTCAAATGGATATATTCCATAATGCACTTTGGTTTGTGTGCAGCAATCTTAACATTCAGGCCAATATAATTGTAATTTGTCTATGAAATCTTCTTGATTTACTTCTTTTCAATATCCAGTGTACAAAGAAATAAAATGAATGAGTAAAATTAGCACATAATATGAAAATGAGATATAAAACCACGATATGCGATGTGATGCAATGAATATTTTTATACTGATGAATATTTCATAGAACAAATCATAATTGAACCAATGGTTTTTTTGGAAAATAACCTGAATTAAAAGTTGACTCTTCATACTGGAAAAACAGTAACTCCTGAATGTCACAGAAAAAGGACAGGAGGATTTATAAATGAAAGGGAATGGAAAAGATAGCTATATCTCAAAAGAGCTACTCAGAGCAAAAGCCCGTCTCTCATATCTATACTTTCATTTTCTTCCTTTATTTCTTGTGGGTGTATCTTTTACTGATGCTGTGCATGGAAATCCCATAAAATACAACCAATGAAGTATTGCAGTTAGCAGTCAGGAAATGATTATGGATGTTTGTGGGACAGTACATAAAACTAGCAAAGGTCTGTGGATGCTGTCTCCTTTTAGATCATGTCATTTTTCTATGCAATGGTATTCCCCATAGTCACCTATGGATGTGAGAGCTGGACCATAAGAAAGACTGAGTGAAGGAAGATAGATGCTTTTGAACTGTGGTGTAAGAGGAAAATTCTGAGAGTGCCTTGGACCACGAGAAGATCCAACCAGTCCATACTTCAGGAAATAAAGCCCGACTGCTAATTGGAAAAAATGATATTAGAGGCCAGGATGAAGTACGAAGGGTATTTTTTAAGTAAGGTCCATTTTGTTGTAGACACTAGTAGTTCGCGCGCATACCACAACGACCGCATGCGTCGTGTACCGGCATGCCTCGGGAACAACTGTGCTCAGTTTCCGCTCTGTAGCTAACCTGTACGGTTCTGTTCTGTGCTTTAAAAATGTTTAAGACTATCAACTCACCCTCCGCATGTGAGGTTCGCTCAGTGATACGGTTTTTGTCAGCAAGGAACCTGCCTGCTGCAGAAATTCATCGGTGGGTGAGTTGATAGTCTTAAACATTTTTAAAGCACAGAACAGAACCGTACAGGTTAGCTACAGAGCGGAAACTGAGCACAGTTGTTCCCGAGGCATGCCGGTACACGACGCATGTGCTCGTTGCGGTATGTGCGCAAACTACTAGAGTCTACAACAAAATGGACCTTACTTAAAAAATACCCCTTGTACTTTGGCCACATCATGAGAAGAAAGGAAAGCTTAGAGAAGACAATGATGCTGGGGAAAATAGAAGGAAAAAGGAAGAGGGGCTGGTCAAGGGCAAAATGGATGGATGGCATCCTTGAAGTGACTGGCTTAACTTTGAAGAAGCTAGGGGTGGTGACGGCCGACAGGGAACTCTGGCATGGGCTGTTCCATGAGGTCACAAAGAGTCGGAAGTGACTGAACGAATAAACAACAACATTACAGAGAAAGGACATATGGTTTCCTGCCCAGCCTCTAACAAAGGAAGAGGGGCTGGTCAAGGGCAAAATGGATGGAAGGCATCCTTGAAGTGACTGGCTTAACTTTGAAGAAGCTAGGGGTGGTGACGGCCGACAGGGAACTCTGGCATGGGCTGGTCCATGAGGTCACAAAGAGTCGGAAGTGACTGAACGAATAAACAACAACATTACAGAGAAAGGACATATGGTTTCCTGTCCAGCCTCTAAATGGCGATCCCCTTGTCAACTCATAGTACATGCATATGCAGATATTAACCAAAGTTGTCCAAGTTCACTTTGGTAGTTCAGGGAGGAAATTTCATAAGACCCTCCGACATCCACATTGTTTTGCTATCTACATAGAGTCATGAATCAAAGCTCCCATTGATACTAAGAGCCCACTGTATTACTACAATGTTAGCAACACTTTCTGTAGCTGGGAGATAGTGCCATTCTGTCTCTATCTATAGAGCTGGAAAATCAAATTAAATAGCTATATACCAATCAGTTTTCCCCTCCCCCAATGAGGATTAATGAATTAATTTGTTGGCTAACAACACTGAACTTGAATGAACTAGTTACGAGGGGTATTTTTAAGTAAGGTCCATTGGAACATAAGTACACAATGAAAGTTTATTTCAAAAAAGTAAATTTATTTTCAGAAAGTACATACTTCACTCAATTTTTGACATAGTTGCCAAGTTTGTTCAAACACTTATCATGCCTCTGAACCAATTTTAAAATACCCTCTTCATAAAAACTTGCCGCCTGCTTCGATAACCAAGAGTTCACTGCCATCTGTAATCAAAGAAGGCTGACCGGAGCGGTCCTGATCATGGACGTTGTCACGGCCATCTTTGAATTGTCGTACCCACTTATGCACTTTGCTTTCACTCATAACAGTATCACCGTACACTTCACAAATCTGTCGATGAATTTCTGCAGCAGGCAGGTTCCTTGCTGACAAAAACCGTATCACTGAGCGAACCTCACATGCGGAGGGTGAGTTGATAGTCTTAAACATTTTTAAAGCACAGAACAGAACCGTACAGGTTAGCTACAGAGCGGAAACTGAGCACAGTTGTTCCTGAGGCATGCCGGTACACGATGCATGTGCTCGTTGTGGTATGCGCGCAAACTACTAGTGTCTACAACAAAATGGACCTTACTTAAAAAATACCCCTCGTATGTTCATATTGTTTTCCTCGTATTTGTCAATTAGATTTCCTCTTCCCTCAATGATGCCTACCCAACAACACTTATTTCTATGGCATAGTGATGTGAAGTTTTGTCTTGTTATTCATTGTAGAGAGGAGTCTCAAAAAGGAAATGATTGTGCCCAGTGCTCATACATTGTATCTAAAAGGGTGGTTGGAGGAGATTCAGTATGTTTGACTCTTCAGGGAAAAGAATGCAAAGAGCTGGAGACTGAAACTACAAGGCCTCCACTGGAGTGTTAATAGAGGCTGGAGAGAGAAACTGGCTTTGTTATAAAGTGGAGATGGCAGGGATTTAACCTAGGACATGTAGCCTCCTGCATGCAAAACATGTATTCTAGCATTGATCTTTTTTAGACTATACTCTTGAGTCTAAATAAGTACAGAAGTAGAGGAAACATCACTTCAATGCTGCTTTTCTGCACAAAATCAAAGACACTCAAAATATTTCTTATTAACAGTTCTCCACTCTTGATTCAACAACTGGTCTTTGCAACCACTTATTGCTGCACTTCAGTATCCTCTAACTTGTTTGAACACATACAGTATATTCTGGCGTATAAGACTACTTTTTAACCCAAGAAAATCTTCTCAAAAGTCAGGGGTCGTCTTATACACGGGTGTAGTCTTATGCATGGGAGTCGTCTTAACTCTATATTTTAACTGGAAAAGTTGGGGGTCGTCTTATACGCCCAGTCGCCTTATATGCCGGAATATACGGTATTCTTTATTCTTTATTCACATTTTGAAAACAATCCATAGTGTTTGAATAATACACATAGATCAACAGCAAACATACTGGTAGGGGTGGAAAGAAGACAAGAAAGATGTAATTCAACGACAAAGGATTCCATGCTGCCAAATGTGGCATTTCAGCACTGGCACCTTATCACAAGGCCTCATGGTTTCTGACAATGATAGTGTCTTTTCCTTGCTGTATGGAAATACACCTGAAACTGACACACACAGATTTGCAGATTTGACAGCTTGAAACAAGTTCTATTAGGAGTGACAGCTCCCTAAAATCCCCTAAACATGCTAGCTTCAGAATTCTGGAAACTGTCTTCCAAAAGTATCCCACCTGAATATCTTGCACAACAGTTAGATAGTCCCAAGTTCAAGTACTATAAAATATGAAGTAAAATATTAACCCAACCATTACTTTAAAGCCTCTATTACATTTCCTTACCAGCAACATTTTTTCTACATTTTTTTTTCAAAAAAAGTGTTACAGACTTTCCCCATGGTAGCTCCCAGATCATTTAGATCAGAGGTCCTCAAACTAAAGCCTGGGGGCCGAATATCAAGGTCATTTACTTGGCCCTCGCTCAGGGACAATGTAAGTCTGAAATGACTTGAAAGCACACAACAACAACAACAACAACAACAATCCTATGTCATCAGCCAAAAGCTGGCCCATACTTCCCACTGAAATACTAATAAGTTTATATTTGTTAACATTGTTCTTCATTTTAATTATTGTATTGTTTTAAAGCATTTTGCACTACAAATAAGATATGTGCAGTGTGCATAGGAATTCATTCATTTTTTTTTCAAATTATAATCCGGCCCTCCAACTGTTTGAGAGACTGTGACCTGGCCCTCTGTTTAAGAAGTTTGAGGACCCCTGATTCAGGTTGTTTTGGTCTGGACCTGTTCTGATTCCATAATAGAATTTTTGAAGTTGGTATTAGAAAGAATTATATGTGATATTAATTGTATAGTTTAACTAATAGCATGTGGCTTATTTTCTATCCCTTTGCTACTGTCTTCCGAAGTGTGTCCTCGAACATGATATTACAGATTCATTAAACACAGTCCTTTTAGCTACATATCTGTATCAAACTGCCAATGATTTTTTTACAGAATTAAAGGTTGCTTCTTTGGGCTTCTTGTCATTATCCAACACTTTCCCATCCAAATGCTGCCTATATTTTTATTTTCAAGCAATGTCAAATACAACTCAATATGGGCCATATGTAATTGGGATAGAATCCAGAAGGAGAAGTAAAGCAACAGCTATTCTTTTTCCTACCCATTTCTTTTCTTGTCTCAGTGCTGAAGTGTAGTGTGGGTCAAAAACTATTATTCAATAGTTTCATCTTATGCTTTCTATATTCACAGGAAAATGAAATTGCTAAATGGAAAAGTGGGCTTTGTGAGTGTGTGTTCATAGGATTTGCAGGACATGGTATTCTATAGATATTAGTGTTTATAAGGATGAGGCAGCAATCTCAAATGCAACAAGAATTGACCCAACAGGAGCCATCATAAAAAGCAGCACCAACATCTAGATTCGTATGTGAGAATGGTAGCTTTCTCAGCACTTTAAGAGAGAAGCTACAACAAGTCATGCATTTCTTGTGTTATACTAGATGGTATAATAAGATAATGTGAAAAAGAGGTCACCTTGATTTTATTTGCCCACCGGATTCCAAGCTACGGTGCTCTTCTGATCCATAACAAGTAGTCTGAATTCCATCATCTACAGCCTCCCTTTATGCACGTTCACATTCTGTGTCTTAGAATCATTTGCCATTGAACCCATACAATTCCTCATCTGCCTCTTCCACCTAACCCTGCTCCTCTCTCTATCAGCACTTCATATGTGTGGCTCTTAAGTCATTTTTCTCCAGCTGGGTGCAACATAGGGAGAGGGAGAATCCCTTCGGGGCATCCATATAAACAACCACAATGTATGATACAAGCATGCCATTTCAGTTTTTCTGGAAGCAACAACAACAAAAAAAGCAAGAATGTAAGGAATTTAGCCCAAAGCAATCCACTATTAATAAAATATAATGTGGTTCTTAGGGATCCCCCCCCACACACACACACTCCTCCACATAAGTATAACAACAAAAACATACTGTATGTCAGTATTTCTCAGCCTGGGGGTCAGGACCCCTGGAGGGGTCATGAGGGGGTGTGAGAAGGGTCACCAAAGACCATAAGAAAACAGTATTTTCTGTTGGTCATGGGGGTTCTGTGTGGGAAGTTTGGCCCAATTCTAACCTTGGTGGGGTTCAAAATGTTCTTTGATTGTAGGTGAACGAGAAATCCCAGCAACTACAACTCCCAAATATCAAGTCTATTTTGCCTAAACTCCACCAGAGTTTGCATTTGGACATACTGATTTTCATGCCAAGTTTGGTCCAGATTCATCATTGTTTTGAGTCCACAGTGCTCTCAACCCCACCAGTATTCAGATTTGGGTGTATCGGGTCTTTGTGCCAAATTTGGTCCAGTGAATGAAAATACATCCTGCATATCAGATATTTACATTACGATTCATATCAGTAGCAAAATTACAGTTGTGAAATAGTAATGAAAATAATTTTATGGTTGGGGGTCACCACAACATAAGGAACTGTATTAAGGGGTCGCAGCATTAGGAAGGTTGAGAACCATTGCTGTATGTGGTTGCTGTAGATAAGGTTACAATGTACTCCAAGTATAATGTGCCATCAAATGTAATGCAAACTTCAGTTTTGAAGATGTGCACTGTAAAAATGGGATTTGCTATTGAATGTAATACAAGGCAGTGGTGTCCATGAAAAGGCTGGTGGGAAGCTGCACCCCTCAGTCAGGAATTCCCACCAGCCATTTCATGACCACCACTGCCTCTCCCTCCCCTGCTCGGATCATAGAATCACAGAAACATAGAGTAGGTTGAGACCACATCATCCATTCAGTCAAACCCTCTGCTATGCAGGAAAAGCATAATCAAAACATCCCTAACAGATTGCTATCCAGCTTCTGTTGAAAAGCTTCCAAAGAGGAGCTTCCACCATACTCCAAGGAGGAGATTTTCACTATGGTTCACTTGCCCAACAATGCAGATGGATTTAGGTGTGCTATTCTAAAGCACCACCAAATCTGATGAGCTTCTCAATTTTGGCACTAGAATTCAGCCAAAAAAAGGTGAGTACTGGACTTGAGTAAGTATGGTAAAACTGCTTCTTTTCAAATAATATCCTCTTCAAGGTTTGTATACACAAACTAAAATATACAGCTACTTCTGGTGAGCATCCCAAGATTGTTCACTTTAAACTGGCTTTGCCCTACTTTGCTGGAAGTTCTGTATTATTCAAAAGCTTCAGTGCAATCTGGGCAGATGTATTGGTTCCAATTTAGCCCAGCTTGCTGCCCTGATGCAACACCAGCATTGCTATCTAGCTTCTGTTGAAAAGCTTCGAAAGGAGGATGCAACACCAGCATCAGCACCCTTTGACTGCACTCAACACAAAGAGAGAAGATGGATCATGGTCACATCTCCATCACTCCATTGCTAGCTAGGAATGGCAGAGCTCCAGTTACATGAAAGAAGTGAGGTGTGCATCGCTCCAACAGAACAACTGTGCTCCCTATGTATGTAATAAATGCCCCATGGCACATTTTTACTAGGCTAAGCTTTTCTTTTTTGTGTGTGTGTCAGGAGCAACCGCTCCTGTTGTGAGAGAATTGGCTGTCTGCAAGGACGTTGCCCAGGGGATGCCCGGATGATTTCTGATGTTTTTTGTCATCCTTGTGGGAGGCTTCTCTCTTGTCCCTGCATGAGGAGCTGGAGCCGATAGAGGGAGCTCATCCGCCACTCCCGGGATTCGAACCTGCGACCTGTTGGTCTTCAGTCCTGCCAGCACAGGGCTTTAACCCACTGCGCCACTGGGCTAAGTTGCCCACTGTAGATGACCCCTCAATACAAGTGCTTTTTTTTTGTAAAGGTGTGATCTACTATTATTATTTTTCTTTATTGTGTGATGGATTTGACAGACTTCCTTTCCAATGATCTGCAATGCACTTCATGAGAATGGAAAAGCCCAACGACAAACTTATTTTCCAGTCACAAGAAATCAACAGTCATCCTTCTTTCAGTGCCAGTGCATCAGTGATTTATGAACACATTAGTCCATACAAGAGCATTATAGAAGAAAATGTGATAGGCTTCAAGAAGTAAACAGCAAGCAAAATTATATGCAAAGGTAATAATCAGCAAGCTATATACTCTTGCCATCAAAACACAAGTCATACAAGTTTCTGCTTATGTAAGCAGGAACTCGTTTCTTGGATTCGATGGTGATTGCCTTTCCCCAGAAAGGTGCAGAGTACTACAGAATTAAACTTAACACATTTTATGGGTAGTAAGTGTTGCAAATTGACTCTGTCTTCTTAGCACTTACCCTTCATACCCAATAAAACAAAGGTTATTAAAGCATTTCAGAACTGAAATGAAGTGAGAGATCAAATAATCAAACATACACGTGTAGAGAAAGAGAGATAGAGAAATAGAGAGGGCACATATTAAGGAGTATTTATTTATTTCAAGCATTTGTACCCTGTCCTTCTCATCCCCGAGGGGGGACTCAGGGCAGCTTTACAATAGGCAACCATTAGATGCCAAATATCAAATCAAACAATCATAATTAAACAACAATTAAAATAATTATAAACATTAAAATTTTACATTTAAAATTGTAAAAATTCCACCAGTTTTAAATCATGATCCAGGATCAGTCCATTGCTGGTCACATAGGTCATTCTCATTCAATCGCTGTATCTATTGCTCAAAAGATGATCCCAAAGCCAGCTTTTCAGTTTTCTTGAAAGACCTGGAGGGAAGGAGCAGACCTGATATCATTTAGGAGCGAGTTCCACAGCCAGGGAGCCACCACTGAGAAGGCCCTGCCTCTCATCCCCACCAGTCAAGTGAGGGTGGTGGGACTGAGAACAGGGCCTCCCCTGATGATCTTAAACTACTTGGTGGTTTGTAGAGGGAGATACATTTGGACAAATAAACTGGGCCAGGACCGTTTAGTGCTTTATAGGCTAAAGCCAGCACCTTTGAATTGTGCTTGGTAGCAAATTGGCAGCCAGTGGAGCTGATGTAACAGGGTTGTGTACTCCCTGTACCCCACTCCACTGAGCAATCTGGTTGCCATTCATTGGATTAGTTCAAGCTTCTGAGCAGTCTTCAGAGGCGCTGCAATAATCTATATGGGAATGTAATGAGAGTGTGGACTACCATGGCCAGAGTAAATGTGTGAAGTCTCCCAAGCTTCAGAATTAAAATGGAACAAGTAAAAAGGTGAGACTATAGTTCTTGGTTCTGTGCGTGCATTTGAAAATATCTCAAAACAGAGTCTCTAACCTTTTTTTGTTCCAAAGGTATAGTTAGCACTTTGAAAATTACATAGTTTCTGTAATGAAATGGCTACATTGTGGGTGTAGCCAATCACAGAACTCCTATTTCAAAGAGGACAACCAGTGGAGACCAAAACTCAAGCATTGGCTCAAGAACTTAAAATAAAGTCTGAACTTCAAAACAAAAAAAAAGAACAAAGTCTCTCTTCCAATGAAATACCCATTCTATAGGAGGAAAACTTTGCTCTTTTGCTTTGCCAGGTAACTTTCCACTATTTCTAGATCTCATTCTTCTCTGGGATGTCTGTGTATGCACATGCATACAAATGAATATATGCAGAGTGAAGGTGGAAACATAAATAAAAGAAAAAAAGAAGTAGAAAAAGACAGGAGGGGTAGATAGAAGGGGAAGCAAAACCAGTGGGAGAAGGGGCGGGGGGAGAGAAAAAGTGCCAGAAGACACATGAGATGAGGAGAGAGAAAAATAGTTATTTGAGATGTATAGATGTAATCCATGTAAATTTTGTATGTACATTGGGCTGCTGATATTCATTGGCATTTGGTTCCATGCCCACCCCCATAAATACCAAAATCCATGGATGTTTATTCAGTATGATGGTGTAGTAAAATGGCGTCCCTTAAACAAAATGACAAAATCAAGGTCTGTTTTTTACATTTATTTTGAAACCATGGATGTCAGAATCCATGGCACAGAATTCATGGGTTTGAAGGGCTAATTGCACACAAGTGGCAGCTAGCTGAAAAGTTTGGCAATTTGCTTGTATTTTGGATGGATTCTTCACGTAAACACTACTATAGAATCATATATTTTATCATTAATTGTTAGTTTAATTGTTGTAAACTTGTAACATAGAAAACCCAAAAAGAGAGTAGATATAAGTTGGCGATGACCTGAAAGCACATAAGAACAATAAACAAGGGCGGGGTGTGGTGAGGGAGGGAGATTATTTCCTTATTTTTTTAAAAAACCTCTTTGCTGCCTTATACTGATTCAGTTTTTTCTTTTATATTGGCTGGGACTTTCTGTGTGCTGTTAAACCTTTGTGGTTTATGTCACAGGCAATGAAACACTCTTGTATATAACAAAGTAACACAGTTTATTTATAACTTCTGGCTCCAACGCTTGTGGTTACATTTGTGTTTTGTTGCAATCTTGAGGCTTACAGTCAGTATCATTTATTTGGTTTACTTTTCTGAATAAACTCTCAATGTTTCACATTCACAAACATGTTACTTGCTTTACACACTCTTGGCTGAATTATAGTCCGACTCAGGCAACACTAGCCTTCTTTATGTTCCTTAAAATTTGAGCTCTATTTAACTAACTGCTTCTCTATATCAGAAATCTTTAACACATCTTCATAACTGCTTATTTCTAACAGGCACTCAAAAACCAACTCTCCTCTTCACACACAGATTCCTAACTACCATTTTCAAACTCTCTCACTCTAACTGCCTCTTTCAGAACCTTGGCTCCGCCCCTTTGAAGTGTTCAGCTCTCTCTCTCCAACTTTTTGGCCTAGCAGCCTTTTGAAGTGTTCAGCTCTCTCTCTCCAACTTTTTGGCCTAGCAGCCTTTTCAAATCCTGGGCCTACGCAAATCTGCATATGACCAATTGGCTTCACATATGCAAATGAATCCTATCTCTGCTGTTGCTACCCTGTCTGTACCTACTCTTCCCTATCTGCCATATGTAAACATAGAGCTATACACCAAAACTTTAACATAGAGTAGCAATTTCACTACACGGGGGAAAGCATTTTGGTGGTTTTAAAAAATATTTTTAAATATTGCCTTTGACAATACATATTTTATTCATAATCTGTTAGCAAGTTTAAAAGGATGGAAATTATGTTTGGTGAGGATGCTGCTTTGAATTCTCCATGAATGCTGGAATGTACTGTGCCAACTGTTTTTAAGTATGGTGTATATTTGATTACATTGTTTCAGTTTATTTATGTGTAGATTCCTATGACCAATGACATCAACTCATTACCCATTTAATCAATTGAAGACTGTATTTACTGGCAAAGGTGCCTAGTAGATATTGATTTAAATTATATAGTTTTCCCCAAGCACTGTCTTTCTAATGACAGAGATTCCATTTCAGCAAACATTTTTGCACTCCTCGACATTCACTTATTAATTTAAGCATTTTATTTATCTAATAAATTGTTTACTACCATACATCTTAATGTACTTTACTCAGGCAGATTTTTGTCCACTTTCTACCATGGGGAGAGAAAGGAAGATTTATCTAGAGCTGAACACATCAACCTTTTATAGCATTAATTAAAGAAAAAGTTATTTTCCCAACATCCATTCTCTAATTCACCAAGGACAGTTTGAAAAAACTGACCTATTTTTTTATAGCACCGACAATCTCAAAATGGCACACATTATTTTACTTTATCCTTTCTCCAACCTCTTAAGGGTTGAGAGATAGCTAATAGCCCAAGGACAACGTGGGTAAGTAAATACTTGCACATGGCCAATACTTTTAGAGCAGCTATTAGGAAATTTGGAGCATAGAATTATTAGTATACCGATTACTCTCAACTCTATTTTTCTGTAATACCTTCAGCCAGACAACTCATGCATATTCTCAATCAGTGTCTAGATGCAGTTGTGGGTTTGATAAAGATTAATAATCTGAAACCAAATTTTGGTTAGACTTTGGACCCTTCCACACAGCCCTTTATCCCAGAATATCAAGGGGAAAATCCCATATTATCAGAGTGTGAACTCAGTTCAAAGCAGATATTGTGGGATTTTCTGCCTTGATATTCTGGGATATAGGGCTATGTGGAAGGGCCTTTTGGTAGATAGTCAGATCTATTTGTATAGACTTCCTCCTTTCCTGAATTGATTCATATTCTGTCTTCATCCTGCACATAAGCTTATGAGGAAATTGTACATAATTTGGGCTGTTGACTAAAGGATATTTATAACCTTTTCAAAAATCATGCAGTGATATCTATATGTTTTGAACCATGCTGCTGAAGCCTAATAGACTATATATGTATAAGCCTTCAAGTTACCTGTTGACTTAGGCAACCCATGAATTTCATAAAGTACTTTAGGCCATGAATAATCAAAAGTAGTTTTGCCAATTTCTTTATCTGTAATGTAGCCTTGATGGTGGTTTCCCATCCAAGTCCTGACCAGAACAACCCTGTTTAGATTCCAGAATTAGATGGGTATTTGGGTATTTAAGCATGGATACCTTACCTAACAACCTACCTTCCCTCATACAAAAACAATTTGTGAACTTCAAAGTTGGCTTTTCCTTAGGCAGTGGAATATCACCATGCAACATTATGATAGTGCACCTTCGGAGTTGTGGCACCTATGCTCTGAAACCCCTACTATTCTCAGAGCCCTTTCACACAGTCATATAGCCCAGAATATACACAATATCTGCTTTGAACTGGATTATCTGAGTCTACACTGCCATATAATCCAGTTCAATGTAGATTTTATACAGCTGTGTGGAAGGGACCTTAGTGCAAGAGAGTCAAAGTGTGGTTAAGTTTTAAATGTACACAATCAAAACCTCTTTTTACAAACTTTTCTGATTTGTAGAATTGATCATATTGCTGCCCTTCTTCTGAGTTTGTTTTTATTTAATTTAGCCCAGTACATAGAGGCTTTCTTCACATGGATCATCTGTTGGTATGGATCATCTGACATCCACAGAACAATGAGATTAGGGATCCTACACTAGTGTGAAACTTCTTTTTTGCTTTTCTTCAAACTTCTAGGGCATTCACATAAGAAGGAATAGCCAAATTTCTTCCACAACAGAGGTTATCTTAGAGCCCTTCCACACAGCTCTATATCTCAGAATATCAAGGCAGAAAATTCCACATTATTTGAGTGTTGACTCAGTTCAAAGCAGATATTGTGTAGGACCCTAAGATCTTCTGGGGAGGCCCTGCTCTCGGTCACGCCTTCTTCACAGACTCAGTTGGCAGAAATGAGGGACAGGGCCTTATCAGTGTTGACCCCTTGGCTATGGAACATCCTCCCTAGAGATATGAGATTGACCCCCATCCTCCTTACATTCTTTTTTTAAATTTAAAACCTGGCTTTTTGAGCAAGCTTTCCCAAATGCAGTGTAGCAGACAAACTCTGATCTTCAGAACGACTAGACAATGCAATTAGGTAAAGGTTTTAGTAATGAGACGCTCTGGATTTATACTTTTATCGGTTTTGTTTTATTTATGATAAATGTTTTAATTGTTCTTTGATATTATAAGCATTGAATTGTGCCATTTGTAAACCACCTTGAGTCGCCTTCGGGCTGAGAAAGGCGGTATATAAATATGGTTAATAAATAAATAATAAATAAGATTTCTGGCCTTGATATTCTGGAATATAATGCTGTGTGGAAGGGCCCTAAAAGGCTTGGGATTGAAAACATATCAATTCTGGAATACTTGTATTTGCATATACATTCATAATAAGGTATTTTGGAGAGCAGAGCAAAATCTAATCCCAAATTCGTTTATTTTTATATATACCTTACACATAGCATGCAGGTAATTTTATACAATTTAATTATGTTGTACAGAAAACCAAATTTGCATGGACAGAATCAAAGGTGTCACTTTCTCAGCCACCCATGTGGACAATTTCAAATTTTGGAATATTTCAGATTTTGGAGTTCCAGATAAGGAATGCATTGCTTAACCCATACTAAAATTCAAGGGATAATGTGGAACAGGTGATTCTTACAGGATATACTTTGCTCCAATTCAGTGGCTTGTCAATGCTAGGTACTATATGTTCTTGTCCTTTACCTTGAACAGTTTGTTCTAATTCATGTAGGCTCCTCAAGAGAGAGAGAGAGAGATGTAAAAGAAACATAGGATAAAAGAGTGTCTGATTAGCATATACTCTCTGGGGAAATCCTGGGCTATCATGGCATGGCTCTCATGCTCTCATGCTTACCTTATCTGAATAACATAAAAGTCAGGAAAAATTCTCCTCTCGCTGCCTGGCTAACTGTTTCTTTTTAATGAATCTTTTTTATTTTAATTTTAGACCTCTAGGATTTGAATCAACATAAAATGAAATTGAGGCACTTAAAAGTGTTGAGAGAAGGTTTTTTTTTTCTTCCCTTTAGTTCAGCCAGTATTAATTTTTAGTCGATTCTACTACATTATTTCTCTTGAGGCATGAGTGCATCTTGACCTTTTCCTAAACTTTTTATCTAACCATGCATTTCTATCAAAATCTTTTTTCAGTGTTTAGCCTTTTTTAAAAAAGTCCTAGGGCTTAATTTACAGAAAGACAGCAAGAAGTATTAAACAGATTATTCAGTTTAGCCTTTAAAAACAAAAGTCTCGCACAATCATCATGAATGAAATATTATTTAAGATTATCCAAAATGGGAATTTTAAAATGTAAATGTAATTTTATTTGTTAACTCTCTCACTTGAGGTCTGACTGTAGAGAATGATGCAGTCTGCCTTTTTTAACCTCATGTTAATCTTCTTCTGTCACATGCAGGTTTAAGCTCTTCAGGGATAGGGAGCTAATTCAGTTTGCACGGCACAAAGCACAGGGCTCTCTGTGTTGTTGGTTTTTAATGGTTAAATTTCTTAAGCATTTTATTCAACCACATAAAGTTCTTTTAAAAATCATATATACCTTTTTTTTTTAAAAAAATAGATTTTTATTGCATTATATAAACATAAGAATTTTACAGGGAAAGTGGGAGAACATTGAAGTATAGGAAAGTAGGAAATTAGGAAATTTCAGATTTAAAACAAACACCAAAAATAACCTCTAAAAAGGAGGTGGAAAAAATGAAAAAAATGAAAAAGAACGTTGGTGACTTCCACTCTGTGACTTCGCTTAGTTAATATTGTCCTTATTACCTTGTCTTTGCTTTACATTTTTCCAATGGATCATTCCATAGCAACACCAATATCTACTATTCCTGTTGCTTTGACCATAACCACACACCCAAGTCTAATCCACCGTTGGATCTTCTTACCTCTTTTCCTTAATTTTTTTTTTCAAAAAGTGACCAGTCTGTTTCTCTTATTAGATTTCCCAAACTCTTTCTCAACAGAAAAGTTAATTTGTCCATATCTTTAATTTCTTGAATTTTATTGAACCATTCCTCTACCTCCGGTATACAGTCCATTTTTCAAAACTTCGCTTATATCATTCTTGTGGCTGTTACAATATACAAAATAGTATGTCTTTATTTGAATCTAAATTAATGTCCGAATCTGTAATATTTAATAGGTAGTAATCCGGTTTTCTAGGAAATGAGATTTCTAATATCTTTTGTGTCTCTATATGTATATTTCTCCAATATTCTTGTGCTTTCTTACATGTCCACCACATATGAAAGAAACTACTTTCATCTTCCTGGCATTTCCAGCATTTATTATCCATATTCTTGTACATTAAGCCTATTTTTGTTTAGTCATATACCATATATACCTTTAAATGCTTTAATGTGAAGCATTGGTTTTAGAATCTGCCCTATTTGTTATAGATAATGGCAGACTTTTCAAAAAAACTTCCAGGTTAATTCAGAAATTGGTAAATCTTAGAAAAGAAATAGTCAGTGCATGCTTATAGAGTTAATCCAAACTCTAGTGAAGATTTCTGTGAAATATTTCATATTAATAGTAATTTCCACAGTAGAGATTCTTCAGTCCCTTAAGTCTAGCCATACCTAAATATTTGATTGCAACCCTATTTCCTTGGCTCCATTCTACAGAGGAATAATACATTTTAAACAAACTTTCAATTTGGAATGTGATCCAAGGTCAAATAATAGTCCTACTGTAATCTTTTATATATACAGTAGGCCATCCATATCCACTGGAGTTTGATTCCAGGAACCCAGATGGATACCAAAATTGATGGATGCTCAAGTCACATCATATACATTGCTGTAGCAAAATGATGTTCCTTATATAAAATTGCAAAACCAACCTTTGCTTTTTGAATTGTTTTTGAATATTTTAAGATGTGTGTTGCACCCCAGCTGTGGGACACCTTTTCATCCATGCAGGGATGAGAGAATCCACTAAGTAAAGTTTATTAGGAAAAATATATAAAAACTAAGAAAAAGTACAATAAAAAAGTACAATTCAAAATAAAAAAGACAAATCTAGAAACTCCAAAGTTGCTAAGGATAGGTGACAGTTGGTTTCATGAATTAAATCACAGGAATTCAAAACCTTAGAAATGCACGTTGAGGAATTACAATCCAGAAATTTGAAACTTAACTAAGAAAACATGAACAAGACACACAATCCAGAAACTTGAACACTTGAGGTAAGGCCATAGAATTGCAGAATTGTGTCCACTTGAAATAAGTCCCCCTCGGTGAGAAAAGCGGTATATAAATACTGTAAATAAATGCAACATTGTTCTCACAAAGAGTTGTATGCTTGGAGCCCAATTAAAAGCCTCAATTCCCTCCCATGACATCACTCCTGGTATACCTGCTTCTTCGCTGCTTATCTCAAAGCCGCTGGGAAAAGGGAGTCTGTTTCTCTTTCACTCTCTCACGGTGCAGTTGTAGCCACTCTGACTAGTAACAGGCTCACACTTCCCCATATTCCTTTCAGGAGCAAATTCTGGCAGATTCTCATGGGAATGGATTTTGCACTCTGTAACATCCTGAAAACTCCCAGGAGATTCACTAGCACATATTTCCATGCCACTTCCATCCCCCCAAAAAACCCCTCCTGAGACCTCACAAAATCCCCTTCCTCATCCTCTGAAGCATCAGATTCTTCAGTAACCACAACAATGTGGTTGGTTGAATCTATAGATGCATAACATGCGGAGAGGGAGGGCTGACTGTATATGCGATAAAGTTTTGAATGTTAGTAAAAGTTGATCCAGAAAACTAGGCTGTATTGACTCAATGGCATGCATAGCCACATCTATGAAAGTTTTATCATTATCACGTCTAATAGCCTGCCCATAGAACATCCGATTTATATCTTTATATCCTTTTTTCATCTTGCCTGTAGAAATATTTACTTGTATGCTGGCTAATGATTATACGTAAGTCAAAATTATAAATTTTGCAAACCGCTTTATAATTTTTATATTTTAATGTGTAGATACTTTTTTAAAGTCCTAGTTAAAACACATAACTGTGTCACTATTGTGACAGCCAATGAAGTGGTAATGTTAAAGGGGAATGTAGTGAAATAAAATCAGTATTTTTTAAAGCCAGCAAAATAAAATGAAACAACAATTTTCCAACAGGTGAAGTTAGAGCAATGTAGACTTCAATCTTGTGTGTCTCAACATAGCACCAACCTAAATTGGAGTGACCTCCTGAAAAGCCCCAAAGCTTCCAAACACACAAATGAAACTTTCTTGGGCAGGACTGCAGATGTATCTGGCTACAGTCAACATAACTAGATGTAAAATGAATACAGCAGCTCTCAGATTTCCAGAAGATCCTGGCAGAATTTGGTGCTGATACCATCATTTTTCACCCAAATATGGCAGATGCTCTGGAATCCTTCTTGCTCCCCATAAAGCAGGAGATGGCCATGTAGAGACCTCAAAATTATTCAGTAAATTGGAGGATGGGGAGGAGAAGGAAGAAAGTACAAGCAATGCCCTGAAAGCACTCAGTACCAACAGGAGTCCAGTTTGCCCAAGACCAACTACCAGTTATGGAATTCTTTTGAATATATTCTTCTGAAGCTAAAGAAATCTCTCTTACAGGGATCAAGGGAAGTTGAAAGATGGGAAACAAAATATCCAGAAATGGCCGAATAAAAAGAGAAGTGGGAAAATTCCCCAGCCAATCCCTCTGCCACTAGGGCACTGAAAGGGAAATTTCCGCCTCAGTTCTTTTCTCTGTCGCCTCTCCATAGGATTACCCGTAATTGCATTAATTGATATAGTGAATGCTTCTTAAAGTTGTTGGCCTTTAGGACCCAGGACTGCTTAACACGCTCCTCTTCTAATCTTATGTGATTTGCCTTGGAAAGAGAGGTGACTAACAGACAGGCAGTTTAGAGATCTGCTTTACCGTATCTATGTATGAACAATGGGACTACTATATTCAAGCCATCCTTTTCCAGAGTGGAATTCTGATGAAGATCCTCCCAGTGGCAATGAATGAACTGAGCTTCCCATTGTGTCACATGCAGAAATAAATCCAGGTTGGAAATAACTTTAGTATCTAATTTTGTTGGGTTTTTCCCTGCATTGTTTCAGATTTCAAGTTGTACATGTTCTTCTATTAATTTAACAAATTAAATCTTGATTTCAATAGCATTAATTGTACTACTAATAATAACTGTAATAGGTTTTTTTTTCTTTTTTTGCTACCCAACAAACAATTTCCCCATATTAGGCAGAGGATAGCATTCAGGTCAAATGTTCAGAGTTCAATGCTCAAAGGTCAAAATAGTGGGAATATTTCTGTATAATTTAAAATGTGGAATATATTTGGAAGTATATGTTTACCTTATGTGGAGTATTATATATTTGAGCAATTAAAAATAGTCATGAGGATAAGGAATATTACAGAAAAGGGGAAAGAGAAAAATATCAATTTATTCCTATTCCTGTTAATTGTTCAAGATATCCCCTGCCCCCAAGTTTCTCGGGCATCAAGGAATGATGTGATTCTATTATTATTATTATTATTATTATTATTATTATTATTATTATTATTATTTCTTACCTGCCTCTCCTTGTGGCTCAAGGCGGCTTACAGAACAATTCAAACACATAAACACTGCAAAAATTTCACAAATATTCATACTAAAATGTACCTCTATGAAAGATTCAAGTGCCTAGAAATAACTTCTTTGAGCTTTTGCAATTAGGTTATATGCTCTTCAAACTTGGATTGAGATTAGCATGAATCATAAATATCATAATTGCATAAATATATCTGAGAATTGAGCAGATTATTTCATATGAATTTAGTAGTATAAGTTCACTGATTTGTCATTTAAGTAATGTATTTATTAATTAAATTTAATTAATAAAGTGCCATCAGTTTATGTAGTACTCTACAGAAGGAAAAACAATGACATATAGGCTTAGTAGCTACTTGAAAGATTTGTCCCAAAGGCTTCATAGAAATACTAGATCGCATTAGAATCTATAGATGGAAAAACATTTTTTAAAACCACAATTTGGGAAATGGTTGAAAAGCATGTCTTTAAAATCCTGATCTGACAAGATTCCTTGGAGTTTGGGATTTACTTTGTGCAAGATTGGCATATGGCATTTTTATGCCAAACAACAACAACTGTGTGCATTTCTAGCCAAACTCAGACATATTTCGTTTTGGATTGAGAATTTTCCAAGCAAATTTCATCCACATTTTCTTTTGTACTTACTACTCATGCTGTATCATGCTGATTCTGAAAAGTGTTTATCCCAAACCAAATTATCTTTATGTCTCCACCCAAACACACTGCATTATTTACCCGCATCAAGCTAAAACCATAATAAAGTCTATTACCTGATCGCGGGGCGGGGGGAGGAGATCTGAATAAAAGTTATTTTGATACTTATAATATTTACATTAGGGGTGCACTTTGATAACAGAAAAAGAAACACTGTAAATAATTCTAGCAATTTTCTCCCCACAATGGGAACGTCACAATTTTCAAAGATTAATCATACTTCCGAGCTTAGTTTGAATAAAATTACGAAGTATTGTTTTGAACAGAAAACAGGATTTTCTCCACAGGAAACTATTTCTTTACCAAACCATTCTTCTCTATAGCCACTTAATGCACCCTTGTCCTGCATTTTTAAATGTTGCAGAATGCTCCAGAACTTCTGCCACTTTTGGCAGTGTGAGCAGTTGCATCACTTCCTATTTTTAAGAAGCAGTGACTGTTCGTGCAACTAGCCTTCTTTTCCCAGGCTCAGGCAGCCCGGGGACAAAGGATGGCACTTATTTTCCACCCCTAATCCTTGGCATAGCAGTGACCGCAAGGCATGAAATTGTTGATCATAACTTGCTGCATACACTGACACTGGAAAGAAGGCAGAAATTCCACCTCTCCTCTCTCTTGTCATTTGTTGCTCTAGCCATCAACATTGGATGTGACAAGTGATGACCACTGGAAATTTCATATTCAGTGATCAATGCTGAGAATGAGAGGGAGAAGGTATGATGGTGGTTCAGTGGCACTGAACTAAGTTCAGTGCAGACTCCACCTAGCCAACAGGGCAGCAGTGCAGAAACCCACTGGCTTCTGAGTCTGCTCAGTGGCTGGTCATGTGAACTCCTTCAGTACTGATCTGGATTACCCCATTCTGCATTACTATTAATGTATGTGGCCTGTGTAAATGGCCCCTCAATCCCAAATAATGAAGTTTCTCATCAGTCCAAGATTCCTCTTGTTAAGGCTTCCCATTTTTTGTCAACTTTCCCCCCATGATTTTCCATTCCTATTCCTAGTCTATATATACCTACACTTCAGTTTAAGCTGACCCAAATATAAGCCAAGGCACCTAATTTTACCACAAAAAACTGGGAAATCTTATTGCCACAAGTATAAGCTGAGGGTGGGAAATGCAGCAGCTACTGGTAAATTTCAAAATAAAAATAGATAGCAATAAAATTACATTAATTGAGGCATCAATTAAATATTTATTATTTATTTAAAACATTTATATTCCTCCCTTCTCACCCCGAAGGGTACTCAGGGCGGAGCACAGCATATACACAGCAAACATTCAATGCCGGGACACAAATTCACATACAATACATAAACATTAAAAAACATTTATCAAAATATTAAATATTTTGAATATTTATATAAAACTGTAATTTAAGATAAAACTATTCAACTCTGATTATGTATCCTTCCAATAATCACCATAGTTTATTTTAACTATCCATTTTGGGGGAAATGATGTATGTATATTAATAAGGAAAAGTGAGAAAGACTGACTCTGAGAGAGGAGGAGAGGACGGCACATGCTGTGCTGAGAGAGGAGAGAAAGGCGTGAGCTGCGCTGAGAGAGGAAGGCGCACACTGCACAAGAAAGGAGGAGGGGAAGGTGCATGCTGCATGAGAGAGGAGGAAAGGAAGGAGATCTGTGTGACTGTGTGGAGAGGTGAGGGTCCTGGCAGGAAGGCATAGGCTGAAAGAAGCCCGCCAGGACCCTCACCCAAGTATAAGCTGAGGGGGGCTTTTTCAATGTAAAAAAAAGGGCTGAAAAACTAGGCTTATACTCGAGTATATACAGTATAAACCAGATTGAGCTGGTTTAGCACTGTGCTAAGCAAAGTCAGAGAGTGTTCTGGAGCTTTGACAGAATTTCAGAACAACCCTACACTTGGGGAAGAGTGTGAACAGTAGATTGGATTCAAAATAAACTGGTTCTCTGTCCACTTGGGCTCATGCCACCATACCCTTTTCCTTGCATGCATCCATCTCCCTGGTCATGTTAATGTCTTTGCTGATGCCAGCTTAGGACAGTGGTTCTCAACCTGGGGTCCCCAGATGTTTTTGGCCTTCAACTCCCAGAAATCCTATCAGCTGCTAAACTGTAGTTGTAGGCCAAAAACATCTGGGGACCCCAGGTTGAGAACCACTGGCTTATGACATCCACAGTAGTCAGGAGCTCTCCCAGAGCTCTGAAGCCATCCTAAAGTTGTGATGATGACAGGAAAGAGAAGGTTAGTCCAGCAATGTTTAATTGGTTTCAGCCCAACTGGACCATGTATACTCCGCCGCACCACTACTATGAGTTGGGCACAGCCATAGAATCTAATTTCCTGGGTCCTCTAAAATCGCACTAGCCTGGCCCGGCCTTTTAAACTGCCTTGAACAGGCAGGATTATTTTAAATATATGTGCTATTGTGGTTTTTAATGCTTATTTTGTCTTGTTAATTTCATGCTGTTCTCTTTGGATGTATTGATTATGTCACTTGGAAACCGCTCTGAGTCCCCTTGGGGAGATAGAGCGGTATATAAATAAAGTTTTGTTGTTGTTGTTGTTGTTGTTGTTGTTGTTGTTGTTGTTGTTGTTGTTGCTGTTGTTGTTGTTGTTGTATGTGGCCACCACCAAGGCCAGTCTGGAATATTGCCCCTTCAAACTAACAATAGATTAAACTGCTGTGTAGATAAGCATTCAATTAGACAATTGGATCTTTTCTAGTTGAACACTGCAGTTAGCTTTATCTTCTTGGGATTGCAGCCTGACAACATCTGTAGAACCATGCAATTCTTGTCCCTAATGCTTATGTCCTCCTTAGCCAAATGCAAATAATTTCATTGGCATATGTAATAGAAAGGAAACATCAACACTAATAGACAATTAATTATTTGGCAAGTGACCATAGGACTGTTAGAGGACATAATGTCCAGTCTTGAAAAAAAAATCAAGATTATATTGAATTCAAGATTATATTGAATTTTTTCCATGCCTGTTGTTTCGTATCCAATTTGGAAAACAGGCTAACAGAAGTATCCTTGGTTCTACTTTTCACATGCCTTCATTCCCTCCCAGCGGAGGTGAATGGGTGTTAACATAAACAGCTTTTATAGCAATCTTCATAGCTGTATACAAAATGTAGCTGATGGTTTGCCTCAATTTAGAGCACTGTAACTTTACAGTGCATGAGAGAGATGTGGTTATAAAAGGCAGTGTATTAGTGCCAATTCAATTAGTGGTTGTTGTGTTTTAGTATCAGAGATGTATTCTAATAAAATGCTGATATTCAGACTACCAGTGTATCCAAACAATTCTTCCAAAGGTATGCAGAATTTGTTTAACTCTGAATGTGGGAGAAAGTGTATTAATATTAGAAAAGCAACATCTAAGCTAACATAAAAATTGCAAATGCAACAGACACTTCATTTTTTTCTCTAAAAGATAGTCAATTATCACTGTAGTGATGCAGTGTCCCTGGATTTGCGACAATGGGATTTAGATAAAGCTCTCATGGTGAACAGATGGACTGATTGCAGGGCTCTGTTCAATACATCTCACCCTTGCATTCTAAATTGTAATCAGGTTTCCTTACACCCTGCCTCTCAGCAACAATAACAACTAAAGAAGCACCAACAGAGTGCCTTCAGATATGAGCCTTTCTGCAATGTGCTTATGCATATATGGCTTATATTTTTTGCCACATACTGTTAGTAAAATCATACCACATGGAGCTGATCACAACAGGGATTTTGCTGTTATTTTTGCTGCGATGCCCAGTGAAAAGTCATGTTCTTGTTATGAATCCCTAGGTATTACCATAATTACTCTGTCAGCATTTTAAAAAAAATAAAACCCAACAAATCCCACTTTCAGAGATTTCTAATAAGCAGGAAAGAACATGCCAGGCTCATTGCATTTTAACTGTATGTGTATAACATAAACTTCTGGTCTGGCTTTCCTTAACCTTTTGTCCTTCAAATATCTTTGATCACAACTCACACAATGCCACCCAATATATCCTGGGTGGGGATTGTAGTTTAACTCATTTGTAGGGTAGTTTAACACATTTGGAGCCCCCGGTGGCACAGTGGGTTAAACCACTGAGCTGCTTAGCTTGTTGACCAAAAGGTCACAGGTTTGAATCTGGAGAGCGGCATGAGCTTCCACTGCAAATGTGAATAGATCAATGGGTACCGCTTTGGCAGGAAGGTAATGGCGCTCCATGCAGTCATGCCAGCCACATGACCTTGGAGGTGTCTAAGGACAGAGGTGGCCCTAGGTAATTTTCAACGGTAAGCAAACAGTATTTTGGCTCCCCCCCCCCCCGCCCCAACCAATCACTGATATATATTTTCTGTTTGTCGTGGGAGTTCTGTGTGCCATATCTGGTTCAATTCCATCATTGGTGGAATTCAGAATGCTCTTTGATTGTTGGTGAACTATACATCCCAATAACTACAACTCACATATGTCAAGGTCTATTTTCCCCCAAGAGCGCCTCAAGAGCGCCCCTGGGCAAAATCAACTATACTGAAAATGCTTACTTTGTGTAATGGGTTGAGCCGCCCCTGTCTACGGACAACACCGGCTCTTCGGCTTAGAAATGGAGATCAGCACCACCCTCCAGACACAACTGGACTTGATGTCAGGGGACAATCTTTACCTTTACCTAGGGTAAAAAGTTGATCATAGCATGTGTTTTCTATACCAATGATCTTTGTACAATCCTGATAATAGTCTTGACTGGTCAGCATGCTTATATCTGAATTTCTGTGGTATCATTATATTTAAACAGGAAAGAAGTGATATTTTAAACAAGGACTTGGTTTCCTCTGAGATCTTTTGAGAGAAGGTGCTAGTTAGGTGTTGCCAGGTGTAATTTATGACCTATTGGCAGATCACCCTAAATGTATTAAAACCAACAGCCCAAAATCCCAGTCTTTGTGCTCCTATCATTCACATTGCCTTTTAACCCCTTCCCTGGATATGAAACTCAGACTTCAAGGTGACCACAGTACTAGGGAAGTGGATATGGTGATCACTGAGTTCAGCATGGTAAAGCATGACCAGTCCTCATTGTCCATTATTACATTAAAACATCCAAACAGATATACAAACAAAGAGAATAAAATGTATTGCAAGAGATAAAATAAACATCGAGTCTTACACTGGTTCCAGACAGTTTTGTCGTGTCAGGAGCAAGTAGCTTCTGGTGTGAGAGAATTGGCCGTCTGCAAGGACATTGCCCAGGGGACGCCTGGATGATTTGATGTTTTTATCATCATTTTGGGGGGGCTTCTCTCATGTCCCTGTATGAAGAGCTGGAGCTGATAGAGGGAGCTCATCCGCCTCTCCCCGGATTTGAACCTGCGACCTGTCGGTCTTCAGTCCTGCCAGCACAGGGGTTTAATCCACTGCGCCACCGGGGGCTCCTTCCAGACAGTTAATAATACCACACTTCTACCTGAACTTTTTCCAGTCTCAGTGACCAAAAACACTATTTGGGTCTCTTCCATTTCCATCTTCTATACAGACCCTATATAATTCTGTTTCTAACTCTGCAGCTGGCCATCTTCATGGTATTTCTGCTACATTCAATAACCTCTTGTTGTTGGATGTCTGGACTGCTGGTGTTATAGAACAGGATCTTGCATCCATGCCTTCCTTCAGCTTTTGGATCAGCCACATATGCTACGTGGATTGGTTTCCTTGTGACTGCTTTCCTTGGGTTTGCTTTCACCTCCTGCTGCATGTAGCCAAAAGACAATGTGATCCTAGCTCACCATTTAAAAGATATTGCTCTAGGTCATGCATTTTCCCTGTTACATCTAACATTTGATGAGCTGTGATTGGCTGGTGCTACCCTGGCCTGTCCAGCTTTTCACATCATACTATTGATTTAAAATGTATGGGACCAGATAACTTTTGAAGCCTTCTTTACAAACTTTCCTCTCCCTCCCTGATGCTTTCTTGTAAGCATAAATTGATTTTAGAAAATGTTTCTCAGCTGAGTGGCATATTCCCACTAAATTTCACAGTGGCTGGTCTAGCTTGATACTGCATCCCTACAGAGAGCAAGTGTGATGGGATGAATAATGTGCTGTACATATACTGGAACGTTCTGAGTACAAATTTCTATATGATCAATGGACATTCTAGATGGTCTTGAAATACTTTTTCTCTCAACCTGATTAACTTCTTAATTGCAAGGACACAACTATGTTAAACAACATAATCCTTAAAATATTTGATCATCAGAACCTGTATTTGCTATGAATATGGCTTTCTGCAGAGCAGACTGGTGTAAATATTGTAAACCTAGATGTTTTGCTGGGTTGTTGTAGGTTTTTTCGGGCTATATGGCCATGTTCTACAGGCATTCTCTCCTGACGTTTCACCTGCATCTGTGGCAAGCATCCTCAGAGATAGTGAGGTCTGTGGAACTAGGAAAAAGGGTTTATATATCTGTGGAATGACCAGGGTGAGACAAAGGACTCTTGTCTGCTGGAGCTAGGTGTGAATGTTTCAACTGACCACCTTGATTAGCATTTGATTGCCTGGCAGTGCCTTGGAGCAATCTTTTGTTGAGAGGTGATTAGATGTCCTTGTTTGTTTCCTCTCTGTTGTTGTGCTGTTCTATGAAATGAAAATGAATAAAATCTGGCTACCAGTATTAAAAAACACTAAAATTAGAACAGCACAACAACAGAGAGGAAACAAACAAGGACATCTAATCACCTCTCAACAAAAGATTGCTCCAGGCACTGCCAGGCAATCAAATGCTAATCAAGGTGGTCAGTTGAAACATTCACACCTAGCTCCAGCAGAGAAAAGTCCTTTGTCTCACCCTGGTCATTCCACAGATATATAAACCCTTTTTCCTAGTTCCAACAGACCTCATTACCTCTGAGGATGCTTGCCATAGATGCAGGTGAAACAGCAGGAGAAATGCCTCTAGGACATGGCCATATAGCCCGAAAAAACCTACAACAACCCAGTGATTCTGGCCATGAAAGCCTTCGACAATACTAGATGTTTTGTCTAAGACTTGAGATACTTTTACTGCATAACTACTTTTTCCCTTGAGTGTGTCTTATTTGAAAGAGTGTTTCCCATTGTGAGTAAACTGACCACACATCTTAGTGTATCATCCATATTTCAGTATATTTCTCCTCATAATTTCTTTAAAAAATAACATTTATAGAATCACTGTAATTTAGTATGCTTTCTGTCTTCAGAAGGAGAATTTTCAGCACTACATACTGAAATAGCCTCAGTAAATATCCCTGATTAGGAGGTACAGACAATAGCCTTCATGGATTATGTTTGTCCTTCCAAATTACCTAAAAGAGTTTTTCTCTATTTTCAAGATTATAATATTTTCTGTTTTTTTTTAAAAAAAAAAAAAACAACAACTGGGAGATCCATTTAATATTCTCAGCTTCTGACAGCTGCTGGAACCCAACACAAGGTGACCTAGCAGCTTTGATGGTCAGTTAATGGGACTCCTAAGAATGGTAACACTGAACCTTTTATAAACATTCAAGATCTTAATCACTGCTGAGAAATTAATGAGAGTGGCTTTTCATCCTGGAGTGATAGTAGAGGTGCCAGAATTTCAATTTATGTCGAAACTCTTGATACTTCAAAAATGAACACCAATATTTATAAATTACTGTGTCTCTTTTCAGCCATATGGAGGTTTATTGAAGTTCTTGTAGAATTTGCTTGCTTTGAAACCATTGCTTCACCTTTCATCTAGTTCAGGTTTAATATGGTGAGGATAAATGTTGGATTTTTGATCAAATTACATAGTTCACAATAGCTAAGACCTTGGCCAGAACTTTTGACACTTTTTAAAGCTAGAAAAATCAGTAACTACTGAAAGCAATGGTTTGGATCCTACATGGTATTATTGGAGATTCCGTCTGTCTTTAAATATGAGATGTCATAATTCTGTGTCTAGCCATAGGAATATGGCTAGACGCTTTTCTAATTCTCTGCCTGCTCTTCACCAGATGTTAAATTATTCTGGAGAAGGCTGAAGCAGCTAAAATCTGAGAACAGTGGTGGTGGTTATTGTGTTAGGTACTATGTTGTTGTTCATTCGTTCAGTCGTCTCCGACTCTTTGTGACCTCATGGACCAGCCTACGCCAGAGCTCCCTGTCGGCCGTCACCACCCCCAGCTCCTTCAAGGTCAGTCCAGTCACTTCAAGGATGCCATCCATCCATCTTCGGCCCCTCTTCCTTTTGCCTTCAACTTTCCCCAGCATAATTGTCTTCTCTAAGCTTTGCTGTCTCCTCATGATTTGGCCAAAGTACTTCAACTTTGTCTCTAGTATCCTTCCCTCCAGTGAGCAGCAGAGCTTTATTTCCTGGAGGATGGACTGGTTGGATCTTCTTGCAGTCCAAGGCACTCTCAGAACCCTCCTCCAACACCACAGCTCAAAAGCATCGATCTTCCTTCGCTCAGCCTTCCCCAAGATCCAGCTCTCACATCCGTAGGTGACTACAGGGAATACCATGGCTTTGACTAGGCGGATCTTTGTTGCCAGTCTGATGCCTCTACTCTTTACTATTTTATCGAGACTGGACATTGCTCTCCTCCCAAGAAGTAAGCGTCTTCTGATTTCCTGGCCACAGTCTATATTGCAGCCTTAATGAAAGAAAATGTATAGTGAAGTCAGCCCTACATTCTCCTTAAAATTCAGTAATAGGATTTCATTCACAGTCAGTTGGACTCTTTTTGTGGTCTAATGTCTGTGAAACATATCTTCTGCAGTACGATTGTGTATGAGGAGTGGGAGGTGCACAGGTAATATACAGAAAAAAGCTTTCAAGTCCCACCCCTCAATAGTCTGAAGGTATAGTTTGCAAGCAGGAAGTTCACATTGAAGTTTTTATGAGCTATCATGTTAGAATCCAGCAAGCATCCTCAAAAGTTTCTACAGTTGTAGTGATCACAAATAAAGAGCGGAAGTTTTGGTCAAAAGTAAAATACTGATTCAATCACATCATTTAGAATTGCTGTTCCAGGAGGGTGGGGGGAATGAGAGGGAAGGTGATACATATCTAAGGAATGTTTAAAGTGTAATTTAAGGAATAATTACTTTTTGAATATTGTATACTGAAATAAGTCCTTTATGGCAAAAGTTTGTGAATTGTTTGGATGTTTCAAATTAAATTTATAATTAAATAAAAAAGCAAAGTACTAAATCTAACAAAAACTGGGTACAAAAAGAGGCCTGTTACCAGTTCAATTTAGAGTGGGGAACACCACCAGCCTACAAGAAATAACAATAATATACAATCCACTGACTTTGTAACATTTTCCATTTCCTTGTGCTGTTGTGTGGAGAGTGTTAGAGATTCTTGTCCTAGACTGGATGTCAAAATTGTCAATGCATAAATCTGTAAGTGGGTTTTATCCTGCATAAAATTCACACATGGTTCATTTTAATAGAAAACTGCATTTTTAGCAGATGAATTATTTGTAATATTTAAGCATTGAGACTTTTTTCATGCAGAAAAGGCTGTTTTCTGCATAATAATAATCATCATCATTATCATCATCATCTCCCCAAAGGGGACTTGGGGCGGCTAACATGAGGCCAAGCCCAAAACAATACAACATGATTAAACACGAGATAGACAAGAAAATAAATCACAACAAAATATATAAAATAACAATAGAATAATATAAAACAACATAATAAAATCAAACACAGATGTATGAGGTAAATTGTTAAAATGTTAAAACCCTGGATGAGATAGGGATAAAACTGAATTTATCAAAGAGGAGCCCAAAAGAGAGGAGCAAAGTGATTTGGCCTTTATAGGGGGCAGGGGAAAAGTGCTTTATACTAAGGGCAACTATAGATGGACGCAACCAGATGGATGGAATGGTCACTCTCCAAAGGCACATTGGAAGAGGCAAGTTTTGAGATCTTTCTTGAAAGCATCTAGGGTAGGGGCTTACCTGATCTCCCTAGGCAGTGAGTTCCAGAAATGGGGGGACCATAGCAGAAAAGGCCCTCTCCCTTGTTCCCACAAGTCGAGCCTGTGAAAGACGAAGGGATGAAAGAAGGGCCTCTCCAAAGGATCGAAGAGATCATACAGGTTTGTGGAAGGAAATGTGGTCACAAAGATAGGTGGGTCCCAAACCCACCTACCTTTGCATAAAAAGTGTTGTTTTCTGTTGAGAAAAACTTGTAATTGGGGATCTATTATGTGCAAAATTCACACATGGTTGTTTTCCACAGAAAACATATTTTCTGCATAGGAATTTCTGTTCCAAATCTTTTCCCTATAAATTACAACTCTCTAGTTATAGGCTTTTTTTTTTTTCGTGTAGAAAGCAACATTTTCTGCGTTGAAATATTATTTACTATCTAAAAAATGTTTTCTGTACAAAACAATCACATGTGAATTTTTCACAAAATAATTACCAAACTGTGAAAATTCTTCACAGTTTTGGATTCTTCTCACCAGGGCCTCTAGATACTCAAGAACATATTTTGAATATTTCTAAGTACTCTTTCCTTCCCTAATTATTCATGTTTTTAATTGAAAGTGTTTTGTGTTTCATTTATTCATTTTTGGCTACTCTTTCAGATTATTTGCTACTTCACTTATTAAACCTGCCGGTTATTTGACATTCTCCTCCCAACTTTGAACATTGTGGTCCCTGACAAGAATGGAAAAGTGGGTAGAGCCACATATTCAATTCTATAAGGCAAATTAATGTGAAATAGATACTGCTTTAGCTTTAGTAAAGATTTCCCCTTTACATTAAGTCTAGTTGTGTCCGACTCTGGGGGGAGGTGCTCATTTCCATTTATAAACCAAAGAGCTAGCATTGTCCGTAGATGTCTCCAAGGTCATGTGGCCAGCATGATTGCATGGTCATGTGGCTGGCATGACTGCATGGTTACCGTCCCACCAGAGTAGTACCTTTGATCTACTCACATTTGCATGTTTTCGAACTGCTAGGTTGAGAGAAGCTGGGGCTTACAATGGGAGCTCACCCTGCTCCCCGGATTCGAACAGCCGACTTCTCAGTCAGCAAGTTCAGCAGCTCAGCAGTTTAGCTCAGTGCACCACCAGGGGCTTTCCACAGAGCTTGTTCTCTCTCCTTTTTAGACATTGAGGTAATAATAATAATAATAATAATAATAATAATAATTTTATTTCTTACCCTTCTCTCCTCATGGCTCAAGGCAGGGTACAATATCACTAAAAACACACAATCACCTAAAAATATTTATAAAATACACATATTAAAACTTATTGCTTCAAAATACATATTAAAATACACAAAACAAGAATTCAATATAAGACACTAGTTTAAAATGTGTGCTCAAAACTGGTTAGGTATTGCATTGTAACCTACAAGAAAACTTATAATATTGCTCTAATTTCTTATGGCACTGGTTCATTTAACTTTCAACAGTGATATGGAAACTGCGCATGGCCCTTTCATGAGCATCTTCTGAAGTGATACAGCTGAAATTGGAATACAAAATTCTATTTTTGGATGTGATTGAGAAAGAGCAAGAGGAGGATGTTTTATCCTTTCAATAGTCACATCATGTCTGAAGTTGTCGCTGAAATCCTACATGTTGTGGAAAACAAAGAGCTGCTGTCAAAAATGTTCTCCCTGTTTCCCCACACCTGCTTTAAGTCTGACAAAAATGTATTTGAGATGTGCTGGGTATGACTCTTAAATAATTTTGTGGTAGCTACAAAGACTACTATGCTGAATCTGTCCCCTGCCACGCGTTGCTGTGGCCCAGTCTGTTGATCTGGAAATTAAAGTAATGAGAAAGTGTTGGTTTCTAATATATGCAATTTCTTTATGCTTGTGGGTAAACAGTATTTCTTGCTGTTTCTTTGTCAGTGTTGATGTGGAGAGTGTTTGGTTTGCTCATCCTGGAACATGCAACATATCATTGTCCTTTTTTAAGAGTCCCTTTCAAATCTATGATACTATATCTGTGTGTATGTGAATCATATCTATCTATCTATCTGTCTATATCTATGGCTGGATGGCTCAAAGTCAGGAGGACTTTGATTACGTTTTCTTGCCCTGATGAAGGGATTTGGATTGGATGGCCTTAAGTATTTTCTGTTGGTAATGGGGTTCTGTGTGGGAAGTTTGCCCCGATTCTGTCGTTCGTGGGGTTCAGAATGCTCTTTGATTGTAAGTGAACTGTGAATCCCAGTGACTACAACTCCCGGATGTCAAGGTCTATTCCCCCCAAACTCCATCTGTGTTCATATTTGGGCGTATTGAGTGCTTGTGCCAAGTTTGGTCCATCATTGGTTGATCCATCATTGTTTGAGTCCACAGTGCTCTCTGGATGTAGGTGAACTATAACTCCCAAACTCAAGGTCAGTGCCCACCAAACCCTTCCAATATTTTCTGTTGGTCATGGGAGTTCTGTGTACCAAGTTTGGTTCAATTCCATTGTTGATGGAGTTCAGAGTGCTCTTTGATTGTAGGTGAACTATAAAACCCAGTAACTACAACTCCCAAATGACAAAATCATAATTTTTTGAGTCATGGTCATTCCTTGTGTTGTGAGATGTTTTGTTAACAAATTTGGTGTGATTTCATTCATTGGTTCTTTTGTTTTTAAGGTACTCATTATGCACAGAGCATTTTTATATATATATATAGGCCTGGGTAACAACGGAAAAATTTGTTTCTAAAATCGATTTGTATTTGGGGTTTTTTTTTGTTTCGATATTTAAAATAATTACAAAATTTTCCTTTTAAAAAGTTGATATTTACGAAATTTCGTAAATGGTAAAAAATTAACGAATCGATTTCCGCAATAACGAATCGATTCGTTAATGGCGGACGCGACCGCGAAATACGCTAAAAAACCTCCAAAACCTTCTGAAGCTTCCCTCTCCCTCTGTTGTTGACTGTTGGTGTGATATTATAATTTTTTTTCACTAATTAAACCATAAAACTGGCCCAGACATGCGGAAATAATAACGAAACGACCTCAAAACAATAACAAAACGAATACAATATCGAAATACGAAGCATTTACAAAACGTTTTTGAAAATTCGTTTTTTTTAATAATTGCTCCAGAATGGTTCGTTATCGTTTTGTAATTGAAAAAATTAACGAATTATTAACGAATTACAAATTAACGAAACGAAACCGCCCAGCCCATATATATGGTCTTGTCTTCCATACATAAAAAAACTGTCACTTTTGTCTAGATTCTTCATTTATGAGTAAAACAAAGAGACCAGTTCAATTGCCTCTTTTCATATTCTTTGTACAAGAAATGCATTATTGTGCAATGAATCCTTCATAAGATTTTTGCATAGAAATTCCAAAATGCAAAAAAATAATAATTGAAAAATAAGCAAAACCTCCTGTAATCTTGGCCAGTATGTACCATGTGTTCATAGGTGGCATTATCAGTTGTGTTCCCCCAAAATGTAGTTTGTAATCAGCTATAAATCTATATACACTGTAGCTCTAATAAGCTTGATTTTCATAAGTTTGATACTCTTTTCTACACTCATATAAATGTAGCTTGAATCAGGACAAATCCCAGAGAAAGTTAAGATCTGAATCAATATTCCTAGATCATAAAGTTTCTATTTACATTTCAGATGAAATCACAGGCAGTGTTATATTATGCTGTAAGGACTTCAGGCATAGTACAATTGTTTCAGAGAACGAGTAAAAGAAATAGAAAAAATGGTATTTCTATGCAATGTTATTGCCAGTGAAGAAATGTGTGGTTGCTGTGCAGGAAAAGGCTATTTGCTATGAAAAAAAATTGCATATGCAAATTTTATGCATAGTAAGTCTAGAATTAAGAATAATCATAAAAATGCAGTTGGGAAAGAGTTTCTTTCAGCCAGAAGAAAATTGCTTCTGTTACTTGCTATTTTCTTCAAGAAAAAAAATAGTAAAAAAATTACATTTCTTGAAGAATACTTTGTCTATCATATGTACAGTTCAGTTACAGCTCAAATGTGCCACCAAGTCATTTCAGACTTGTATGACCCAAATCCAATCCAAATGTCTTTACATATTTAATATTAATTATAGCAGATATCAAAATGAATGCAAACACATGTCAGAAATATGCAAAGGATTGAGAACTGGTGTTAACAATAAATGGCAAGTGGTGTTCCATATTTCAGCTGGATAACGAACTTGTTCCAGCTTTTAGTTTGAAATTTAATGGATTTTTCCAAAACATTGAATGTCTTTTGGGGACACAGTTCAAGATATTTTATAGTTTGGACTAAAATGCAGAACACATGGTGAGCCTCATGTTTAGGCTGAAAGTTATCCATGCACCCTTGTTTGAATTATGAAATTGTACTTACTTACTTACTTACTTACTTAGGCGATCCCTTGTTGTCTGAGTATGATGGCCTTCCAAGTGTAGTGTCTTGGCGGTGGATACGTATGATGGCCTTCCAAATGTAGTGTCCAAGTGTAGTGTCTTGGCGGTGGATACGTAGATGACTGTGGGGCATGTTCTTCCACAGTGAGGGCATCAGATTCTAGGTGGAAGATGGTCCTGGTCAGGGTTGGCTTGTTGTGCCTTCCCCTTGGCACACTTCTCCCTATCACCCTCCATTTGTGCCTTTTCAAATTCCACAGCAGTACTGGTCACAGCTGACCTCCAGACAGAGTGCTCAAAGGCCAGGGCTTCCCAGTTCTAGGTGTCTATCCCACAGTTTATAAGGTTAGCTTTAAGCTCATTTTTAAATCTCTTTTCCTGTCTACCAACCTTTCCTTTTCCCTTCTTGAGTTGGGATTTGTGAAATTACTATGTGCCATTCAGCAAGACATACACTGCAGTTATTGATGTGGTGCTTTTTGGCCTGTTTTATAGGGATGCTACTATTAGCCTCCCTTTCAGGGCTGTCAGGATGGTTACTATTTGAAATATTTTGAGGATTTGAATTATGTCATAAATTAAAATAGTACTGTTCCCTAATGATCAACGCCAACATGTTTCTTTGAAGTAAAACTAAGTGAAGTAATAACAATCTAGTTTAATCTATTTTTTTAAAAAATCTTCATTTAGGATAAATGAAAAAGTACATTCTTCCATGGGGACTCTATTTATACTGACTTGTGTGTGTGTGTGTGTGTGTGTGTGTGTGTGTGTGTGTGTGTGTGTGTGTGTATATATATATATATATATATATATATATATATATATATATATAGCTGTCCCCTGCCATGCGTTGCTGTGGCCCAGTCTGTTGATCTGGAAAATAAAGTAATGAGAAACTGTTGGTTTCTAATATATGTCATGTCTTTATGCTTGTGGGTAAACAGTATTTCTTGCTGTTTCTTTGTCAGTGTTGATGTGGAGAGTGTCTGGTTTGCCCACTTTGAAACGTGCAAATATAACTCCTTCTTTAGAGATCCCTTTCAAATCTGTGATACTATATGTGTGTGTGAATCATATCTATCTATCTATATCTATGGCTGGATGGCTCTTTGTCAGGAGGACTTTGATTACGTTTTCTTGCCCTGATGAAGGGAGTTGGACTGGATGGCCTTAAGTGTTGGTCATGGGGGTTCTGTGTGGGAAGTTTGCCCCCATTCTATCGTTTTCCATTGTTGGTGGAGTTCAGAATGCTCTTTGATTGTAGATGCACTATAAATCCCTGCAATAACAACTCCCAAATGTGAAGGTCTATTTTCCCCTGAATTCCACCAGTGTTCACATTTGGACATATTGAGTATT
The DNA here is from genome assembly GCF_025583915.1 of Anolis sagrei ordinatus. Taxonomy (NCBI): domain Eukaryota; kingdom Metazoa; phylum Chordata; class Lepidosauria; order Squamata; family Anolidae; genus Anolis; species Anolis sagrei. The sequence continues at coordinate 97,201,618 of NW_026846588.1, read as the reverse complement.
TGTGCCAATTTTAGTCCTGATCCATCATTGAGTCCACAGTGTTCTCGGGCTGTAGGTGAACTACAACTCCCAAACTCAAGGTCAATGCCCACCAAAACCTTCCAGTATTTTCTGTTGGTCATGGGAGTTCTGTGTGCCAAGTTTGGTTCAATTCCATTGTTGATGGAGTTCAGAATGCTCTTTGATTGTAGGTAAACTATAAATCCCAGCAACTACAACTCCCAAATGACAAAATCATAATTTTTTGAGTGATGGTCACTCCTTGTATTGTGAGATGTTTTGTTGCCAAATTTGGTGTGATTTCGTTCATTGGTTCTTTTGTCTTTAAGGTACTCATTATGCACAGAGCATTTTTATAGATATAGATATTTGCTGTATATATGGTAATATTATATTCCTTTCTTAGGAACAAAGACAATGGTGACTTTTTATCTTGATCAAATCAGACTCATTATGCTACAGTGGGACCTCTACTTAAGAGCATCCCAATGTAAGACTATTTTGAGTTCAGAGCTGTCGCTCAACACAGGTTTTGCTTTGACATAAGAGCAGCTTTTTTAGTTAAGCAGGAGCACTAGCATGAGGGTACAATACTTATTAGGGCTGGGCGGTTTCGTTTTGTAATTTCGTAATTCCTTAAAAATTCGTTATTTTTTTTTAAATAACGAAGCGATTTTGAACCATTCAGGAGCATCTGAAAAACGAAACGAATTTTTCGTTTCGTAATTGCTTCGTATTCGTTTCGTATTCGTTTCGAAATCATTTCGAAATCGTTTCGTTATTATTTCCGCATGTCTGGGGCAAGTTTTACAGCTGTTGTTTGTTTAATTAGTGAAAAAAAATTATAAATATCACACCAACAGTCAACAACAGAGGGAGAGGGGAGCTTCAAAAGTTCCCCCTGTCCCATATGGAGGTTTTTTAGCGTATTGCGCGGTCGCGTCCGCCATCAACGAATCGATTCGTATTTGTTTCGAAATCGTTTCGTAATTGTTTTATAATTTACGAAATTTCGTAAATATCGAACTTTTTTAAAGAAAAATTTTGGAATTCATTTAAATATCGAAACGCAAAAAACCCCAAAAAACGAATCAAGTTTAGAAACAAATTTTTCTGTGGTTGCCCAGCCCCAATACTTATGGGCTTCAAGGCTGCTGTGCCTCATGCCTCCATGGCTCTGTGCCTCACTCTCTTGTCTGCTTTGTAAGATTTCTCTCTGCTTTGCTCTTGTCTGCTATGAGAAGCTTTAGGTTAGTTGATTTTGTGTGGCTTTTATGCCTGGTATGTTTGGCTTCATTAAGAGAGAGATAGAGCACAAAAGAGAGACAGAGGAGAGGTTTAATGAGTACAGTATGAAGAAAATGATGCTTCTGCTTCTTCACTTTGTGCTTTGTGCTTCCTTGCCACAACTTTGTGCTTCTGCCATTTAAAAGCCGATCTTTCTTTTTTATTGTTCTACTCGCCGTCCCCTGCCACACATTGCTGTGGCCCAGTCTGTGTATATGTGTTTTGTATGTGTGTATATATTTGTGTATATGTGTATATATGTGATTTTGTGCATGCGTTGTAATGTATTTTTTAATTTTTTGGCTTTTTAAGCCTTATCCACTGTGTTTTTCAGTGTTTTTATGAATGATGGTCACTCGTTGGCCTGAGAGGTGAATTGTTTCTAAATAAATAAATAAATAAATAATAATAATACTTTATTTATACCTCACCACCATCTCCCCAAAGGGACTTGGGGCAGCTTACATGAGGCCAAGCCCATCAAATACAAATACAACAACATATTAACAAACAAACAAGCAAATAAAACAATATAAATAATACAGTTAAACATATAAGCAATAACACACAAAAGAATTAAAAACATTTTGGCAGGGCCAGATGTAGATTAAAATTTTAAAACCTTGGGTGTGTACAGAGTAGGGTATGTCTAGGCATGGGGGTTTTAAAGAGTGATATGGGGGAATCAGTCCAACGGATAGATAAAGTGCTTCAGAGGACATATAGAAGGAAATTTGGTGTCAATTCGTCCAGTGCTTTTTGAGTTATGTTAATCCCCCGGTGGCAGCAGTGGGTTAAAGCACTGAGCTGCTGAGCTTGTTGATCGAAAGGTCGCAGGTTCGATTCCGGGGAGCGGAGTGAGCTTCCGCTGTCAGCCCTAGCTTCTGCCAACCTAGCAGTTCGAAAACATGCAAATGTGAGTAGATCAATAGGTACCGCTCCGGCGGAAGGTAACGGCGCTCCATGCAGTCATGCTGGCCACATGACCTTGGAGGTGTCTATGGACAACGCCGGCTCTTCGGCTTAGAAATGGAGATGAGCACCACACCCCAGAGTCAGACATGACTGGACTTAATGTCAGGGGACAACCTTTACCTTTACTTTACCTTAATCCCACAAACGAACATTATTATGTAGTAATGATGATGTTTGATGAGGATGTTTATTGATAATGATGAATTGTGGAGTATTTTATACTGTGTTTTGTATCTTGCACCTTGTTTTTTCTATGTTGTACACCGCAGTGAGTCGCCCTTGGGCTGAGAACTGCAGTATATAAGCAAAGTAAATAATAATAATAAATAATAATAAATAACATTACATTTTTATTTATATATGTGAATGTGTATTTATACATTATTTGTTATTTATAACGTGCATTTTCTTATTTAAAAACACATAGCAAAAACAAATGGGGGGGTTTCAATTAATAACCTTTAAATGGGAAAATTCACTTTGAGATAAGAGCATTTTGAGTTAAGAGCTTGGCCATGGAACGAATTAAACTCTTAAGTCAAGATATCACTGTATCTTGAAACCATGTGATATTGTAGGACATTAATGGAAGATTCCTAAAAAGCCATCATTGCAGAAATGAAAATAGTGCATATAAAATCTTAATAGACAATTTGCTTAGAATGGCAAAACAGAGATTAAAAAAATATTTTCATAATAGAAAGCCAGATCTTATATTTATTTATTACATTTGCTTGCCTAGCAGATTTAGCACAAAGTAGACTTAACTGTCCATACTGCTGGTGCTGAGAGGCTTTAAGGAGATTATTCCTTCTGGTCAAATGATATGTTGCAAATGAACGTAAGCTGCTGTACTCCTTTGTTACTGATAAAGTGGGAGGGGGGGAGAAAACACGGAGCCCTTGGCAAAGGCTGATTGGACACCCCGGACATTCGAGGAGCTCGCCCCGATTATCAGTGGGATATCAATTTGTCTTAGGGCTGTAGCACCTGCTACTAATTGCTCGCAAGAGCTCCGTGGTCACTGTAGAGTTTAGCCCACTCAGCTCTCTCTCTCTCTCTCTCTCCTCTGTCTTTCTCTCTCCCTCTCTCCAATAGCTGCTGAGAGCAGGGCAGCTAATTGCTATTGCTATAATGCCAGTGAATCGATGTGCTGAGCTAATAGCTGCAGATAGAGGGCACACAAATTCCTGCTTGGAGTCTATGGCCAGTTACTTGTGATGACTAAAGCAGCTGGAGTGCACAGCAGAAACGTGGAGAATGTTTTTTGTGGCTTTCTGATCTAATATGAGAAGCAGGTATTTTTTTTCTTTTTCTTTTTTTGAAAAAGAGAGAGAGAATGTTTGTGCTTATTGAGGCTGTGATGCTGAATGTTTCTTTTGCAAAGAGATTACTGCAGATCTGCACCTCACCTTGTTTACCTTGAAATGGAAAAAAATATATATGTGAAGCCTCGTTCTTCTTATGTGAGATGCATTCAATAAGCGGGCATGGCGGGAGAAACTTAAGGCATAACTCTGCGTTGGCTAAGCACGAAACTTTCAACTGTTCAGTAAGTTATCTTTTTCCCCCACTTTGAACCTAAGCTGACAGTAAACTACCTGAAAAAGTGGAGATTTTATCAAAGAGCAAAGTAAGGCATCTAGGATACGAATTGTCTGCTTTGAGTTTGATAGCTAGAAGCAGTCAGTAATGAAGTGATGCTAACCATTTGTTTTAGAAGATGCTGAAGTATTTCTCACTCTTAAAATTCTGTCTTCTCTATATTAACTTCTATAGCTTGCCGGGTTTTGCTTGTGTTGTGCTTTTTAAAATTCTTGTCTCTTCACAATTGCAGTGTAAACTACTATCTGTGTGCTGTTTCTTCGAACGGTGCTGAGAAAGATACCTTAATTATAGATGTGATGTCTCTGTTTTGGTTTTGTCAAGAGAAAATAGATGAGGAGGCTACTATCTAGAAGCAAGAGGCTGTATTTTACTACTTGTTTAATGGGGCAACATTTGATCCATATATTAAGTTAATTAGAAAGCTGTGCAGAAGCGTTGGTTTATTATTTGCAGTAATAAGCACTTTACAAGAATGCAAAGCAGCTGCAGGAATAACTTTTCTGTGTTTCTGTGTTTTACTTGTGGAATGTCAGAAGGCAATTTCCTAAACAAGTGTGCCCAGAATTTCACTTTATATAAAAAATCCAGCTATATTGTCAAAGGCTTTCATGGCCGGAATCACTGGGTTGTTGTAGGTTTTTCCGGGCTATATGGCCATGTTCTAGAGGCATTCTCTCCTGACGTTTTGTCTGCATCTATGGCAAGCATCCTCAGAGGTAGTGCTTCTGAGGATGCTTGCCATAGATGCAGGCAAAACTTCAGGAGAAAATGCCTCTAGAACATGGTCGTATAGCCCGAAAAAACCTACAACAACCCAATCTAGCTATAGCATTTTCTTACATGAATGACATATTCAAGTTAATCTAACAAGCTTTTGGTAGGATAGTTTCTTATATGAAGTTGAATCTGTATATCTATATCTATATATATTAGAAGATTTTAGTGTCCACAAGTTGAACTTTATAGCCCTATCTGTCTGTTTTGTATAGTCAACTAATTCTTACAGGCAGCTAATTGATACTGGTGGTAAGTTAATACGGCAGGAGACAAAGCTGATGTTTCTTTTATAATCCAAAGAAATAATTTACACAGCGGGATAAATTTCTAGTAGTAATTCACTATATCTGTCCCATCATAGAAAGAGTGAAAATCCCAACTTTATGTTTTTCCAGTTCTGAAGTCTAATTATTTTTTCCTCTTTTATCCCGAATGGGTCGACTCATGGCTGGCAATTGGTTACATGATACTTCTGTCTAGTTGCAATGTTACTTCAGTTTCAGCAACATAATCCACCTGGTCTCTTTTAGACAGAGCCCAATGAAATGAGAGTGCAGTTTAATGAGACGACTGTTCCCCTTAATGACAAAGCACTGCACCCTCTCAGCTGATGTAATGATGTGCTTAGGCTTGAATTTTAGCCTCAATCACTTTATCACACACGTCACCCTTGAATAGTGAGTGTGCAGACTGTAGCAAAGTCTGAAATGTCTTCTCAGCTTTATAGTTATCTACTTGCCTTAAATCACTGGTTGGAATAATTGCATTGTCATCTCGTGTCATCTCAGCTCAGGTGTAATAGCTTTGCCAACAGAGCAGTCACCTGTAAAAATAGTGGTGACAAAGTTATTAATAATCTTGGGATAGCATTATTTTATTTGAGATTATTGATTCATGTGTGTCGCTGGTATTTTTTAAAAAGAATAAACAGCATTTGTAGTCAAGATGAGGCATTAGGTTTGTTGAATTAAACAATCAAAGATGAAATGTCTTGGTGAGTCATCTTAACTTGCCAATTAGAAGTAACATTGCCACATCCCATGTGTATTCCATCAAATGTGAATAGGTGAGCAAAATATCTTACCTTTACAGTGTAATCACATTGCAGCAAAACTTCAAAGATTCTGCTGCTATCTCAAAGACCATATAATAAATGTATTCATCGTTCAGGGTACAGAAGTCTACAGTAGAATAGCGACATTTTCACATGCGGCATTTTTTCCCGTTTTGCCGCTTTTATGCCTGGCAAGGATGGAACCGACCATGTACCCTCACATGACACACAGCAGGCCCCACCCACTTTCTTCCCAAAGTGGAGAAGTGCCAAAAGGTGCCATCTCCTCCAATACAGGCAGGAAAGTGTAGTTTGGGTAGCGCTCACAGAGCTACCCACACATTCGTCTCCTTTTTGCCATTGGATGACAGAAAGGGCAATAATAATAATAATAATAATAATAATAATAATCCTTTATTTATAACCCGCTACCATCTCCCAAAGGACTCGGTGCGGCATACAAGAGGCCGAGACCCAATACATCAATAAACAACACAACAACAATACATCAATAAATAACTCAAATAATAGACATTAACAATAACAGCACGACGGAATTAAAACCAGTGCCGGGGCCAGTTGTAATGGATTAAAAATTTAAAAAACTGGGCATGACCGTGTGAAATGGATAGGTATTTTTGGAGAAGATAGGGCATACAGACAGTCCTAGATTTCTAGTAAAGTGCATTTGGGACAAAGTGCTTGGGGTTTCCTATTCTGGGAAAGCCATGTTTTCAAGCTCCTCCTAAAGACTGCCAGATTGGGGCATGCCTGATATCCTTGGGAAGTGAGTCGAGGAGCCACCACAGAGAAGGCCCTGTCCCAATGGCAAGGCACATTGCTGTGTGTTGCTGCCCTTTCTGCCATCTGCTAGGGGAGGCAAAGGGTACCAAAGCACCCTCTCCTGTCCCCTTCCTGTGATGAGGGGAGGAAGGAGGGTACACAGGGTTCCACAAGCTGCCCTTCACAGCTTCCCTTTTGTCGATGATTGCCAGTGCAATGGCACATCCCAGAAGGGCCATGCAAAGATGTCCTAAGTCTACATCTAGAGTTCTTACTTCAAATTCAATACTTCAGCAATAGTCTAGTGCAGGGATCCTCAAACTTCTTAAACAGAGGGCCAGGTTACGGTCCCTCAAACTGTTGGAGGGCAGGATTATAATTTGAAAAAAAAGTGAATGAATTCCTATGCACACTGCCCATACAATAATTAAAATGAAGGACAATTTTAACAAATATAAACTTATTAGTATTTCAATGGGAAGTGTGGAGCTGCTTTTGGCTGTTGAGATAGGATTGTTGTTGTTGTATGCTTTCAAGTAATTTCAGATTTAGGTTGACCCTGAGAGAGGGCTGGGAAAATTACCTTGGAGGGCCGTACCTAGCCCCCAGGCCTTAGTTTGAGGACCCCTGGTCTAGTGTTTTGATATGTTCCACTCTGAGCAGTGTCAAAATGCAGCTCTAAGTCATCCTAAACTTATCTTGTCCTACCATACCTAAAGAAGCCATTTACACTTACATACTTAAACTTTTGTTATTGAATATCCATCATGCACAAAAGCAGTGGTTCCCAACCTTTGGGCCTCTAGGTATTTTGAACTTCAACTCCCAAAACAAGTGGAGGCTCAAAGGTTGGAAACCACTGCACTAAAAGATACATTATCAAGATCACATAAGAAAACAATTTGATTTTTTTTTGGTTGATACGTGCAAATTCCCATATCCAAACTTAGGGTGCAGCTGCACTGTACAATCAATTCAGTTTGGTACTACTTCAATGCTATGGATTCCTGGAGTGTGTAGTTTGGTGAGGCATAAACGGTCTTTGGCAGAGAAAGCTAAATATCTTGTAAAACTGCATTTCCTATGATTCTATAGCATTAAGCCATGGCAGTTAAAATGTTTTTTTTTGTGAAAAATATAACTTGGGCAAAAACAAGCGATTTTCAAGCTCAGAACATTGTCCTGTGCAGAAAATAGCTTTCCAATCAGTATAGTTTCTTTGTTGAATTCACCACTCAACTTATTTATTAATTCATTGCAAACATGAACAGCAAGCTCTGAATTACCAAAATAACTGTCCATTTTTTGCCTCATTGTGCCAAGACTGCTAAGGATTTGAAATTTGCATCCCTAATAGGCCTGTGTGATCAATAAAAATGTTTCAATACTTATTATTACATTAGGGGGGTGGCAAATTGTTTTTTAAGAGTTTTTAAAATATTGTAAGGGGTCTGTGTCAAAACTCAAGATGTAATAATTTTTGTAACTTTTTCATTAAATAATTGTGCCAATGGGGAAACTTCAAGGGCTCCTTTCTCCCTCATTGTTAGAGCTATTGGCATAAAACTTGTTACAATTGTAGAACACATTTACCACTCTTGCCCTCTCCACCAAGTTTCAGAATGTTTCACTCATCCACTAATTTTGGGGGAATTTTAAAAAGTTTTTACAAACAACCTTTTAAAAACAAAACCACAATATCTATATGCTTGATTTTGTATACCCAAGATAGAAAGATAACCAGGGCATCATTCCCCCAAGTTTCAGAAATATTTGCATATCTACTGATTTTTGGGGAATTTTTAAAGTTTTAAATCTTTTTTAAAAATAAAAACCACAGTACCTATCATCTGGAATGTTTCTATATGATACATTGTCACGAATGATTTTTCAATGACTTTAAAGCATAGGTTCTTTTTATTGCAATTTCCAGTGTGACAGGGTATATCAGATTACAGAAAAACATTTAAACATCCAGACATACAGATTCTATGCAACTACATTGGATTTACAATTACATGGCTAACAAACAAAGGGGAATTACATTTTCACTCAACATTTATACACATGTACATGCATTCATCCCCATGCACCCAAATATACTCCCTCCTTGGAGAAGCACCTGTTAGGCCAGACCCGGCTTTCCTGCAGCTTATCAATGCATAGTTCCATAATGCCAAAACTTCAAAATGCCAAAATGCCAAAACTTCTTTCCCTAAGAACAATGCCAAGGATCAGATCTCTGTTTTCCATACAGCAGAACCTGACTTCATGCACAAAATCTAAGACTCCAGAAACATTTCTTCCTCTTCCCTTTAGAAAGAAGCCCCAAAGTGACCAGACTGCTCCCTTGCAAATCTGCCACTCCATGGTACACTATTTCTCTCCTTCCCATGAAGCAGAGCATGGTAGGTGGAACAGACTCCTCAGGTCAGCCACACTTTGAGCATTATTAGATTGAGTCTTTTATAGGAATATTCTGCTGATGTAGTCCCAAAGTTGTAAATTAATGATAGATGTCTTCCACCCTGAATCCATCTCAGTTTCCTGGCCTCCAAATGTCTACTTTTGTGTGTGGGAACTGATCTCCTCCTCAGAAATGTTGCTCTTCTTGATTGGTGTTGATATTATGTTGACTTCCTTCTTAACAATGTAAACATTTCTGTTATCACTGTCCCAATTCTTATCAGAGTTTACTTTTCAGCTCTTATTAGCAACTTTTAATTACAGTTTAGCAAGCAGGTAGTTAGTCATTGCAGGCCTGGGTCTTTTACTGGTGTTTCCAAAATTATTAGCTCCATACATCCTTCCATTCTTCCATTCATTCCCACACATCATATTAAATAAAAACATTTATAAAATCTTCACATTATTTTTTTTGTGACAACACAACACATACAATAGAACTTCAACTTCAGGATTTTCCTCCCCCCCCCCTAGAATATATCCTAAGCTGCAAATAGTCATAGAACACTTAAGAAGTCCATTTTCATTTTATGAATATTTATCAGATCTTATTGCTATTTCTACTGTCTGCCAAAATTGTTTAATTGGGTGATCTCAAATTCATTATTGCCAAGATAAAATATACTTCCTTTTCTGAGCTATTCCAAACATTCTGACAATGTGAAATAAAGAATTTTTTTCTAAACAATTCATCTGAAAACTTCTCTTCAGCACTATCATGAAAATATTGAGATACGTTATTCCCTTCACACTGAAATTTATGTCACTAAGCACAAACAATGTTGTTTGATTTTTTTTATTCTCTAGTTCAGCTTGAACAGCCTTCTCATTCCAGTTAATTTCTAGGTATTACAACTTCCGTGCTTTTGGACAATTTCACATGCTGGCTTGGACTGATTCATTCTCTTTGTTCCATTAAAATATTGCACTAATTTTTTGAGAACTGTACTGAGCTTTGCAGAGAGAGAAAATAATAGATCAGTTTAACAATGGAAAGTATAGTCCAAAACATCTAAAAAGATGTTAACCTATTGTAGATGCTGTGTCTGACAGAAGCAGTTGAGAAACTATGCAGCTCCTTCTCTTCTAGAAGCTGTGCACTGTAAGCTAGTTCAAAGGCTGCACTCTGAAGCTTAAGCATTGGTCTTTGGGGTATTTGGAATATGTTTATCCAGGCTCTATCATGAAAAATTTACTAAAGATTCAGCAGGTGGGATGTCAAAGTACATAAAAAACTAAAAACACTTGGGGAAATATAATAATAAGAATGATACTAAAAAGAGAATTCTGGCTCAGTTCTAGTAGAGAAGCTGCCTCTTCCAGTATTTCTATAACTATCCACAAATATCTTATCTATCTGAAAAGCCAGTGGATTGAGACTTGGAAATGCTTGGAATTCTGTCCAAGCCATTCAACTTAGAATCATAGAATCAAAAAGTTGGAAGAGACCACAAGGGCCAGTCAATTCAACCCTTGCTATGCAGGAATACACATTCAAAGCATTCCCAACAGATATCCACCTAGTCTTTGTTTAACCCCATTCCACATGCTGACTTTTTCAAAGTCACCTCCACATTCTCATAGGACTGACATTGCTTCTCTTCTTGTTCCTTATGATGGAGAGAGCTTCACAACAATTCTGTAGCTCCAAAGTCACAGAATAATCCCTGGCCCTTCTACTTCTATGTGTCACATTCCTCCAAATGTCTACTTTTGTGTGTGGGAACTGATCTCCTCCTCGGAAATGCCCCTTGCATGTTCCTCATTAATGAAAGTCTGCATTGTTTTGTCCAAGAAATCCTCATGGTCCCTAATATGCTGAATAGAACATATGTATGTCTCAATTTGCTGGATTTTCTCTTCCAACAGAGCAACCAACTAGCATTTGCTGTAGGTATAGATACCCACATCCTCTAGCAAGAAGGCAACATGTACTCACTGTTGCAAGTGACTGCAGCAGCACACCATCTGTATTAAGTAATCACCCTCCAAACTCTCCTGCTAAACACATACAAAACACCCCTTTTGACCTCACCTCTTCACTGAGCTCTGAAACTATACAGAGAACTAGTAGCTGCTAAGTCCTTCCAGAACCAAGTCACTGACTCACTTTCTCTCATCAAATACATGGCTTCTGGAGACCATGTGCTCAGAGAACATGATTTTGACAGTCTCTCAGCATAACCTACCTCACACAATACTGCTGTTTGAAGATAAACTTCAGAGAAGTATAGTAATGTAAGCTACCTTGCATTTTCTGGAGGAAAGGGAGGACATGGAATAAGAGAAAACAATAATCTAGGAGCACAATATTGTATGAGACTGCACAGTTTTCAAAGACAATTCATAGTTCACTTATTTTGTACAAAAAAGTCCAACTTTGTAGGGAAAACAAGCTTCCTTCCTATGTAGAATACAGCATAATCAAGAGGAAGTGGTGGGCTTATAAGTGGTTTTTCATAATCAATAAGAAGTGGTGGGCTCATATTGCATACTAGAAATCTATTTGAGGGTGAAGACTTCTACTCTAAATATTGATGTTTGTTACATAATATTTGTCTTCCCTTCAAAAAATTTCTGGGGAACTCAGAAGCACAAACTCTTCAAAACTTCACAGCGGTACGAATTCTGAAATATGGAAGAACTTTCAAGCTGAAAATTTAAGGTTTGCAATCATTTCTGCTCAAAGAACGGATGCATATGTTAACCTAAGTCATCTCCTTTGTATAGTTAACATCTGAATCAGTTGTTTTCCTCCCATGAATATTATAAGTCAAACTTGGAATAGCTGGCACTTCAAGTTCTTATCAAAATATTACAAAAATGCATTGCCTGACTTACCGGGTGAGACTCCTTGCAGCGGGGGGGGGGGGGGGGGGTGTGCTCTCCTACCGGCCAAAATGGCTTCTCCTTCCCAGAAGCCCCCTGCACCACATTTTTCCCGCTGGTTGGCCAGTTGGCCAATTAGCGATGGCCCTGCCCAGACCTCCTGATTGGCCAGAGGGCCCCTTTTCCACTGCCCAGCAGGCCTCCAAAGGGGCTGGACTGGGCACTTGCAGCCACCGTGCCACCCCACCTGCCCTGCATGCCTATTTTGTGTTTAGGTAGTGTTTTCCTTTGGTCTGGTTATTGTCAGTTTGTCACAACTTAAGTTAGCAAGTGACATGAGCCCTGGATCTGGCTCTCCCCCCCCCCCCAATGGTATGGGGAGGAACGTCCAGTGGTCCTTGGGGGTGCCATGTAACATAGGCTGGTATTGTGCCGGTGGCACCCTGACGTGTGTGGTGGTATCGGTCAGCAGCAGGCTGCCAACCTCTTTCTTCCTGTAATCAATACACAATTTGTGGCCGTTTTCACCCCAGCCCAGTGTTTGTGTCATCTTTGGATTCTGTCGGTGGGACGGGTGTTGCCCATCCACACACAATAGAAAAGAAAACCTTGGTTGAAGAAGTTGAAATGTAAGTTTCCATGCGCTTTTATTCAGAGATAGGCAGAATGCTGCCCTTAGATGTTCTTGGACTGCAGCTCCCATCAGTCCTCATCCGCATAAGGAATGCTGGTGAATGAGGGGAGCTGCAATCTAACAAACTATGGAGAGGCCACAAATGTGCTCCTCTACATTATTTTATTTCACTGTTTAGCCAAATAGACTAGCTTAAACTTAATTTCAACAGAGTAAAAACCTTTCTTCTCCCTTCCTTTCTACACATATAATTAGTTCTAAACATCAGAATTAAAAAGTTACAAAAATTACATTGCAAATTGCCACATTATGTTTAGCAAACTAAAAAAATCTTCATGTGTCAAAATGTTATAAAATTATACCCTAATCTTAAAATAACACAAAATGCGAATATTTGGTTTCAAAAGACTTAATTATCTAATAGCATTATCTAGAGGAAACTAATGCCTTTGTGTCAAAGGCAGTATCATTTATCGATTTCCATCTGTTCATAGTTATTCAAGTGTAAGATGGTTCCAGTGGGCTTTAAAATTAACATAAATCATTTACCAGCATTGTAACAAGTTTACTACATTGATCTAATTATTTTATTATCCATTTGCATTGTGATAGTGTTTAGTAACATTAGAGACAAATTGTTCTGTCTTTGAAGTTTACCCCAGATTATAACTTGCTTGTAGTTAATCTTCGTTACCGACTGCACAAGCTAATGGGGTTTTTAATTACTTCTGCTTTCTGTGGGGAAAATTATCCCTTGGTCACAATGGGGCTCCTGTTCACAGGAGGCATTGACTTTGAGATGAATGTTCAGCCTTTCCTTGTGAACAATTTCAAATTCACATATCAAATAACACATGTATTGGAACAAGGGGAGTGGATCACTGTTGTGTATCTTGATGTTGACAGCAGATGTTAGTCCCACAATCTCATATTCAATGAACCCATTAGTAAGGGGGCAAGCAATTGGAAGTAGGACTGGTACTCTGTATATAAGGCATCTTGGCCCAACCATCATTGATAGTGGAAAGAATGGATCATAGTATAGCATGGCCTAGATGACAGTTTTGCTCTTCCACATCAACAGTGTAGACCAGGCTTACCTGATCTGCAGTGTTGCATGTAGGGAATCTGGGTTAATCATCAATGGGTAGTTAGGCTGGCATGTATTGTGGAAGGAATGTGGACAAAAAATGGGGAAAAGCATTATTTAGGTTAGTTTTCTGAGCTTCAGTTGCTTCTGCACTGCATCTGTTGATTGCTTGCACTTAGTTTGGGCAAAGGATTGGTGTGGGAAATCCCTTTGTATCATTGTGCCACACACTGTCCTAAAGCCCTGCTGTAATGGCTGTAGGTAATAAACTATGGTAGTTAGCCCATAATAAATCAACATAGGGGCAGGATGTTTATATTTAAAATATTTGAAAAATAAAATAGCATGTTCCTTGAGAGCTGAGAAACCTTAATGAAAAGAATCCAGGGCTGATGTGCAATATTATTTTATGCACTTAAAATGGTTTTCAGCATATAAAATTCTGTTTTCTTAACAACACAACATGTGGGTTTTGCACAGAATAAGTCTGAGAGGAAGAAATTGCTATAGTTATTTGCTGCCTCCTTTGAGAAGAAAATTGATTATGAATTATGACACCAAATCAGTGTTGAGCAGTTGCAATGACACATGAGGAAAAATCTACACAAACACTGTAATCCAGTTCGGAATTGGATTAAAACAAACCAGTTTTGCTGTGTAGCACCTACACAAACTTCCCAGGAAATGGTTTGAAACTGGGACAGTGGCCACAGTATCCACTGATTGCAGAGCAGAACCAAATTCAGGAACGTCAGTATCCATAGTTAGACAGTTTCTAAAAAATGCAGGGTTTTTTCTTAACTAGTCCACTGAGATTTACTGGTATGCATATCCATGTCTGTTCAGGATCGCCCCATTTTCAAGCCTTTCATAGGATATAGTGTGATCAGCTGCAGCACATTACCTCGCCTTTCTGGTGAGTTTTTCTAACACACTGTTTCTGGTTTATTGAGTGTTGCAGGATGCATTGGGGGGGAATGTTTTGTGGATACCCCACACTCAAACTAGCTTCAAACTAAATTATAGTGTCTGTGTAGAACTACCCTATATCCTAAACTTCATTAGAAGTGGGATAGTAATATATATGCTGCCCTTTATTTCTTGGAGGAAGGTCATGTATATATATGTGTGTGTGTGTATAGAGTGGCATACATCTAATCATTAAATAGAGGCTCTATTTAACTATTTAGTATCAGCAGACAGGATAACCTATGTATGCTACTGGAGAGGAAAAGAAACCCCTAGCCTAAAATAATGGTTAATCAAAATGATAGAAATAATTTTGATTTCTATCATATCTGGCTGCTGGATTCCTTCGAGGCTAAAGAAGCAGCCATCCACCATGGCACAGCTGGCAAAGGCACGCCAGCTGGGCACGCTGGGGTAGAGTGTCCAGCTCCTGATTTCCAGGTCAAAGGCTTTGAAGGCTGTCATGGGCAACTTGCCTTGCTGCCCTCCTGTGGAAAGAGCAGACAGCAAGATCTTTGTCTACCCGCTTTTACATATAACTTAGGTCCCCAAACTTGTTGTGACACAACAACTAAGACATAAACAAAGCAAAACAGTAGTAGATTGGAATTATTTGCGAAATAAATTCATGGCAAAAGAAGAAAAATGGAACTTTGGATATAAATGTTATGGGGAGAAGATATTCCATCCCTAGAATCTTCGAAGAAGAAGAGGCTATAGTTCATAAGAACTGTGAAATGAAAAAGATACAACCCAGAAATGAGAAGATTGGAACCCAAAACCCTCCTTCCCCCCTTCTCCCAGAACCTATCATGCCTCTCCCACAAACCATCACCCTCCCCCCTTCCCAATCCTTTCCCCCCTTCTTTTTCATACTCCTTTCCCTTCCCCTACCTTACCTCTCCCCTACCTTCTTAACCCTCCCAGGACACCCCCTCCCCCCTTTTATCTTATGTAATTGTATAATATTAGGAGCCCCCGGTGGTGCAGTGGGTTAAACCCCTGTGCCAGCAGGACTGAAGACCGACAGGTCGCAGGTTAGAATCCGGGGAGAGGCGGATGAGCTCCCTCTATCAGCTCCAGCTCCTCATGCGGGGACATGAGAGAAGCCTCCCACAAGGATGATAAAAACATCAAATCATCCAGGCGTCCCCTGGCCAACGTCCTTGCAGATGGCCAATTCTCTCACACCAGAAGCGACTTGCTCCTGACACGACAAAAAGAAAGAAAACTTTTAAATAAAGAGATTAAAATAGAGTAACATACATCTAATTATTAATTCCACTGAATTAATTTACTCATAGAGTGGACCTAGCAAATAAATAACTTACATAAGTACCAACTTACCTAATTTCTGCTGATTCAGTAGATATACTCTAGATAAGACAATTGGATTCAGATCTATATTAAAATAAGGGTGACCAAATCAATGTTTGCAATTGTTCTTAAAGATTTCTTAACATCTATGTATAATGAGGGCCTGTTCTCACATCAACTTGGAGATTGATAGCTTTGGGAGGGAAAGAATTTTTCTCCCTTTTGGCTCCCAGCTGTTTTATTCTGCTTCATTCACATGCATCCTTTAGCTTCTGCAGCCTTCAGTTTGTTGTTGTTGTATGAGATGAAACTGCAAAAGCTGCTTTTTGAGCATTTGAAATGGGCAAGACAAAAACTGCATTCAATATGGATGTGAACATGATTGTTCCCCTAGTGCTGAACGTGCAAAGCCTTCCCATGACTATCACGCATGCAATGAATTGTATTAATTGCCCTCAGTAGTATAAAGCCCCACATTATAACCACAGTGCTGTTAACATTATATATTCCAGGGTTCTAAGCATTTACAAATGTTGTTCACACTTCATGAATATCACAGCTTTTTTGCTAAAGTTTTTGTAGTGAATTTTTCGTTTTGACTGCATTTAATCCCAACATGATTGCTTCCATATCTTCATTATACTTGTAGATACTAGAAAGAATATTATTATATTCTGGAAATAAATTTCCACACATGTTATAAGGATCCTTTGAATTGTTTGTAGGGTTATCACTGGGTTATGGTGATGGATAGTGTTGGGAAGAATTGTATTTACTCAGGATGAACAGACCGAATAGAACAGCCAGTCAGGCTGTCAATAAAAAGTTGACTCTCTCGCTGGAGTATAAATGTTCTTTTGCTTTGAGATGTGTGATTGCTGTTATTTCAAAGTCTTTCATTTCCATATCCAGTGAAAGGAAAGCTTGAACATGGTCACTAGAATTAACAACAGCTTCCTGTGTAAATGAAGACAACTATAGACTTAATGAAGTGCATCATTCTAACAGCAAGTCAAACTAATGAATGCTTTCCCTGTTGTTTGAGAATGGAGTCAGAGTGACATTTCAGTGATTTTGGATCACTGAATCCGTATGGAAGTACAATTTGTTTGTCTGGGGACACTTTCCTTTAATTTTGCTTTAGCATTAAGGAGACAAGTTTATTACTTATTTTACATATTATGCTTGGCGTTCTGGTGTTGGATTTTTACCTATATTTATTTGCTACCATAATCAAAACTTTATTTATTAGAGTACATTGATTTATTGCTCAGTGAAGGCAAAGTATAACTTTTACTAAATATTTTCAGAATAATAATGAAATCACCAGAACATTTTTGGAAAAAATGAACAAACCCATAAATGTGCTTATGAGAATTAATGAGTACAAATTGACACCCCCTTGGAAAATAAGCAGGTGTTATTCTATATTTATTTATTTATTTATTTGGAGTTTTTATAACCCGGTCTTCTCAACCTCCGGAGAGGGACTCAGGCCGGCTAACAACAGAGGATTCAATACAATAAGATAAAGCAAATATACATCATCAATATAAAATACATTAAAATACAATTCATACCATTTACAAAAAAGTCAGTTCGTCAGAGTGAAATCACAAATTACAAATTCATCGCCATCCGCCAGTAGGTCAACAGTTATTGACTCAGTCATCAATCTGCAAATGCAGTGTCCCAAAGCCATGATTTTACCAGCTTTCTAAAAGTTAGGAGGGAAGAGGCAGATCTAATCTCCATTGGGAGGGAGTTCCAGAGCCGAGGGGCCACCACCGAGAAGGCCCTGTCCCTCGTTCCCACCAAGCGCGATTGCGAAAGAGGTGGGACCGAGAGCAGGGCCCCTCCAGAAGATCTTAACAACCTTGATGGTTCATAGGGGAGAATCCGTTCGGACAGGTAAATTGGGCCGGAACCGTTTAGGGATTTATAGGTCAACACCAGCACTTTGAATTGTGCTCGGAAGCTGATTGGCAGCCAGTGGAGCTGACGCAACAGAGGAGTAGTATGCTCCCTATACCCCGCTCCTGTTAGTAATCTGGCTGCCGCTCGTTGGACTAGTTGTAGCTTCCGGGTAGTCTTCAGAGGCAACCCCATGTAGAGAGCGTTGCAGTAGTCTATACGGGATGTAACCAGAGCGTGGACCACCGTGGCCAAGTCAGACTTCCCAAGGTACGGGCGCAGCTGGCGCACAAGTTTTAATTGTGCAAAAGCTCCCCTGACCACCACCGAGACCTGGGGTTCCAGGCTCAGCGATGAGTCCAGGATCACTCCCAAGCTACAAATCAAAGTAAACCAAAGTAAAGTAAAGTACTAGAACAAAATATCTTTGCTCACATATACACTGATATCCTCTGAACTTTGGCAGTGGTTGTTTAATACCAAATTCATTAGCATTATTTGGAGAAGATTTGCAAATGTAATTGTTATTTAAGTCCCATCATATAATTCAGTGAGTTTTAAATGCCAGATGTGTTTTTAGTGTCCCTTCTCAATAATTATCAGTTGCTCAAAGGTACAGAAAATGGCAACTAAATGATAAAAAGATTGGAAGACTTTCAACATACTTGTAAGTTAACAAAAACATTTGTCCTACTCTTTTTGAAGTTCAGTAATATCAAAACAGAATTATCCAGTGAAGTTGATTGAGGATACTGTCAAGATAGAGCCAGTGTTTTGAGTATTGGACTTGGACACTAAGGTTCAAATCCCTGCTCGGACAAGGAAATCTACTGGGTGATGATGGGCAAATCACACTGTCATCCTCAGGTGATAAGATAAAAAAAACATGGACAAATCTTGCCAGGCAGGCACTGGAATGGATTGTCCTTTGAGTTGTCGTAAGTCAGAACTGACTTGAAAGCACATATCAGCAATTGTTGAGACAAACGGTAGAAATGTATTAATTATATTTATAGCCACTATGTTTTGTCCAATACCTAAGTCACTGAAAGTGTTGAGTGCAGCTAAGATAATTCAAAGAAAACATCCAGAGAAAAACAAAAACAAAAACTTTGGGTCCATTTAAGGAGTTGAGCAAGTTCTAAGGGTGATTCCACACACATATTAAACCCACTTTGGAGCGAGTTTAAGAAACCTGCTCCAAAGGGGGTTTAAATGCACACAGGCAGGGGAGCAAATGGGCTTTCCCCCTTGGCTGTCCACATGCCATCCTGAATATTCTAGGATAACATGTGACCATCCAAGAACCCACCCCCACAAAAAACACTTAAAAATAAAAAGAAAACTCACTGGAAGCCATTTTGCTTCTCTTCCTGTCTGAAGGAACATATCAATGATGCCCAAAAACAGAGGAGGAGCCAGGAGTAATGGCTGTGTCGAACCACAACAGAAACTGCATCTATTCATTTCCCATTCCACAATGGGATTTTTTTTCTGTATGTGTGTGTGTGCTTTGGGAAGTATTGAGAAACTTAAACTTCTTTCACTCAGAAACAAATGTAGAAGGGATGTTTTATTTTTTAAAAAAATCTCTGCAGAAATATACTTTTTATCAGAGTACACTTTCTGTGCAGAAATTAATTGCTCTTCTTCTGTGCATAAAAATGTTTTGAGTATTGGTTTTTTACGCTAGTGTTCAAATCTCTGCTCGGACAAGGAAATCTGCTGGGTGATAATGAGCAAGTTATACTGTTGGCCTCAGATGATAAGGCAAAAAAATCACGACCATATCTTGCCAGGAGGACATTGGGTTTCTGCACAGAAACAAAAGTGTGCAGAAATACACTTTTTGTCCAGAAAACATGTTTATGTGCAAATAACTACTTTGCAGAGTGAAAAGAATCTCACCATAGGCTTTGGTTGACCTGTGTTCCTTCTGATAGGGTTTGCCAGTTTCTTGATTTCCCACATTCTTGGGTGTGTAAGAAGCAGTCAATGGTTATCCTTTCCATCCCTAGCAGTCATTCTGGCAGGTTTATTATTAGTTGCACAATGTTTGTGTTCAGCAGATGGAGGAAGGAGATTGTAAAACAACCATTATATAATTACGTGGGTATAGATTTGCACTATGTAAGCTCTATAGCATCTTTGCCGTTGTATATAATTTACTTACAGAATTAACTATTTAAAATGTAGTCATTTCCAGTATGTTAAATGACCACTAAATCAAATCTCAGATCCTGAGGACAGATGTCTTCCTGACCTACTTTTGTGTTTCCAGAGACATCTAGTTAACCATGGTTGAAACCAGAAGGCCTTTTAGTTTAGTCTCGCAAAGCAGTTGTTATAGGTGTTGTTCTGCTGCATTGTGATAAATACAAATATGAAAGGACTGTTTTGTATCTAACATGCTGTCTTTCTGATGAAACCATGTAAAGTAAGATATGGAACCTTTTGAATAAGAAACCTTTTCTCCTGGTCAAATGTAATTTGAAGACATATATTCACATACTTAGTAATTATTAATGATCATGAATATTCGCTGTCAAGAGGTGGTTCCACATAATCTAGACAAATTATGTAGGATATTTGTATGTGAAATTTGCATAACAACTAGTCTTTCCAGAATTAATGTTTGCTGTGTTACTGTGCTGCTGGAATAACAACCCACTCAATGCCAGATTTCACTTTCAGTGTAACTGCTTAACAGTATCCATTATTTTTCTCCTTACCCCTTCAAGGTCAAACTATGCATTATGTTTTTCTTTATATTGGTATAGAAGTATAGAAGTATGACTTGTCCCTATGCTTTTTGGTGAAATAGATGTTTAACACTTTCTTCTAGAGGAGGCCTGCACAACCTGTGGTTTTCCAGTGTGTTTGTGACTCCAACTCCCAGAAGCCCTAGTCAGCTTGTCCAATGGTCAGGAATTCTGAGATCTTACATCCAAAACACCTGGAGAATTACAGGTTGCACAGACCTGTCTTAGAGCTATTCTTCTTATACTCCTCTGTATAATGTGATAAAATATTCCTTCTAAATTGAAGAACATTTTCATGTGTTAATACATCGAAATATGATAGTACTGTGTTTTCCATGTTATTTAGAAGCCATTGACCAGCTTCAGCAGATTGAGAGGGAAAAAAAACCTAATCAATGCCCTTTTCTTTTCAACTTGGGAAAATTAGCTAACTCTTCTGGGGTTGCATTTACATTGTAGAGTTAATGCCGTTTGGTACCAATGTAACTATCCTGGCTCGATGTTATGAAATCATTGGAATTGTAATTTTTACAAGGCCCTTAGTTTTCTCTGCCAAAGTGTGCTTGTGCTTCACAAAAACTACAACATGATTTCATAGCATTCAGACACAGTGGTATAAGTGATGTCAAATTGCATTAATTTTGCAGTCTAAATGCACCCTAGGAAAGGAGTATCTCACTTATGAATAAATTGGCCAATTATACTATATAAGAAAATTTGAAAAAAAATGTTCCTGGCTTTAAATGGTTATTCCTGATTAATTGTGCAATACTTAACCTTGAAAGTAATTGTTATACTTCAGAAACTTCATTTTTGTGGCTGCCATAAACTAGGTTGAATTGGTTGAGACTTGATTAGATTTTTATTGAAAAACTATAGCAAAATGCGCTATAGGATGCACCAGAAAACCAAGTTTTTTGCAGTTTAATAATTTTTTCCATGTTTTTATGATAGAATCAGTTAGGAAATAACATTTAAAGCCCAGAATTTGTGTTACATAATGTTATTTAACATTTGTTTTGGAACCATGGAGTATGTAATTGATCATTCAGGAATGTTTGTCTCATGGGTCTCTGCAATCTGGGATGCTCAAGTAGTTACATAGAAAGGAGGGTGCAAGTCAACTGATATTAAGCATAGGAGATACCAGCCTTGAACATATCATTTCCTTATTGGATGATGAGTTACACTTCTGTTAATTTAAAATAATAGCCTGCAGTTTCAACCTGCTAATTGCACACATTTTTCTTACTTTTTGAAATTTGTAAGAAGTGTTAAACAAGAAAA
The DNA here is from genome assembly GCF_025583915.1 of Anolis sagrei ordinatus. Classification (NCBI taxonomy): domain Eukaryota; kingdom Metazoa; phylum Chordata; class Lepidosauria; order Squamata; family Anolidae; genus Anolis; species Anolis sagrei. The sequence continues at coordinate 97,179,866 of NW_026846588.1, read as the reverse complement.
CCTTTGTTTGTGTGTTTGTGTGTATGTGTGGGTGGGTGACAAATGAAGGGCAAGGTGTTGCATGATGAAGTTTCCTTTATACTTTATTATGTCTCTGCCCAAACACACAAATGTACCTCATGTTTTTCTCTGTGGTATATCTTAGCTGTGTACCAACTGTTAGAAATAGAGAAAAGTGGCTTTTTGCTACCCATTCCAATGTTTACATTACAGTAGAGAAGCAGTGGATGCTCTCCAGAATTGGGTTTGCCATGAAAAGTTTAGATCAGAAGTTTCAAACTTATGATTCTCCAGATGTTTGGCCCTCAACTCCATGAAGCCCTAACCAGCTTTTACAATGGCCAGGAATTCAGGGAGCTGAAGTCCAAAAACACCTGGAGAGTTTGGCACCACTGGTCTATATCAACCTCTTGATTGCTTTTTTTAAAATGTTTCTTTTGAAAACATTTGTTTTTATTGTCCCAATTTTTTTTAGTATTTGTTTATGGTGTCTGCCTATATGGAATTCTAAATAAAATTGGTTGTAGGTTTTTTAAAAAGTTGCCTTTGAAATAATTTTGTGGATCAATGGAGGTTGACCAACTGGCAATGATAGTACCACTATAAATGAAGTTTGAGAAGAGATTTTATGCTTTTACAATACTATTTCTTGAGATTTAAAATGAAATTATCATGTAATTTCTCTTTACCAGACATAGTTTTGACTTTAAAATATTATTATACCTATTTTTGTAATAAATAGAATTAATATCCTCATGCTTCATAAATGATATATTTGTTAAGGCTATACTTAACATATGTACTTAAATTCCCACCTGATGCAATTGACACATCGAAATGACCATGCCCACACATATATACAACATTTGCACCGTATGTTGTAGGCATTAACCTATTGAACGTTAATTGGATTTTCCTGCTTAAGTCTGATCACATCATCTTCAAAGCCAAAACAACACTACATCAAAACAACAACAAAGAGTCTGGACATTGTAAAAAGTTTTATTTGGCTTAAGCTTTAGTGGACTGCAGCCTATCTCATCAGTGCTCATCTTCACAGTACATTTGATTCTAAAGACGAAAGCACCTCTGTTTGACTGTGTTTGGTGTTGCTTGCTTAGGGAAGGATGTCTTTCTTTTTTAATACCCATGCTTAAAAGAAGCAAACTTTCTGCCAAATGTCTTCATTAACAGTTTGTATCCCTTTTCCAAGTCCCATGAGTAATTCAGCAACTTGGAACAGTTCTCTGACAGATGAAATATTTCTGTTGAATCAGTGATTTAGGGCCGTAACATGACATATCATAGATAGTGACAAAGCCCAGACAAGTGTTGGCTGCCTACACACCCATTGTGGAAATTAATAGAGATTTTTGGCAGAGGAAGCTAATTCACCACTGCAAACAGTTCTACAGCTGATGCCATGGTATACCTGGACAGAACAAATTAAACAGGTATAAGTTGAATCTGCTTTGATGCAGGTTACAAGTACTGCTCCTCTCTGTTGGTGGTCTTAGCTGGGGAAAAATTGACTCTGTTGTCCTTTGTGACTATCCTTTTCCAGCACCCCTCTCATGTCCACTCTGAAAAAGGAGAGGACCTCCATGAACACTCTGTTTCCTTAATTCCCCATTTCACCATCCGTGCACTCCACTGCCTACTCAGCTGTCCACCCTGTTTGTATTACTGTCAATAGCTGGCCATGGAGCATCAAAGAAGGAAGAGAAGATAAAACAGAGTTCTTGCTGAACTCTGATACATGACCTGGAGCTCTTTATTGTACCCATCTTCCAGTTCTTATGGTCACCTTTGCCATCATCATAGGTGGTTAGAAGAACAGGGTGCTTATCAAGGTGGGGCTGGAAAACCAAATGGCACTTGAATTGGCAACAGGTAGAGTAGTTTGTAAATATTTCCAAGTATTGGGTGGAGGAAACTGTGAGTATTGAATATCTTTATGTGCTTCGACACATGATAATTAATATGATAATCATATTCACCTGCTTCAACCCAGAATCTGGATACTTAAGTTTCAGAGATTGAACATAAGTGTTTTTGCACAGCTAAAACGAATAGACTCTCAGGAACATAAACACTAGTTGTATGTCATTATAGGGACCATATTTTATGGGAGTATAGTCTGAGGATTTGAAACAGTGATATCTCAGGGTGCTTCCAGACAGAGCCAAAATCCGTGTTTTAAATGGGGGAATAAAAAATACTGGAACTTGACTGCAGGTCCCCAAACAGACCTGTTAGTCCCAGGATTGGGTCACCTGATTTCAGAAAAGGCTTCCTCTGTATTGAATCAAGATGTAGGTTGGATGGGGACATCTGGTGGAAGAGTTTTTTTAAAATAAAAAATCACTCCGTTATACACTGGACTGTATATGTGCACATGCAAATATCTTACTATAAATATAAACAGATTTGCATGTGTGCATCAAGGGTACATGCACATAAAAGAGTGATTAAAAAAAAACACCTCTGCCAGATCTCTCTCTTTCCCCAATTGTTAATTCCAGCTTTGTTAAATATTATATTATAAAGTTTAAAATAAAGAGTTTCAGAGAGCTCCAATTACTTTCCACTTGTGCTTTCCTTGAGCCACCTGTGTGTCTGAGAGCCCAATCAGCTGATCAACTGTTTGGGGCTTTTTAAAAGCACATGTCAATTGGAGCAGTCGACACAGAGGGGAAAAAGACATATTTTTTTGGAGTGCAGGGATACGCAAATATGCACGTTTCTGGCCGGAATAAGATATAAATTGACTTTTTAAAACATGGTTGTTGCTGTGAATCAACATCAATTTACCCCTAGCATCATTTAGCCACCCTCCCCCTTTAATGCAGTAACTTCCACATTTTAGGTGCTGTGTAGAAGGGCCCTCAGGGTCCTTCCAGACTGGCCCTATATCTCAGGTTCTGATCTTAGGCTTTCTGCTTTAAACTGTATTATATGAGTCCAACTGCCAGACAATCTGGGATCAGATCCTGGGATATAGGGCCTGTCTGGAAGGGCCCTCGGTGAGCTCTTTGCTGAGTAGGGCTGCCATTGCTGATAATATTTACATTTTTAAAGAACTTTGGCTTGCCAAGCTTTGTTTTAATTGGCATTGTGAGTACATTAACATATTGTTGTAAAGGAGGGTTGTTTTGTTGATGGAGAGGGTTAATAGAATAAACAGAATGGTTAGAGATTATTTTAATGCCTCTAATAAGCATGCAATTTATTATCGAAACTGGAAGTAAATGACCCACAAGTGTGTGTTTGTTTCTCCAAAACTGAAAGGTAGTTTGGCAAAAGGACATTATTTTTCACTTTGAAAGCTTATTCAAGGTCTTTGTGTTATTTAATATAAGAGCCAGCATCGTGTAGTCATTTGAGCATTCAACTGCAACCCTGGAGTTGTTGTTTATTCCTTCAGTCACTTCTGACTCTTCATGACCTCATGGACCAGCCCACGCCAGAGCTCCCTGTCGGCCATGACCACCCCCAGCAACTACAAAGTCAATCTAGTCACTTCACGGATAACATCCATCCAGGGTTCAAATCCAAATTTAGCCATTGGGTGGCCTGAGCAAATCACACTTTCTCAGCCTCAGGGGATGACAAAGGCAATCCCGCCTGAACAAATCTTGCCCAGAAAGTCTATTTCCATAAGTCAGACACAACTTGAGGAAACACCGACTATAAAAAGTAAAGTATACATATTTGCTTAAATATGCTAAAAGCACTAGATCCTATTTGATTTTGGAAGCTAGGCAAGGTCAAGAGATACCAGGTGCTATAGGTTTCAGAGAACTGGGAAGACCACCTCTTGGCCTAAAAAACCCCCTATGAAATCTATGGTTTTTTTCATAAGTTTCTAAGTAACTTGAATGTAAATACAGACAGTTCCCAAGTTACAAACTAGATAGGTTCTGTAGGTTTAGATTTGTATGTAAGTTGGAACAAGTACATTTTTTTATTTGTAACTCCAGCCAAATGTATCTTTTAAAATTTTGGATAGAAGAAGAAGAACTTTATTTTTCTACCCCGTGGCCATCTCCCCGAAGGGACTCAGGGCGGCTTACATGGGGCCAAACCCAGACAAAATACAATTAAAAACAGAGCAATAACAAATTAAAATAGCATAAAACAACATAACAATAATAAACAAGCATCAAGCAACAGAAGATTCATTTTGGAGGGAGGAAGGAGGCCAATATGCAAACTGGTTAAAGGATAGCATAGGGAAATGTTAAAACTCCTGTGGTGTTTATTTTGCTGTCTATGCGCCTTTTCAGAATATTTCACCTTACTTTCTATCCCTGTGATAATTAGATTTTGAAAAAAATAATTTATTGTGGAAACAAGAATTGATGATAACGTTTCAATCAAGGCACCATTTCCCTGTGATAACTCTTTCCATGGAGACCACACAAAAATAATTTAATTGGCTGCTACTATAGATATGCCATTGTGGAGTTGCACCTCCTCATTTTTTTAATCTTATTTGTAACTGTTTCTTTTTAAAAATTAAAAAAAACCTGCAAGTAAAGAATTCTCATCTATTTTTTTCTTGCCTCCAATGAGAAAAGGTGTCTTGATGTATTCTAACAAATTATGGGCAACATCTGTACATTTTTTCACATTTTGAAATTTTGTTGTGAATTTTTAAGAAAAACTTTATTTTAGAGCATTTTATCCAGAAAAGATGTTTATTTATATTTTTGAACAGTTTACATTTTAAAATAAAAACGTCCGATAGTATTAACACCTTTTTAAAAATATCATAAAACCTTTGCTGTCTCTATGGTTAAGAATACTTTTAAAATTACATGTTCTTGTATGGAAGAATGAAATAAGCTAACATTCTGATGTCTATAATTCCCTCCTGTCATTGGCATCAAATTGAGGAAATCTTAGATATAAATTTGACAAAATGAAATGAATAAAATGAAAGAGAGGTTAACCAGGTTTTGATCTTGAAAATCTGATGAATGCATGGCATAATACAGATAACATTGTTTTGTCTGGATTCATAACTTATGTTGTTTGTCATGTCTGTACATTATAATTGTATTGGTGATGTATTAGTAAAATAAATCAACAAGAAAAAAGTATGTGTAGACAAAGATTCTTGTGCTAAAGTTTGCAATTGAGCTATTCGTTGGTAAGTATCATTTTAAAATTAAATGCTAGGCTGAACTTTAACTGGGGCTTGAAATCATATTTTGAAAACATGACAATTTAATGCATTTCTCATGGAGGAAAATGGCAGGATGTGTCTTCTAAATAATAATAATAATAATAATTATTATTATTATTTTATTTACACAAAACATAGTATGTCACAGCAAATGAGATCTATATTCTGGATTTCGTATCACAAAATCCCCAATCGAACACTTCYCAAGCATCTAGGACTGTGTGATGTATTTCCGAATGATGCGCGCAGATCCAAGTAAGGTGGCCTTTTGCAGTTGACAGATCTTGATTTTGTGGATGTTTATTGTTTCCAAATGCCGGCTGAGATATTTTGGCATRGCACCCAGTGTACCAATGAGCACTGGGACCACCTGTACTGGTTTATGCCAGAGCCTTTGCAGTTTGATTTTGAGGTCTTGATAGTGGCTGAGTTTTTCTTGTTGTTTTTCCTCAATGCGACTGTCACCTGGTATGGCAACATCAATAATCCAAACTTTTTTCTTTTCCACAATCGTGATGTCTGGTGTATTGTGTTCCAAAACTTTGTCAGTCTGGATTYAAAAGCCCCACAGTATTTTTAYGTGTTCATTTTCCACTACCTTTGCAGGTTTATGATCCCACCAATTCTTTACTGCTGGCAGGTGGTACTWGTGAAATAATTTCCAGTGAATCATTTGGGCCACAGAGTTGTGTTTTTGTAATCCATCTGTGCAATTTTCTTGCAACGGCTGAGGATATGATCCATGGTTTCATCAGCTTCCTTGCACAGTCTGCATTTTGGGTCATCCGCTGATTTTTCAATCCTGGCTTTAATGGCATTTGTTCTGATGGCTTGCTCCTGGGCTGCAAGAATCAGGTCTTCTGTCTCCTTCTTCGTGGTTCCATTCGTGAGCCATAACCAAGTCTTCTCCTTATCAACTTTTCCTTCAAATTTGTCAAGGAACTGCCCATGCAATGCTTTGTTGTGCCAGCTGTCAGCTCTGGTTTGGAGTGCAGTTTTCTTGTACTGACTCTTTGTCTGCTGTTGGAGTGCAGTTTTCTTGTACTGGTTCTTTGTCTGCTGATAAATAATAATAATAATAATAATAATAATAATAATAATAATAATAAAGATATATGAAAAATGGAAGATTTGCAGGGATAATAATAATAATAATAATAATAATAATTAATATTATTGCAAATCTTCCCTTTTTCGTAGATTTTAATGATGAGTTCCATAGCTATTGGGATGAGAGGAAATAAAATGTCTGTGTAAGGACACTCTTGAGCATTGGTCCTAAATACAACTGTGATTTTCTAAAAGTTTGTATGAAAATCAAAACAAGTACTGCTTGCCAAAGCTGTGAACTAGTGCCAATATTGATATAGTTTATTGGCAGTGTAAGAAAAATAAGGACAGAGAACACAGCACCCTTGGTAGAGTCGGAAATACTACATTCCACATAATATACCTCATATGTTTAAAGAGCTGCATAGTTATTCAGGTTATGAAGGAATGAATCCCCCGTGGGAAAGGTTGTGGCAGAGGCTGAGAAAAATGATCATTGGTGAAACTCCATTTGTGTGTCCTGGTTAACTTATTTGGAGATAAGGAATAATGGTAGTCACAGAATACCAAACACAGCCAAGTGGTTATGCTTAGCTTAGCTACTGTTGTAATTCCTCACAATATACACAGTGTAGTATTGCTTGGGGTCTTTGTGCAAAACTGAAATGAAAACTAGATCCAGCTGCCCAGCATTCCTTTGAAAGCCAGGCCAGTTAAAAATGTATATTGTGGTGGGGATACAGAACAGGCATCAGTGGAGGGTCTGGGCACTTGCCCAAAGATGCCAGGTGCTGACAGTCATCCTTGGCTCTCATAATTATTTCTGTGACCCTGCCAGTGCCATTCACCGCCACTCCTATAAAACATGGCTGGAGAGGGAAATAATCTGCACCAGCATTCGTATTTTTGACAGGTCCAACAAGTTTTCTATCCTGTGCCCTGCTAAAAACTTGAAAAAGTTCCTTTTTGCAGTAAACTTCCCCAGCCACTTTGGCCACTGCAGTTGAAAGTAACCTTTCTGTGTTTTGGTTCCTCGACAATTAGAGAACACGAGGTTGAATTTGAAATGACTTGTATGGCAGTTAAGTGCTGCCACACATATTGGACTATATTAGCAGCAGAAAGGAACATCTGCCACCCCTGTGCCACTGCAGTAACAACTGCCATATGGGGAATCCACTTGCCAAACAGTTGCAAGGGAAATAGTTTTAAAAAGTTTCTCTCCATACAATGTATTTCTACTTCCGACAAAGAATGGGGCTGCAGATGGGGCTGAGCATCTATGGAGAAAAATAATGAAAGAATTGTAGGCAGTAGGTGGGATGCTTTTTATGAGAGATGTGGTTGAGTACAATCATAGAATCATAAAATCATAGAATCAAAGAGACCTCATGGGCCATCCAGTCCAACCCCCTACCAAGAAGCTGGAATATTGCATTCAAATCACCCCTGACAGCTGATCATCCAGCCTCTGTTTAAAAGCTTCCAAAGAAGGAGCCTCCACCACACTCCGGGGCAGAGAGTTCCACTGCTGAACGGCTCTCACAGTCAGGAAGTTCTTCCTCATGTTCAGATGGAATCTCCTTTCTTGTAGTTTGAAGCCATTATTCCACATCCTAGTCTCCAGGGAAGCAGAAAACAAGCTTGCTCCCTCCTCCCTGTGGCTTCCTCTCACATATTTATACATGGCTATAATATCTCCTCTCAGCCTTCTCTACTTCAGGCTAAACATTCCCAGCTCTTTAAGCCGATCCTCATAGGGCTTGTTCTCCAGACCCTTGATCATTTTAGTCGCCCTCCTCTGGACACATTCCAGCTTGTCAATATCTTTCTTGAATTGTGGTGCCTAGAATTGGACACAATATTCCAGATGTGGTCTAACCAAAGCAGAATAGAGGGGGTAGCATGACTTCCCTAGATCTAGACACTATGCTCCTATTGAGTAAGAAAGGGCGTGAGCATGGGAATCAATATATGTATGAGGAGGACTATAGTATGTAGCATCAATGGTTGTTGTCTATTCATTCAGTTGCCTCCAATCCTTCATGACCTCATGGATTAGCCCTGTTGGCCCTCACCTTCCCTAGCTCCTTCAAGGTCAAGCCAGTCACTTCAAAGATAACATCCATCCATCTTGACCTTCTTCCTTTTTCCTTCCATTTTCTCCAGCATCATTATCTTCTCCAAACTTTCCTTGTGGTCAGAGTACTTCATCTTTGCCTCTAATATCCTTCTCTACAGTGAGCAGTCAGGCATTATTTCCAGGAGTATGGACTGGTTTGATCTTCTTGTGGTCCAAAGCACTATAAGAGGTTTCTTTCAACACCACATTCCAAAAGTATCTATCTTCCTTCTCTCAGCCTTCTTTATGATCCAGCTCTTGCATCCATAGTTCCTGTGAGGAATACCATTGCTTTAACTATGTGGATCTTCATTGTCAGTGTGATGTCTCTACTCTGCACTATTTTATTGAGATTGGTCATTGCTCTCCTCCCAAGAAGTAAGCATCTTCTGATTTCCTAGCTGCAGTCCGCGTCTGCAGTAATCTTTGTGCCTATAAATACAAAGTCTGTCAATGCCTCTATGTTCTTTCTCTCTATTTGACAGTTATCAATCAGTTTGGTTGAAAAAAATCTCATTTTTAAAAAATAAACTGCAACCCAGCTTTTGTACGTTCTTCTTTCACCTTGTTTAGGAGGTTTCTCGGCTCCTCATTGCTTTCAGCCATCTAAGTGGTATCATCTGCATATTTAAGGTTGTTAAAGTTTCTCCAGTGATTTTAACTCCGGCCTTGCATTCATCAAGCCCTTCTTGTCACATGATGTGTTCTGCATACAAGTTGAATAGGTCGGGTGGGAGTATACAGCCCTTCTGTACTCCTTTCCCAATCTTGAACTAGTTGGTTGTTCTATGGTCTGCTGTTACTGTTGCTACTTTGTCATTATACAGATTTCTCAGGAGACAGACAAGGTGACCACCAAGAACTTGCCACAATTTATTATGATCCACACAGTCAATGGACTATTGTATGTTTAAGTAGAGAAAGAAGAGTGGAAGTAAACATTCTCCATTAAAATAATGCATTTTCACTTATTTATTTCCAACACAATGCACACATTTTCTAATTCTGGTCACCTTAGGTCCTGCGTAAGGAGAAAGATGGGATATAAAGTAAACAAACAAGGAAGCACACAGGTAGTGCTTTAACCTCAACATTGTCCCTAATAACACATGAAGTAATACTGCAGTGAGTATAGAATAGCAGGAAATCCTTATACTGTACAACCTTTGATGCAGTAACTGGAATGATAATTGTAAGAAGCTGTAGCTGAGCTCTTACAGTTGCCTGGGGTGGAGAAGAAGGAAAGAGCCGTTTTTCATTCTTCTTCAGACATATTCCTTGTAATTTTGAAGTATTTTAAATTGCTGAGTAATTCCTATCTTTTTATAAGTACTTGTATATGATAAGAGCTTCTAAATTGTTCTTCAATATGTGGATGAAGAAATTACCAGTAAGGAGGAGATGCTGCTACATTTTTAAAGCTTTCAACTCTTTCTGTCTGAAATCTGCTGAAACTACCTTCCCCATTATACTTGCAATACATCCATTCCTCTTTATCCTGCTTGACTTGATCTATCTGTTGGAGTTGAACTGACCTGTTCTACTTCTACAAAGGTTCAAAGGTCCCAGTGCATCTTGCTTTTCAAGCAGTAGAAGTAGGGAAGCTCAGATTAGATCAAGGTTAGTATGGCTGAATGACACTTGGATTTAAAAGAAAACTTTGACTGTTACAGAAAGCTTAAAATCCACAGACTGTTTCAGATATTCCCGAAAAAGTAATTTATTTTGAGTTTGTGGCATTTCAGAGATCACAGATTTGTTATTCACTGGCACATCCAGCTGAAGCTACACAAAAGCAAGTAAAGAGCTCTTTGATCTCAGAGTACTGTGAATTTATTTTTGCTTGCTTGCTTTTATCATTTATTGAGCATAGTACCCCTTCCCCCTAAGAAGGCCCATGAATACATGGATCAAATTGGTTTCTCTTTAAATAAATAAGTAAAATATAGAAGATATTCCATGGCATCATTTATAAGGGAAGAGAGGGGCAATTCAAAACACTTTCAGCTTAATTCTTAAATAAGAAAACAGGACTGCTTGACTTCTTTGAGAAGCAGTGAATTAACAATATTCAATCTCATGCTGACATGAGAAACCAGTTCTGTGCCCCTTCATCTACACAGCAAGATAATGCTAACTGTTGTGTTACCCTAGGGCAGGTATCCTCAAACTGCAGCCTTCCAGTTCTTTGGAGGCCCTTCTACACATTCATGAAAACCTGGAAGAAACTGGAATAAAAGGGGGTGGCGGTGGCTAAATGATGTTTCGCAAAAGCGTGGGCTGAATTAGGTTAAAGCATGTGTTTAAAAGGTGTGCCTATAATCTGATTCTGACCAAAAAATGCACATACTTGCATGACTGTATATCCCAGCAGTCATGGAAAACACGAGACTTCCTTCCTTTAGCCAAGTGTGGACTGCTTCAGTGCATGTGCACATTTTAAAAGCCTGAAACATCTGGTCAGGTGCTTTCAAAATAAGCCACAAACACTCAGGTGGCTAAATGGAAGCACAATTGAAAAGCAATTACAAATAGAACTCTCTGCAACCATTCCTTTTTTCTGATCTTTATGATATTAAACAGAGCTTGAATTTATAGTTGGGTGAGCAAAAAAGATTTTAAAAAATCTGCTTGTGTGTACGTTCTGATATCTGCATGAGCACATATACAATCCAGAGCATCTTGGAGAGATTTTTAAAAGCTTCCACCAGATGTACCCAGTCCATCTTGTGGACTTGTAAAACCTACTGAGGGCTACAATGGGGACAATGCACAGGAAACCCCGCTTCTTTTGGACACCTGTGTGGAAAGCAACGCAGGAGAAAATGAGTTACTTTAATCTGAATTTTGATGCTGTCAAGTGCCTGGACCATCAACTCCCAGAATTACTGACTTTTAAACTAGCTAGCTGGGGCTTCTGGGAGTTGAAGGCCCAAACGAGCTGGAAGACCACAATTTAAGGATGCCTGGCTAGGGAGTCCAAACCATGAACCCAAGCTAATGTGGTTTATTCCAGGATATGCCTTTGGCTTACAGCTGGGTAAAAATCCCTGCAAAGATCCCGATCTTCCCAAAAGATACAAATCTTTGTAAGTGATGAGGCAATGGAGACTGTCATCTGGGATTGCCATGTGATTCTGTTGATGCCCTAGTATCCCTCTGGAACGGGGGAATGACTAGGGCAATAAACACGATTGCTCCGGAACGTCCCCTCTCAAGTAGCCGAGCTAAACCAGCGCCTTGGTTCAACGAGGAACTGGCAGCGATGAAGCGAAGTAAGAGGAGACTAGAGCGCGTGTGGCGTTCAGACCCGAGCGAGTTAAATCGAACACGGTTTATCGCCTTTCTCAGGGCCTATGCCGTGGCAATTAAGGCAGCAAAGAAATCTTTCTTTGCTGCCAATATTGCGTCCGCAAAGAACCGTCCGGCTGAGCTGTTTCAAGTTGTCAGAGGTCTATTAAATCCCACCACTCCGGATGGGAACCCTGACAACTCGACGGCCCGCTGTGAAGCATTTGCTCGGTTCTTTGCGGACAAAGTCGCTTTGATCCACTCTGACCTGGACACCACGTTAACGGCAGTCTCAGAGGATGTAACACGAGCATCTGCTTGTCCGATTTGTTGGATTCATTTCAATTGGTGAAACCTGAGGATGTGGACAAGGTGCTTGGAGGGATGAGGGCGACCACATGCATCCTAGACCCCTGCCCATCCTGGCTTCTCAAAGGAGGCCAGAGGGGGATTGGCCGAGTGGGTGAAGGTGGTGGTTAATGCCTCCCTTCGGGAAGGCAAAATTCCAGCCAGCTTAAAACAAGCTGTAATAAAACCGCTGTTGAAAAAACCATCACTGGACCCCACTAAATTCGACAACTATCGGCCAGTTTCCAATCTCCCCTTCTTGGGCAAAGTCTTGGAACGTGTGGTGGCCTCACAACTCCAGGTATTCTTGGTAGACACGTATTATCTAGACCCAGCACAGTCTGGCTTTAGGCCGGAACATGGTACTGAGACAGCCTTGGTCGCCTTAGTGGATGATCTGCGCCGGGAGCTCGACAGGGGGAGTGTGTCCCTGTTAGTTCTGCTGGACCTCTCAGCGGCCTTCGATACCGTCGACCACGGTATCCTTCTGAGACGCCTCGCAGGAATGGGCCTTGGTGGCACTGCTCTGCAGTGGCTCAGGTCCTTCCTAGAGGATCGTACTCAGAAGGTGTTGCTGGGGGACAACTGCTCTACCTCACAACCATTGACTTGTGGGGTTCGCAGGGCTCAATATTGTCCCCCATGTTGTTTAACATCTACATGAAGCCGCTGGGAGAGATCATCCGGAGTTTCGGGGTGCGGTGTTATCTGTACACAGACGACGTCCAATTCTGTCACTCCTTCCCACCTACTACTAAGGAGGCTGTTCAGGTCCTGAACCGGTGCTTGGCCGCTGTCGAGTGGTGGGCGAACAAATTGAAATTGAATCCAGACAAGACAGAGGTACTCCTGGTCAGTCGCAAGGCCGAACAGGGTATAGGGTTACAGCCTGTGTTGGATGGGGTCGCACCCCCCTGAAGACACAGGTTCGCAGCTTGGGTGTGATCCTGGACTCATCGCTGAGCCTGGAACCCCAGGTTTCGGCGGTGTCCAGGGGAGCATTTGCACAACTAAAACTTGTGCGCCAGTTGCGCCCGTACCTCGGGAAGTCTGACTTGGCCACGGTAGTCCATGCTCTGGTTACATCCCATATTGATTACTGCAACGCGCTCTACGTGGGGTTGCCCTTGAAGACTGCCCGGAAGCTTCAGATGGTCCAGCGCTCGGCAGCCAGGTTGCTAACGGGAGCGGCACTCAGGGAGCATACCACTCCTCTGTTGAGCCAACTCCACTGGCTGCCAATCTGCTACCGGGCACAATTCAAGGTGCTGGCTTTAGCCTATAAAGCCCTAAACGGTTCTGGCCCCACTTACCTCTCCGAACGCATCTCCACCTATGAACCGACTAGAACATTAAGATCGTCTGGGGAGGCCCTGCTCTCGGTCCCGCCTGCATCGCAGGCGCGTTTGGCGGGGACGAGAGACAGGGCCTTCTCAGTGGTGGCCCCTCGGCTATGGAATGCCTTACCAGCAGACATCAGACAGGCACCTTCGTTGCTGGCGTTTCGGAGAAAGGTCAAGACTTGGCTTTATGAACAAGCGTTTGGTTAAACAGTGCAACCGAACATAGGAATGGCACAAGGATTATGAGAACGGATCTGATTTCACGGAGGCGATGTTTGATTTGTTAATTGTTGTTGATTGATGCTATTGATTTTGTTGTTATATTTGTTGTGTTTTAATTGCACTGACATTGTTGTGATAACCTGTACCATGTAAACCGCATTGAGTCGCCTGTATAGGCTGAAAAATGCGGTATACAAATAAAGCAAATAAATAAATAAATTAATAAATGTGCAATTCCAGGTGGTATTCACATTGTCATCCCATGCTCCCTGGGCTCAGGCAGCCCAGGAAGTTGGCATGACAGTGCCTCCCAAGCATTCTTGCCCCCTCCCCCAAATGAACCATTGCAGGAGGCAGCCTCCTTTTGGGTCACCCTCACTGATCATATGATGGAAGTTTGGAGAGATGAGGGTGGGCTTCCCACTCCAAAGCTCCATCACATAATTAGTGAGAACAATCCAGGAAGAGACAAGGCTCTCACAATGCTAAGGAGGCTTTCGGTTCATCGGGGGGGGGGGGGTGAAGGGATGCTTTGGAGCTTGTGCACATGCCTGACTTGGGCAGTGTGGACTACCTCCTGCCATGAAGGCGGCATAGGGAACGTAAGTATGGCCATGATGGAACTCGAAAATAGCATTTTTGTGCTGGTTCGATCTGCGTTTTGCACATGTGTAGAAGTGGCCTTTATTAGAGTAGGTCTCTAGGAATGTACCCTGAACTGATGCCAGCTTACTCATTTTTTTGCTCTCCATACTATCTGTTTTTTTCACTGACAAAAGTGAAAAACCCTCACTATTTTCATGTTTTCCTGGAGTGCTTTGCTGTGAGGTTGCTTCCTTGTAGAGAGAAAAAGTGGGGTATAAATAAGCATAACAACAACAACAACAACAACAACAATGATTTTCCAGTACTACGAGCCATTGTGGGAAAATCAAGATGGTGGATTCCCACCCATCAAAAGATCAGGTATGAAGTAAACTCGCCTTTAGCATAAGCTACTATATATTGCTGCTAGATAGAAAACTTTAGTGAAATTTTAAATCCAAGGAACAGAATATTTTCTATGCCTGACAGGTTTAAAGAGATGTTTGGAAAAGGCAGCTTAACAGTAAAAATGTGCAGTATATTTGCCTTTTGTTGCCTTCCACTTCTCCAAACTCAGGCTTTTAACTATGGATCTCACCAGACAGTGGGGGAATCCATGGGGCAGGAGGGGAAACCATTGGGCAGCATCCCACATCACCCCTTACCATCACACATTTTCCGTCTGCCCCTGACTTTGTCTTGTGCTGTCCCCAACTTCTTGAATGAGAACATGGGTAGTCAGTCACCCTTCGTCTTAGGGCAATTTCTGAATATACTGCTGAGCTGGCAGGACAGCCCTGTCAGAAGTAGCCCTGTGTCACTTGACGGTCTCCCGCAACTCTGTCCTGGCAACATCTTAGGATGGGGAAAAAGCCCGTGTTATGAGGTCAAAGAACTTATTTAATACTTGCTGTGAAACAAACAGACAGATAAACGAAAAAGAGATACACGTTTCTTATCAGATCTTGCAAGAAAATAGAAATACCTATTGAAGTCCAAACATCAACCCAAGTTTTTGGAAGAAGATGGACTCCTTTCAACGATGGAAATATTGACTAAGACCCATCTTTTCTTCAGTATTCATCTGATTTTTTTTCCTGTTCTACCATTTTACATTGTGAATGAAAAAAATGTTTCTATCACAGTTATTGCTCTGGAACTCAAATGACACCTAAGCAGTATATAGATAGGCAACTTGGTACTTTCAGGAAAGACACAAGCTTTAATCTACCCCCTATAATTAGCATTTACTGGAATCTCTCTCTGTGTTTTTGAGTAGCGAGAAATGTGGGAGGAGGTGTAGAATTAGCAGGTAATCTCATAATACAGTTGTTCAGTGTAAAAGAAGGTGAACTAAGGTCAAAAGGGGAAAAGAGGGAGAGGTGTAATCTTCCTAAATGTCAACAGAACTTGCCTACTTTTGTTTCCTTGCCAAAAAACATTGCAGTTTCATTTTATGTGTGATTGTGATGGCTATAAGAAGAAAAAAACAGCAGACTTTTGTGTATGTTTTTCCCCATCAGTACATCTGCATGTTGTACATGAATGTATATATTTTCTATATTCATTTTCCTTCTATATTGGCAATTTGATCCAGGGGGGCATTCTGTTCACATCATTGATAAGGATTAGAGCATGAGTACTCCAATTCTACTGGCCCTCATTCATTCTGGAAAGGAAGACCATGTTTTAATATGAGACCGAAAAGGAAAACTAATATCAATAGATTGGTTTTATTGGAAGATATTTCATAAACAGACAACCACAGAAGGGGAAATCCCCTCCTGTGTCATGAAACAATGCTGGGAGAGAGAATGCCAGGATATCTCACTCCTTGGGTATATGTAAGGAAGCACAGTCTTTCAGTTGCCATCTCCAAGCACAACCAAATCTGAAAATGACCAGTGCACAGAGGCTCAATTTTATTGGGGTTCAATTTGTTGGTCTTCAATAAGTCCATTGTTGCATTCAGGCTGATTTTTTATTTATTTCATATAAAAAGCATTGCATAGATTAGTATAAAACTGATAAAAATAGAAGGAGCACAGGCAGCTAAATATCTTTTGACCAAAAACGGTCAACAGCAATGGCATTGTCTGTAGCCTCCATCAATTCTTCCTCTGTACATGAGGTAGAGCATAGTGGACAAGTATACAAATGTGGAATTGTCTGTTCTGCTCCACAGTCACACAAGATGGAATATTCTTTTAGGAAGTGCCATTTTGCCAGGTTGTCTTTTGATTTACACACTCCACTTCTGAGTCTGTTCAGGGACTTCCAAGTTGCCCATTCTTGGTTTGCCCCTAGAGGAAGACCCTCGTGGGGGACCATCCAGTTGGAATTTCCTGATTTAGCTGCCCAGAGGAATATCACACATGGAACAGCAAATAGCACAATGGTTGCATATTAGTTCTTGACTGTAGTTCACTCACTGTTAGCTCTGACCATTATGTTCCATATGTGCATTTTCCTCATATGCTGCTTTTCAGAATACATCCTAACAGATTGCTGGGTAATGCATCTGCTGTGCAAATATAAACTATTTTGATGATTTTATGAAGTATGATAGTTTTACAAGGTGATAGATGGCTCAGCAACTTGATGCTTTGATCTCGTTTAAGTGACATCGCAAACTGAAACACAGAGAAAATAAACACATGCTTCATACTTTCAAATGTACATGATTTGATTATCTCAATGTTAACAACTTCAGTTGAAAATGGAATGCAAATTGGCAGCATCTAATTAATAGATCAATGTTTATATGTTAAGAGTAGATCATAGCTATGCAAGGTCTCATCTACACTTATCTCCGTTATGGGAAACAAAAAACAAATGTGACGAATGGTTCAGTGTGTTATTTAAAATGGATTACTACATATTTACCCCATTTGTAGGCTTTTGCCTACAAATCCATAAACAGTGCTGGTCTAGCTTACCTCTCCAAACACATCTCCCTTTATGAGCCAGTTAGAATACTAAGATCAGCCAGGGAGGTCCTGCTCTCAGTCCCACCGTCTTCGCAGGTGTGTTTGGCGGGGACGAGATAAAAGGCCTTATCAGTGGTGGCCCATCGGCTGTGAAACTCCCTCTCTCCTAGCTTTGGCCCTCTCTCTCCTAGCTTTTAGGAAACAACTTAAAATTTGGCTATTCAAGCAAGTATTTGGTGAATGATAGAGATATTGAAGTAGTTAAAGACAACCTCACGATTGGTGCAAGCTCTAAATGTTTTATGACGTGTCTGTGTTTGTTGTTTGTAAAGTTTTATAGTTTTAATGGTTTTAATCTACAGTCATATGTTGTTGATTTGATATGTGATATATTTTATATATGTGGGGCATTGAGTTTTGTCATTAATAAAAATGAAATAAATAAATAAATGGTTCTCCCATCTATCCACATTAAATGTGTATAGGTGGAAGGAGAACTTTTCTCCAGCTCAAATTAAAATGTGAATTGCAAAGAATGCAAGGAGTTTATAATACCTTTTTTGATAAAATAGTAAAGAGCAGAGACATCACACTGGCAACAAAGATCCGCACAGTCAAAGCCATGGTATTCCCTGTAGTAACTTAAGGATGTGAGAGCTGGACCTTAGGGAAGGCTGAGCGAAGGAAGATAGATGCTTTTGACTGTGGTGTTGGAGGAAAGTTCTGAGAGTGCCTTGGACTGCGAGAAGATGCAACCAGTCCATCCTCCAGGAAATAAAGCCCGACTGCTCATTGGAGGGAAGGATACTAGAGACAAAGTTGAAGTACTTTGGCCACATCATGAGGAGACAGCAAAGCCTAGAGAAGACAATTATGCTGGGGAAAGTAGAAGGTAAAAGGAAGAGGGGCCAACCAAGGGCAAGATGGATGGATGGCATCCTTGAAGTGACTGGACTGACCTTGAAGGAGCTGGGGGTGGTGACGGCCGACAGGGAGCTCTGGCGTGGGCTGGTCCATGAGGTCACGAAGAGTCAGAGATGACTGAACGAATGAACAACAACATACCATAAGGCTTTTGGAACTCATATAGATGAGTGTTAAACTATGGGTTTCAGCAACATTTACACATAAGAAACAGAGTTGTCTCAGCTCAATTAATAATATAGTAGAACAGAAATAAGGAATAGACTCATATGTTGTGGCAGTTCTGAAATTTCAACACCTAGTCCAATGTTCTTCCAGCAGATTAAGTTGCTAGATGAAGATATTGTCTAGCAAAAATAAGTTCATTCCTCTCTGCTTTTTCTAGCAATTTGACATTGTTTTCTTATTCTCTTTCCTGTCTTTCTCTCTGAAGACCTCATCTTGGTTTTCTTCTACCTTGTATTCAAAGATTGGTCTTGAATTTAATTCCTGGAGTTCACAGTAAAAATCAGCCCTTTTGAACATAGACTTTGAAGCTTTCTCTTTTGATCAACTGATATTTTCCTTGTGTTGATTTTTAGCAGATGTGATACATAAATGTTCCTGTAAATGAGGCACGGAATGGTAAGCCTAGAAAAGGTAATAATAAAATAGGGACAAGAAGTAATATGAATGGTTTGACAGAGACACTCATACCAAAAAATAAAAAAATAAATGCCTCTGGGAAGAAGATAAGAAGAAAATGAAACCGGTGGGAGACTAGAAAATTATATAAAGGAAAACATAAAAGAAAACACAACTAAGGTTCTGTTGGGAGATATGCCACAAATGCACACATGCAACATTTTATTTGGAAAGTTATAGATCTAAGAATTTCAGAAATAGCATAGGTGCTGCATTAAAGATATACAAGTACTTTTGATCTTTGAGATCTTCTGAAAACTGCAGAAGACATGGTGTCTGGCTATGGTTACAATAGCAATACCTAGCATTCATAACCATTTCTCCAGGTATTTGAAGTGTTTTGTAGCATAATCTCAATAAATTTACAACAGACAGGTGAAACAGAGCACTATTATTATCCTCATATTGAGTACAAGGAACCGAGAATGGAATTAAAATGATTTGTCCCAAAGAAATTCATAAAAAAATAGCTTACAGTCCCCCCTAGCTTTTCATAATCTCATTATATGCCCTCTAGCTTTCCCTGCTATAAATAATTACTTTATCCAATGAGATGGAAAATCTGTAGCTAAGCAAAAAGTGTAGACCACAATATTTCATCATGTACAGATTGGTTCTTCATACTTCTGCCAATGCTCTGTAAGCCTCATGGCAGTTTTTAAAAACCTCCAACTTAGAATTTCAAAACTGTCTTTTTATATCCTTAACTTGATTTCTTTTCTTGTTTTTTAATTCTAGTACTTTCCACTTACAGGAAGGCTTTTACGTTGCCATCCAATTCTACAAGCAGAACGCTCTAGAATTATAAATGACAACATTACATTGCAGGGAAGAGGGTAAATGAATGGGAATTACTTCACTGTATTGCAAGCCAGGTCTAATAAGATGATTATTCACTGGCAATTTTAATATTACCATTATTAGTTTGACTAATAAAAAATAGCAAAATATTTTTTTTGTGACCTGAGACACATAATGTGGCTCTTTATTCCATTTAGATGGTATGTTTATTTATTCCAACATTTTTTTCTTTTTCTTATAATGAATGAAATATCAGACTACATTGACCAAGTTCATTATCGATCCTACTACTCTCCTACACCAATCATGTTAATGAGTAAACACCTTCCAGGAAAAAAAAATCAATGAAATTATTTAGATTTCCTATTATGCAAAACTGAAAACTCAAGACAATGTTCTCAACTCCTACAGCTGTGAGATCCATTTTCTTTTCCTTATCTTGGTGCACTGTATCGAATTCAGTGTTTTTTTATTGATAATAAATGTAAATAAGTCATTAACAGGTTGAAAAGTAATACAGCTGTGAGTGCTGTGGAAATTCGTATTTTGCTGTGTCTATGTGTCTCTCTGTGTGTTCCTGGGTGAATTTAGAAAGTGGACTTCAGCTGAAGAAAGCTTGAATACATCTTTGGTGGGTACATCTAGCTTCAGTTCTGAGCCCTCACGGGAAGATAGGATGGAAGATAAATAAAGTTTGTTGTTGTTGTGGTATGTACCCGCCAATTTCAATGTTTCTTCCTTTTGAGTTGGAATATCTCAGGTTCGTTCTACACATGCCTAACAACCCAGAAGTAACCAGGAAAAATGGAAGTGGGGTGGCTAACGAAAGTGCGGGCGGAATCTGTTTAACAACTGAAAAACATGTGTTTAAAACATGCGCTTAAAACCCAATTCGTCCCATTAAATGTGCACCTTCACATGACTGTACTTTGCTAAAGCCATGCAAAACATGTGATTTCATCCACATCCCCCTTTGTGGACTGCTCAGGCTTTCAAAATATGGAGCCATGGACACACAGGTGGCTAAAGGGAAGCAGAATTGGAAAGCAATTAGAAGTCTCTGCAGCCATTCCTTTATTTAGAACTTTATAATATTAAACAGAGCTTGAATTAACAAGGAATTACACAAATGGCCTGAACACATTTTTAAAAGTTCTTGTTTGCTTTAGTCTCAGATTTCGGTTTGCCCTAATGTCAGAGGAATGCACTGGGATAAATCCCCATTTACTGTATTATATTAAAACTACTTTATAAGAACCAACATACTTTTCCAGCTTTAAAAATAGAGTCTTCACTTGTTGCACACTTGTCTGAAGTGCAAATAGTATGAAAGAGTATTTTAATACATAAAATAAACAGACAGAAAATTTAATCAAAATCAGTACTTGTTGTATAATAAAGAGCACACCAGTGTTATTTAAAATTAAAAATTCTTAGCTCTTCTCTCTAAGGCACTATTCAAGCATATCAGATTAAATGTATCTTTCTTAACACCCCACATCCAAAGTTTTGGCACAGAATTAACAGCAAGAACACCTTTAACCCACAAAGCTTATTAACAGAAAAGCTGTTATTAAAAGCAAAGCTTATTCCCTCAGATTAAAAAAAGTTTATCTTATTTTATGTATTGCATTTAATATTCAAGTACTGAAAAGGAGTACTACAATACTTTGAAACATCCTTCAATTGGGCTGGATAAAGAATGCTATCCTACCCATTAGTTTGCTTCAGTTTCCTTTCTTTGAACAGAAGAGGATGAAGGGAGTATTCCAAATTACAAATCAAAGTCCCTTTCAGGTCAGAACATATTGTGCTATTTTCTCCCTTTGTTCTGACATTTCTTTGAATGTCAAGAAATCAACGTGGTGCCATGGTTGAAGTGTTATCTTAGGACTGAGGAGGCCGTGGTTTACGTCTTCACACATCATACTAATCATCACCTTTTAACCTGACACAGAGTTTTTTGGAATATAAAATGAGAATCACATTTGCTGTACTGAGTTCTTTGGATGAAGAATGGGATAAAATATAAGAAATGACCTGAAACATAAATACATAGGACAATTGCGAAATTCTGTTTTTTGCTGTCTGCATCCTACTTTTTTTTCTTTGTTCATGGTCACTTCCAAGGAAAATGACGAATAATATAATTAACCAGAATAAACTTCAATGGCTGTGGGTCTTTCCTGAACGAACAATTCATCAACATGATAGATGTGAGTTAGGGAAGGGTAAAACATTTCTCATTATAAGGTTTATCTCTGGGGTTTTATCATAAGATACATCCACTTCTACTCTTGCAGATTAATTCCATCATCTCAGGATAGGTAGGATAGTAACCCTTGGACTTTGGACCTTCCTTCAGTCTGCCCACACTAATCCCTTGTAGTTTGAGCACAGAGTAGGTGGGAGATGGCATCTCATTTCATCTTATCTTGCAGAAGCATAATGAACCTCTTCGCCCTCTCATACCAGAAGCCACTGGGGCCTGATGGTACAAAGAAATGTCACCTACATTTAAGAAGGAGGAGGTCACACTTCTATTACTCCAGTGCTGTCTTGGCGCTGCATATAGTCCAGATCCCTCATATCAGTTGATCTGTATGCCAAAGTGTTCTGTATGCAGTGCAACTATTGGTAAAATCACGAAAATTGTATGGATAATTCAAATTTTTACCTGGTCCAATGCCCTAACATGCCAAACATATTTCAATCAAGTATGTGTTGACAGTGATTCGCTATATGTATGTGTGTGTGTTTCCATGGAAGCAAAAACCTTGTAAATTAGGAAACCAATTCTCTCCTCATCTCCAAAATGTTAGTTGGCACTTTCCATGAGTTTTACCATGACCAGCCAAATTTCTTTCAAAGGAAGGATGGGTAGATAAGAACAAAAACAGATTTTAACAAGATGTCATTACATTCCCTCTTTCTGTCTAAGCAATGGATATCAGGCCTAGTTCTCCAGTTGCATGATCTGAAGGTGTTGCTCCTGGTGACTCAAAGAGCAATACAATCTTGGGAAGAAAGACTAAGATCCCAGCAGGTGTGTGTGTGTGTGTGTGTGTGTCAGAAGCGGCTTGAGAAACTCCAAGACTCTTCTGGTGTGAGAAAATTGGCCATCTGCAAGGACGTTGCCCAGGGGGTGCCCCGATGTGTCACCATCCTGTGGGAGGGTTCTCTCATGTCCCTGCATGAGAAGCTGGAGCTCCCTGGAATCAAACCACCAACCTTTCAGCAAGCACAAGGGTTTAAGACACTGTGCCACCGGTGGCTCCTATCCCAGCAGTGTTGAATTCCTATTCCCACTGAGATTCCATGATGACTGGGTGCAAAATGGATCCCAATATGCTGAAATCAAGAACTAAATATGAGTTTATACTTTCTTGAACCTTTTAACTGTCAGTTCTTAATAAGAGAGGAACCTGTCCAAATTCTTTTTAAAAAAATACAAAGAAATATTCAAATGGATAACATTATAATAAAAATATAAACATATATGATGATTAATTGATGTTATTCAAAAACATAGGCATTCTGAAATGAAGTGTGTTATAAACCTGCAAAGAAAAAAGTAAGATTGATACTAGGTTTTTAAGACTATTTTAAAATTTTCAATGCCAAAATGAAGTCAGTTTCTTGATATGAAGACAAATTAGAAAAGATGTTTGCAAACAAAACCGCTTAGGATGGGTAAGAAAGGAGGAGTAGGGAGCCAGATGGTATTCACAAATGAAGGATTCACATTTGGGAAACAGGTGTGCACATCTGTTATAAACTTTTAGTGTTGATTTCTGCCAGTGTTTTAGGATGCAAATCTAAGTTAATTTTTAAAAAGAATTTTATTAGCTGTATTTTTCTTTGAATCACAAAACATTTACAATATGGCAGTCAAAGGTTTCACAAGGAGAGGAAAATGGATGGAGGACATGTGTCTCTCCCCTCCCACCCATTTCCCTACATCATGTTGGAAGCAGATGGAATCCTTTCTCATTGTTCCTTACTGTCTCTATATTATAAATTAATGCAGGCATATGTACTATTTTGCTTTGTTAAATTCTTCAAAGGCCCCCAGACCATATGGAAACTTTAGGCTGAATACATTAGGAACGAGAATATATGTATTTATTGTTTACAAATTCAGAGTTTAGTAACTCTTTTGTTTTGTTTGAAAATATGCACTGGAGCCAAAAGAAAATGATAAATAAATTGATATTTTTATTACTGGAAATTATAAAGATTGAATTTGTTTTTAAAATATTTCCCATTAACTGTTCTGTACACAATCTAAGCTAAACAACTGCACGGATAGTGTTCTGTCTCCCAGGAGACTGATTTGCGTGGCTTTTTTAGTTGCTTGGAGTGTCTGCACCTTGGCTTTCTCTCAGGAGCTGCTGCAGCCTTGCAAGGCCTGGAGGTTAACAGTCAGAGTTTGCAAAGCCAGTCTACAAAGCTAGTCTGCAGGCCTTCTTTGCAATGATTGGTCTTGGGAGCAGCCCTTTGAGCCCGCCCCTGCTCCTGGGGAAGGACTTCCATTTTGGAGTCCTCCCTGCCTTCAGTTTGGAAAGAAAGTCCTGATGTGCTAGAAGCTATCAAGGAAACCCTAGAGAAAACCATCGCAAGTACTAAACTAAACTAAACTGAATAAATTGGGCTGTAGATAAAAGGTTAAATAATTTAGGATAGAAAGGTCAATTAGGCTATAGATAGAAAGAACTATATATAAACTAAATATAAGTAAATTGGGCTTATAGATAGATAGATAGATAGATAGATAGATAGATAGATAGTAGGGCTGGGCGGTTTCGTTCGTTAATTTCATAATTCGTTATTAATTCGTATTTAAATTAGCTTACGATGCGATATTGAGCCATTTTGGAATAGTGTGAGGAGTTAAATAGATTCGAAACAATTTTTCAACTTATTTCGTAATTGTTTCGTAATTGTTTCGAAATTGTTTCGAAATTGTTTCGAAATTGTTTCGAAATTGTTTCGAAATTGTTTCGAAATTATTTTCACATGCCTGGTGCAAGTTTTATAGTTGTTGTTTGTTTTATCACACCAACAGTCAACAACAGAGGGAGAGGGAAGCTTTAGAAGTTCCCCCTGTCCCATTTGGAGGTTTTTTCAGCATATTTTTTAGCATATTTGGAGGGTTTTTTAGCATATTGCGCAATTGCGTCCGCCATTAACAAATCGATTCAAAATTTACGAAATTTCGTATATTTCGAAATTTTTAAAAGGAAAATTTTGGAATTCTTTAAAGAAACGAAACATGATGGAGCCCTTAAAAATGAATCAAGTTTAGAAACAAATTTTTCCGTCGTTACCCAGCCCTAATAGATAGGCTTAGGGAGCTATTGAGCTATAGAGTTTATTAAGCTATAGAAAAACAACTGAGTTCATAGAATTTTGAGATAGAATTGAGTTAGAGTTATAGATAAAATTTAAGATAGTTATTGAGCTCCATTTGCCTCATCTTTAAACTAACCCTGGGCTGGAATAGGGAAGGCCTATGCCTTCTATAGATAGTGGTTCAGGGTTAGGGTAGAAATCTCAGGATTTTCTACCATTTGAAGAAAGGCAACTCAATGACTGGAAAAGAAAGAAAAGAATAGCTATATGGTTTCATCGATTGATTGTCTGTAACTTCGTTAAGCTGAGCCAAGTCTACAAGGACTTTGTTAATAAATATTCTGTTTGTTCTTCAATACTCAAAGTGGACTCAGTTACTTAGAAAGTTTAAGCCCTTTAAAGAAAGATTCCAGCAGTCCGCTCAAACAAAAGGCAGCACATCATAGTTCCATCTTTACGGTGTTTGGGTGTGACGGCACAGATAGAGCTGAGACTAATAAATCCTTTGTACATCTATGTGTTTAGCCCATAAAAATCTCTTGTACATGTGGAAACGGATTTTTTCCCCCTCCCAATCTATCTCCATTGTCACTACATTCTATGACTCTCAGAATCGGATCCACTGGAAAAAATACGTCTTGATCTGCAACAAATGAACAAATTCTTACACTGTCTTTCAGGCTACTTCCCCAAATCTTATTTTAAAATAGTAGTACAACTAGGCTTCACAATTATTTGTTTTGCTAGAAGTTTTGAATAATTACAAACATTTTCTTTGCCTAGGTTCAGACAACATTGGGATTTCTTAATTGACTTATGTTTTATTGCTATTGTTATGATTTTATGTATGTTAATGCTTTTAAATTGTACTTGTGCTCTGTGGCATTTAATTTTGCCTTGTAAACCGCCTCAAGTCGCCCGAGGGCTGAGAGGGGCAGTATACAAATATAATTAAATAAATAAATAAATAAATAAATAAAGGGAAATCATTGCTAATTAAAGGCTCTTCTGTTACAATGTGACGATAGCTTGGTTTATGGCAATCTCATATTGTCCAGCGGGGACAAGTTTATTTTGCCAATTCCATATTTTTGAGATTCTTTTACATTATAAAGATTGTCATGATTAGTAAAAATAGCATCATTTAAACAATATTTTCATTGGAGTGTTGTGTTGTTTCCAGGCTGCAAATACATTCTTTGTTGGAAAGCATGATATATTGGTGTGTGGTCTGCCATTCCAGGATTTATCACTACTATCTTCCTAGAGGTAATAATATAACCCTAACCCTAGAGGTACTATGTCAAGGAGAAATCATTGCCCCCGTGTAAGAGCAATTTTTTTCCTACAATCTACAGGTGCAAATTCAGGATTTTCAATTACAGGCAGTTCCTGAGTTAAAAACATCAGATTTACAAATGGCTCGTAGCTAAGAACAGGGGCGAGACAAGAGGAAGTGAGAGAAATCTACCCTAGAGGAATGGAAATTCTTTCCTGACAGAGTTGGCATTTGAGAAAATGTGTCTCAGCTGAAGCTTTATCACCAATCCTTGTTTTCCCAACAAAATCAAATTATCACTGGGACAGAAAGTGACTTTAAATCTTCTGTATAAGGGTACAGACAGCAAAGCAAACACCACAGGGCTGTTAACCTTTCCCTATACTATCCAAAGCAATATGTCTGGAGCAATGTTTCTCAACCTGTGGGTCCCCAGGTGTTTTGGCCTACAACTCCCAGAAATCCCAGCCAAAACACCTGGGGACCCACAGGTTGAGAAAACATTGCTCCAAACATATTGCTTTGGATAGTATAGGGAAAGGTTAATCTTCCCTACTTACTGTTAGGATTTCTGGGAGTTGAAGGCCAAAACATCTGGGGACCCACAGATTGAGAACCACTGGACTGGAGTAACACTTTAAAATGTACCTGTTCTGACTTATCAACAATTGTATGTATGCATAGATGTTACCATTCAATGCATTTCTTCATTGAGCTCATGTAACATTTCTTCTTAATTTCAGCTTTATCAGATAGCATATTTCTATTTTTCTTTTTATAAATTCTGGACATGTTTAATTTATCCTAAACTCCAACAAAATGTGCCCCCCCCCAAAAAAAAATCACCAAGATCATTATGACATTCCCAAATGAACAAATCTTGATCATATAATGACTCTTTACAAGGAAGTCCAAATTTGCATATTCACTTTAGACACATTGTGCCACCTGAACTCCACTAAATGTCCAGTTAATCAAATTCAGGGTGATTAAAGAGCCAGTGAATAAAAGCCCAGTTAGACAAATCTAAGATAAAAAAAACATTGAATTAAAATCCAGTTAACCAAATTTGGAAAGATGAAAGACACCCAACAAATACAAGTCAAATTAGCAAATTCAGCAGAACAAAATAATTGAATGTCAAATTAAATCGTGGTGAACACAGCCAAATTAACCATAAATTAGGATGAAAGCACACCCAATTCCAACAGCACAGCATGAAGTGGGCAAAAAGGAAGCAATCAAGTTTAATTCTAATTGTTATTAATTGCTGTTTAGTCCATTTTGATTTATGGCTCTGAATGAAAAACCTTCAAGACATCCATGCTTCGATCTTGCAAACTGAAGGCCGTGGTTTCCTTGACTGAATCTGTCCACTTGTATAATAAGATATTCCTCTTTCCTTACTGTCTTTCACATTATTGTATTTTCTAGTAAATCTTATTGTCTTGTGATGTATCCAAAGGATGCTAGCCTCAGGACCCTTCCAGACAGGCCCTAAATCCCAGGATCTGATCCCAGGTTTTCTGTTTATTCCAGACTATCTGTCGATGCAGACTCATATAATTCAGTTGAAAGCAGAAAACATCTTCTGTCCAGTTTTCCTAACCATACATAGAAATTGGAGATACACGGGTTGTACTGAAAACAATGCTTGTCAGATCATAACTCCTTTATTAAAAAATACAGGACATAAGCAACTACCTACATATTTATTTATTTATTTATTTATTTATTTATTTATTTACGTCATTTCTATCCCTCTCATATCAGCTTGAGGGTAACTCAGGGCAGCATACAAGTCGGCAACAATTAAATGCCATATATAAAAATACATACATCGATAAAAGCAGCAGACATCATCATACATTTAAAAACCATAAAAAGCAATAAATAATAAAAATTATAAAAACTATGTCTTCTTGTTCAAATCCTCAACCATTCAATTGTCTTAGCCATTCCAAGTTCATTTCCGATTTCAGTTTCTCTACATATGCAAAGCAACTCCCTTTAAATCCACTCAACAAATTCACTTTGGAAAAACTTTTACACTGCTGCATCCCCAAAACTTTTCTTTCATTCAACTAAATAAGTGAAGGTCTGTGGGCATCCCATCAGGGCTTTAAGGTGGATGTGTCACTATTCACCATTTGTGAAGGAACCTATAATGTTGCCAAAGAAGTGTAGGGTTATGCTTTATTATGGTTTACCTGAAATCTATCCAATTGTTTCTGATGTTTTTACTTACAGATAACTTCTCAAAGTTCCTAGAGTGTGTTGCTATTCAATATAGTAGTTGTCATTCATTGTTGACCAATATTCAAGGCAATCAAGCAGAATAATCTCCTTGTCATTCCAAATGAAATTCTTTATCATCTTCTGTGCTTAGCACTGGCTTTTCGATTTCTTTGATCTAGGAGAGGTGGAGTGCTTCCACTCCATAGGCTGATTCTAGACCTCTGGGTCATACTGCCTAGATCCCATTAATAACACAAATATTCCTAAAATAGATGTCTTTGGGTTTTTCAAATGCTACAAGCTGTCTCTTCTCTTTCGAAATAGCTGTTACTGGATGAGGAATCCACTTGGCACACATGTTCCTGCATCCAAGATTATGGTTCATTTGCTCAAGAGTACTGTGACCACAGCCAAATTCCTCAACAATCTCTTGAACAATCATATGCCAGTCTGCACAAATTATGTTGTCCACACTGTTTTAGTTTTCATTGACTGTAGTCTTGTCTTCAATGCTGGGATAATCTTTTTCAAACATTTCCATCCATCTCCCACAACACTCTCATCAGTTGTCACCTCACCACTCATATTTCCAAGCCTTCTGTGGATGTTGGCAGCATTACATCCTTCTTTGGCCAAAAACGAAATAACCGCTTTTTGTTTCTGTTCCATATTCATGGTTATTCCACAACCAGAAATAAAGAAACCATGCAATACTCTAGCTGGTGGTGTAATAGCATAACTCATGGATCAATAGTTTCAGAGAAAATGGAACACAGTCATTACTTACAGTACGATCCTCGTGTGATAGCATAGAAGATCAATTGATATCCAGCGATACATCTTTACACTTGAGGTCCTTATCTGGATTTTTCAAACCTGCCTTTCTATGTCTTAATCTTCTTCTGAGTTCTTGACTACAGTCTCTGTTTTGATTAATGGCTTAACCATGATAACAGGAAACCATTGACTCTTTTGATATCTTCTTCATCTAGTGTAAACATCTGTAAATCATCTGTGGTCATTCTTTTTTTTTTATCTTAATATTCAGCTATAACCCTGCTTTTGCACTTTCTTCCTTGAATTTCCTCAGCAGTCATTTCAAGTCTGCTTTGTTATAAAATATTGGGAGCTTGTTGTAAAACATTGAGCATCACTTTGCTTGCATGGGCAACTCATGCAATGCTTTAATTATTATGATAATCCCCGCAAAAATTCCTAATTAACCTCAAATATGGGGACTGGATTAATGCCATGCTGAAAGTGAAATGAATAGGAAGGTGAGTTGGTGACAATAGTAAAATGACTGACTACAGATTAAATTCCACCACAAACAAACAAGCAAGTAGGTTTGCTGGATATCCCTAATTGTAAATGATGTCCCTTATTTGACAGCTTGAATTTTTTTCCTTTTATAAAGGCTGAACAGGAAGCCATAAACTCATCTATATTGGAATAAAGAAAGAAAAGTATTTATCATGTAATATATCAATGTGGAAAATAGATTTATTTAACAGAAATAAATCATGGAAATCAATAAATCATCTGATATTTAGACAGAACACAAGTACGTTAATGGCTACTTCCTAATTGTCCAAATCCTGCATTTCATGAATTTCAATCTCCCTTTGAAAATCTGGAAGCACTATAAATCGCCTAACTTAGCCATGTAAACACTTTCTGAGAAGCTCAAATTTTCATATTGATAGGAGGTTTTTCATATAGATATTTTTTAAAAAATTATACAAATAGAAACCAAGAAATCCAAATGATGTGAAAATTTCCTTGTTTTATCTTTTGATATACTCCAGAAAATTCTTCCAGTCCATTCTAGGTGGTTTCATGGGATTTTGAGAAATCTTATGTGTTAAGATACCCATGTTCATAATATCCATTGTTTTTAGTAGCCATTGTTCCACCATCGGTATATCCTTAGATCTCCAGACTCTAGCTAGTATAATTCTCGCAGCAGTTGTAAAGTAAAAAAAAGTTTCTCTAAATTTTTATCTATTATAGAGTCTATAATCCCTAGTAACATTGCTTCTGGTTTAAATTTGATTTTTATGTCCAGGATTAATATGATCTTTTTAATATAATGCGGTTTTTAAAACTTTAAGTTATGGATAAAATTGAGTTTAAGATATTGTTTTCTTCATATTGTATATTTTTCTCAGTGAGTAGACACTAATAGATAAATCATATCTGTGAGGAAATAATCCTACTCTGAATTAACAATGGAGATATATGAATGCTATAAAGGAGGGAAACAATAGTAAAATATTTGAAATAATAGTAAAAACATATTTTAAACATATCATTTCCCACAAAATTAGCATTTTCTGCACAGCAAAGAGATTTTTCCATGGATTATTAGAACCTCATCACTTTGAGGTCTTTGATTACTTTGATGAGGTCCTATGGGGCAATTTGCCAGCTTCCATGGCAAATCAGCGGGGTGGCGGAGCAATCCACCTTTCCAGTATCACCGCTATGATATCACACATGGGGAAGAGTTATTATGTAGCTTCCCCCAATGCTGCCCCCATCGCATGACGCTTGTGCCCCAGTTAAGACATGGAGCCCTGCCAGAAGTGAGCCTGTGTCATCTGATGGGTGGCATGGGGCTCCATGGCTCAACTGGGGCACAAGCATCCTATGATGCTGCTGAAGACCCATGCAATGAAGTTGTTAGTCTGTGGAGTATCAGGCCAGTCTTTTGTTTCACTATTTGTGACATGAATGTTGCTACCCATCACCTTTCAGACACAGTTATTTTGCTTGTAAATGCTATGACATAGCCTTCAAGCGACCCAATTTAGGGGCTTCAGGATTACATTTATGCAGATGACACTCAGATTTTCCAGAGTATTAACTCCATTCAAGCCTCTTAGTGGGAAACTATCTGGCTTTGAGGATGACCAAACACATTATTATGCTGAATATGATTAAAATTGAGATCTTGGTGTTTCAGTAGCCCTTATTTCATGGCCTCCACCATTTTGTATCATTGACCCTGTCTTGGTTACCAGGAGCCTCTAGATTTTGTTGGATGGTGATTTCTCCCTACATCTTTTGACAGCAACAGCATGCAATTTCCATCTTTTGAACATCAGTAGGTTTTTGACTATCTGCTTGGCTAAACCTGGGTTATATCATGTCTGGATTATTATAATAGCCTACTGGTAGACTTGTCCTCTTGCTGTATCTGCCTAGATATTCACATGTCTCTTCTCCACATAGATCTTTTCACTGGATATCAGCTCAGGCTAGTGACTGAATAAAATGTTTGGTTCTGGTATTTAAGAATCTACATATAATCTGGCAGTTCAGCTAAGAATTTAAGGTCCACAGGTGAATAATTATTGTCTGTTTCACTGATGTATGCAACTCTGTCATGGCTGCTAGCCTCTCAGGATTTCACTCCACATCTCTTTCTTTGGATCTCCATTTGGGAGAATCTCCCTTATTTTTTAAGGGGATAAAGTCTGTCAAGTTTGATTTAACAGAGGTTTTTCAGATGAGTAGTCACTGAGGTTTGTGTGTTGGGGATTTCATTTCATGTATATTTACAGTGTGATATTTTATCATCCTTATCCTTCATTGTGTGAGCAGATGATCTGCCTATTGGTGAAAAGAGCATTATAAATAAACATCATGATGGTGATAGTGATGATGGTGATGATGATGTTGGAGATGATTGGAGCAATAGGGAAGTGACCTTCTGAAAATACTTATATAAGATCATCTTTGGTTCCAATCAATTATGTTTAAAAGCAACTCACACATAAAATAAGCTAGACTTGATTAATTTTCTCAAGCAAAACTGTGTTTGTGCAGCTTTTAAGGAATTCTACACCTTACAGAAAATAGCTAGTAGACTATTCTACTGCACGATAAGGATTCAGAGTACAACTATTCATATTACAATTGGAATGAAAATGTTTTATTCTATATGCAAAATATTAAAGTACTGTACCTTAATTTCTTTTCCTAGAACTAGTTTTATATTTCAGTCACTTAGAAAAATGCACTTTCTCAGTGGTGCATGCCAGATTTCAATGCATTTCATCTTACGCACACAAAAGTTATAGTGTGCTGCTCTTTGAAAAACTGGTTTCAAATCACTGCTGTCGATGGCAGTTGGTTGTAATCATAGGCCTTGACAATTTGTTTTACTGAGCATTTGCCTTTGGCAAGTGGACAGGGTGGTGGAAGGTGTTTTCCTTTTTTTTTTTACTTTGTCCTTTTACTTGCCTGAGGCTGATGTTTGAACAGAGAAAGACAGATCGTGAAACATTTGCCGTGAGAGCTAAACTATTTTGTTTTGCTTCGTATCCTCAACTTGGGTCAATGTATACATTACTTTCTGAAAAAGGGAGGGCAGAGAGAATGGGATTTTAACTAAACGAAATTAGACAAGGGAGAAAAAACATCTTAATCTTAACGTGTTGTTGATGGCTCACAGCCCCTAGCTTCCTTCCAGCCATTCACTCTTTCAGGTCCCTGGTTGACTTTATTGAATAGCAATGTCATTGTTAAAAGCATTACAACTCTGAATCCAAAATATAGACTTTTCACAATCAAACTGAAGATATCTTTGAGGTATTACATTTGTTTTCAGTGTCCTTTAACCATTTCCATGGTTATTCATACACACAGTCTGCCCATAAAAGCCTGTTCCTAAGTATTTTGTTCCACGAATCTGAAGAACTAGGCATATACTGTATCCACTCTAAAGAGTTATAGCAATTTCATACCACATTAAAGATCATAGATCAGTGCTCTGGGATTTGTATTTTTATGGGATATTTACCTTCTCTGTCAAAGAGCTCTGGTGCCACAGCACACTACAAATCCCAGGAGTCCATAGAATGGAGCTATGGCAGTTAAAATGGTAGCACTCTGCTGAAATTCAGCAGTGTGGATGATCTCGTAGTCTGTGAAAGCTTATGTTCTCTCGCTTAGGGCTTGTTTACACTGGCTGCATACCCTGGGTTGAGTGAGAAGACATTCCTGGATATCTACATGATAAGCAATGACTTCAATTCTTTAACATGAGATAAAATAAGTTCAGCTCTGTCTAAGGAAAGTTGGAGAATACTTTGGAATTTGGATAAACCTCCAGAACAATCCCACATTTTTGGCATGTAGACAGCATGACTGGATCCTATGTAGACCACTATGCTGCCCATATAAGCTGCCACCATCCCCTTTTCCTGGATTCATCAATACAGAAAAAGGGGATAGATTAGGTCCATGTTTCCATTGCTTCTTCAGACGGCTGCAGATCTCCAAGAGAAGTCCTGGCCTTTGTGGGCATACTGTATTAACATCAGCAGAGGCACCCATGTGACTATACAAAAGAAAATTGGTCACTGGGTTGTTGTAGGTTTTTCGGACTATATGGCCATGTTCTAGAAGCATTCTCTCCTGACGTTTCACCTGCATCTATGGCAGGCATATTCAGAGGTTGTGAGGACCCCACATCCTCCGAGGATGCCTGCCAGAGATGCAAGCAAAACATCAGGAGAGTGTGCTTCTAGAACATGGCCATATAGCCCAAAAAACCTACAACAACCCAATGATTTCAGCCACGGAAGCCTTCAACAACACAGAAAGGCATCAGACTGACCACCTCCCTCCTGTCCTTTAGAAGGAAACTCAATACTTGGCTGTGGGACCTTGCATTTGACAATTGAACAGGGGCTTGTATGAAAAAGACATAAGCAATTTCGAAGTGACAACGAATTGACCTGGACCTGGATTTCAATTGGCATGTTTCAACAACTGTTTAATGTTTTATTTTAATGAATGTTTTGATTGTTCTTATCATTATGATGGCACCGAATGGTGTTTGTTGTGAGGCTGCCCTGAGTCCCCCCTCGGAGGTGAGGGGGCGGGGTACAAGTATATATATATTTGTGTCATCAGCAACCATACCATTGTATTACATTGTAACAGAACAAAACAAACAAACAGATAAAAAAACACAGATTTTGCAAACTTGGTAGTTGATTAAATGTCCTTTGACCAGTAGCTGGCCACTTGGAGTGCCTCTGGTGTTGCCGCAAGAAGGTCCTCCATTGTGCATATAGCAGGGCTCAAATAAATAAATCCTTCCCCTGTAGGAAAAAAGATTGCTCTCTTTGAATATTTGCTGAAAGACATGTTTAGGCTACGCTATGTAACAAAAAATTGTCTGTTCCTGGTTTGAAAGTGTTATTTCCTGTTTAATTGTGTGGTACGTACTTTAAAGGTAGTTGCTATACTCATTGTAGTCATTTTTTGACTGCCACAAACTATGTTGAATTGATTGAAACTCTATGAGATATTCATTGAAAAACGATACCAAAATGTGCTGCAGGATGTCCCACAAAAGTTTTTTTTTTGCAGTTTAATAAACATTTCCCATGTTTTGATGATATAACCAATTAGGAAATTAGGAAATTTATAACTCAGGAAGAATAATCAAATTAAATAGTGCTATTGAAGCTAACCTATTATTATTATAATCATGTGATGCAGCTCCTGCATGGCCTCAGGCACAAGGTAGGGAATTCTTTGGTTGTATTCATTTCATCCTCTCTCTCTCATAAACATATGTACACAAAAATGGATGTTCTAGGAGCTATGATATATGCATAGTGGCAAGATATATCTAAATATCTTTTTGGTCCAACAATATCCTTAATTTGTCCCCTCATATTGAGAACTGTGAGAAAGGAAGGGAAAGGGAAGTCTGAAATGTATTTCACCTTAATAATGTATTAGAACAATACTGCAGTGCTTCATCTTCTGTTATCTACCTCTTGGAAACTGCTTACTCTTTTCATAGGTTTGAAATTTCTTAGCTCTTTTCACTAACTGACTAAGCTCTTTAGGTTAGCATTTACTTGCCTGATGTTATAGGACAATGCATAAATAAATGGCAGTGGGTCTGACAGCTATATAAAAGGCTGCTGACCACAGTTGCAAAATTTTGTTCATGTTGATGCCATCTCCACCTGTAACTTGAAGTCAATTGAAACAATCAAGTGTGCAGTCAATGTACATCAGGAAAACGATACTCAAAACACTTCAAGCAGTAAAAAAAGGACCAAGACATTATGGATATCCTAACAGTATCCTGATGGGGTTTCAAACAGTAGCCCATTTCCTACACCATTTTCTATCAGGTGTGTAATTCTTTTGGAGGAAAAGTACTTGGCATTTTTCAGACACTGTATTTTATGACTGGTCTCACTGAAGTGAAAACACATTTTATTTCAGAGCATCTCTATTAAAGGAAAAGGAAAAGAAGAAAATTGTCACGTTGTTTAGGTAGAGATGAATCAAAACTCCCAGTTTTAACAAACAGTTTAATTAAAACAGTACATACTTGCTGGCTGTTTTTATAGTCCAAAATATAAAACACAAAGATAGCATGCAGCTACAGAATAAACAAAAACTGATAGCAAAGATAACTTCGTAGTCAAAAGGGTCCAGTCCAGTGGTCAAATGCCGAGAGTTCAATAACAGAGTCCAGGGATCAAGAGTCTATACCATAGTCAAAAGCCACTCCAAAGGTTCAAGGTTCCAAGATTACAGGAGACAGGTCAGGATGCTGAAAATCCAACTGACCTGAGGGAAAAAACCAACAGCAACCACCAACAAAATACAACAAATACTTTTCTCCCAAAGATCAGTGCCAAGGCTAGCTCTTTCTATCTAGAAACACCCAGCTGCAACCCATCTCTTGCATACCTCCACCCTTAATTGCTTTTACCCATGAACTCTTACTTACAGATTACTAAACCCTTTGCATTAACCCTTCCATCACCAAGCATCATCAACTGCAGAACATATGACAAAAGTGAAACCACCCACTAATACACACAAATACCTTCAGTACTTTCTAGAATTATATTGTTAGCTCCAGACTGCAACATTTTGAAATAGTTCGGAAACTAGTTTGGCAACCACATATGGCTTTTGCTTTCTGGGGTGGGGGGGATGAATATACAGGCAGTCCCTGGGATATGAACATCCAACTTATGTATGACTCCTAGTTATGAATTTGGGGAGAGGTGCTAGGTGGGTCCGGGAGCAGGCACACCCTCTAACAGTATACATCGGGTTTCTTTCTGATCAGCTGTGGCTGTTCTGTAGATTTCCTACCCTCCCACCAAGTCTGAATCAGAGCCCTGAGGCTCCCTTACCTACCATCAAGGGCACTTTTTGATGTATGGATATATTTTTAACTGCTCAGAG
This sequence comes from Anolis sagrei ordinatus, assembly GCF_025583915.1. NCBI lineage: Eukaryota > Metazoa > Chordata > Lepidosauria > Squamata > Anolidae > Anolis > Anolis sagrei. Next base: position 97,143,253 of record NW_026846588.1, on the reverse strand, counting down.
CTTCCACATGTTCAAATATTTGCTAGTGTATTAATAATCTACCCCATCCCTAACATCTCTAACTAGGGTGCACACAAAAACAATATATAGAACCTGTGCATGGATAATTGAAAGTGATTCAGAATGCATTGTATTATATTTTTCAAAATCCAATTGTCATGGGGATGGAAAGGGAGGTAAAATCTTCTGAATAAGGGCACAGACAGAAAAACAAATTTTACAGGGGTGTTGACCGTTCTCTGTGCTATCCAAATCTAAAACAAAAAATTGACTTGAGTTACAATTAAATAATGTACCTGCTCTGACTTACATACTTACATATGAATGCAACTAAAGAACAAACCTACAGAAACTATATTGTCCATAATCTGGAGACTGCCTGTAATAAAATGGTTTAATAATCCTACAGGTAGTGTGTGCAAAGTTGTTAGTATCATTGAACTGGGGTGGATATTGCTCTTGGGTTTCTAGTCAAAGGAACCCTCCTGCTACATGCTCCACCTACGGTTCTTCATCTGATATGTATCATAGCAAGAATAGCCATCCTGAGAAGTCTTTTGTACTACTTGCCCCGGGTCCCTGGGCTCCATCTATTGGGTAGTATTATGCTCCTGATATGTTCAGAACTGGGATCATATGTATTTATTTTATTCATTTACTTATTAAATTCTTTATGTCCCACCATATATCTTAGACCAGTGGTTCTCAACTTGGGGTCCCCAGATGTTTTTGGCCTACAACTCCCAGAAATCCCAGCTAGTTTACCAGCTGTGAGGATTTCTGGGAGTTGTAGGCCAAAAACATCTGGGGACCCCAGGTTGAGAACCACTGTCTTAGACCTACCTTTCTGTGATGGTGGAATTGCATACTCTTGTGAGGGAAGTGGACGTAATGTTGGTAGGGTATCCCATGTCAGACAAGCTTTTGCTGAGGAGACAGATTAAATGTTCCAGTCAGCTACTCCATACAGCAGTATTTAAGTTGATATGAATATAAAATGTGTGTGTGTGCATATAACAAATATAATAAATCACTAAAATAATCAATTATTCAAATTAACACTACACATTCCAAACTATAAATAACAATATGGGAGGCTGACAAGTGTTGCCTTTTGCCTCAAGGAAACAATGGAAGAAATAATAATCATATTGGCCACTGACAAAAACTGCTGGTCCACTTGTATCTGGCTTTTATTGAAATGAAGAATTGGATGACACTGTGGGCCATTCTTTTTCTTTCAAGCTATGATTTATGCTTTATGTACAGTCTCCCACACTTACAGTTTGAATTACATAGTATTGGTTTGCATAATGGATTATTTTATGATGCGTTATATTTATTTTATGTATGTATACATACACATTTTATATTTATATTCTAATTATATTCTCTTACATGGATGTGAAATATTTTCAAGTAACCACAACACATGAATGATAGTCAAACCATTAATGAACTTTTATGTTGTAATTTTAAATGTTTGTCAATTTGTCTGCCTGTTATACTATACAAATCCACGTGCTTGATCAGTCACCAAATATAAGGTGTTATCTTATGGATAAAAACAAAGGTTATAGTAAGGATCAGAACTTTATCTGTCAACTATTTCAAGTGCCCTTTAAACGTACAACTAAGATTCTGTTATGTCACTTGAGAATGCTAATTTATAAATTGTCTATCATCCCTTCCTCCCTCCCTCCTCCCTTCCTTCTTCCTTCCTTCCTTCCTTCCTTCCTTCCTTCCTTCCTTCCTTCCTTCCTTCCTTCCTTCCACATCTTTCTTTCTTTCTTTCTTTCTTTCTTTCTTTCTTTCTTTCTTTCTTTCTTTCTTTCTTTTTGAAGCTGCTTTGTTTTGTTCCATTCTGCATGAACTGGGAGATGAAACAAAATTTAGAATGCATATACTTCTAAATAATTTTAACTGCATTCAAATAATAGCAAAATTACCAACATTGGCATGGACAGCAACAGATAAATTCCTTAATAATGGCATAATTTAAAATACATGGTATGTTTTAAGAGTTCTCCTCATTAAAGAGACACCCCCATTCTTCCATCTTCTTCCATCACCCCCATTACCTCAATGTGAATTTTTTATGCGTAGTTCATATTTTATTTGTAGTGCAAAAATATGAAAGAAGAATACAGTGTTTAAAATGAAGAATATTTTTAACCAACAGAAACTTTCCAGTATTTCAATGGGAAGTCTAGGCCTCCTTTTGGCTGATGAGATAGTCAAGTTAATTAGGACTGTTGTTGCGTGCCTTCAAGTCATTTCAGAGAAGTCTAAAGTTTGGGGGGAGATAAATGACCTTGGAGAACCACATCCAGACCACGGGCCTTAATTTGGGGACCCCTGGTTTAATAAGATGCCTTATTACACAACAACAAACAACAACAACAACAACAACAACAACAACAACAACATTTTATTTATAGACCACCCTCTCTCCCCAAGGGGACTCTGGGCAGTTTACACAGAAAAAAGGCAAACATTCAGTGCCCAACTCAAATACAAACATATTAAAATAAACAGAATAATACAAAAATAATAACCATAAACTTGTGACAGAGAAATTAACACCAACATTAGGACCAAATTTGAATAATCAAATCACATTAAGTTCCCTATCCATCCACAGTGCAACAGCTCTGTTAAGAGCAAATCAACATCCAGGCACAACTCCACACATACACATAATGGAATTTTAAAAAAAGATGTAGGTTCAAACTCACAAAGATAAGTTATCCTTATTGTTATGAACATAATTACATTTTTGTACAAAAATTGGCAAAAAAAGGAATGCACTGTCCTTTGACATGGAAATGAAACAGATTAAAAAAACCACAAGTAGTTTCCCTCCTCAATGTAGGTAGAAGGTAATAAAATCTCACGTGAATCAAGGTTATGTCCTATTATTCTACTCACACCATTACCTGGAATATTGGTGTATAGCAAACAGACACACAGCATTTTGGATAGTAGCATTCCCTGAAATATTTATAACTATTTGTTTGTGCAATTGTTTTCCTAGGAACATGATGAACCTGCTGTTACTTTTCCTGTAAATTCAACTCCTTAATTTCTTTAATTATGTACTATAGTTGTCATGGATAATGGGGGTGAAACACAGAAACAATTACTATTCCATAAATCTGTAAACAAATTGTTTCACTGGATGGCAAGTTCTGAGGTTCATTAGTTTTACGTGAAATCATGGGAGTTAGTTATAAGAATTTTGTGAAGAAAAGCGAGCAGTATTTGTGATCCATTGTGCTTTTATGTAATAGATGCCAGCCTTTGTCAGACTCTACCAGCTTTCTGCCTAGCAGCAACTTAGGTAATGAAGCACTCATAATATTGCAATGTATCATTGAAATACTACACAACTGTGGATTGAGAGGTATTGCTCATCTACTAGTTTGGAATGTGTATAAAGTAAAACCATATATTTGTTATTAAATTAAACCAGATCATTAAATCTATAATGAAGCTATCAATTGCTCCATCATGTTCTTGCCCACATTACTTGGTTTTTTAATGAAATGCCAGGCTCCAGTGGTTATCCTGGGTATTACTAATGTAACAGATGTTTAATTTTACAGTCACTCACTCCCTAAAAGTTGACTTCTGCCTTGAGGTTGTAAAATGTAGTGGTCTGAGAGCAATTGACCAGAAAAAGTAGTTTCAAAGCAGAAACTAGTTTTAGTATCATCTTAGGAGTTATTATAAAATTGTTGCAGCAATGTCATGTTAGTGATTTTCTTGATTTCATTTTATGTGCTATTTATCTTGTTTTGTAAATGTCACTCCATCTAAAAGTGAGGAACATATGAAGCTGCCTCATATTAAACCAGAACATTAGCCCATTAAACCCAATATTTTCAATTGACAGTAATGACCCTCCAGTGTCTTGGGTGTCTTTCTTGTATGGCTTTGATTCCCAAACCAGATGATATCAGTATGTTCTGGTTGGTATGGTGATATATGACAGTGTGACTTAGTGTGTATTTACTACATTGATGCATAAAAGATGTAGATCTTCCAAAGGCCATTATCCTTCAAGGATTTCAGTATGTCCTATGATCATCTATCATACCCCTTTTAAATCTGAGCAATATACGCGGGGTATGTTTTAAGTAAGGTCCATTTTGTTGTAGACACTAGTAGTTCGCGCGCATACCGCAACGAGCGCATGCGTCGTGTACCGGCATGCCTCGGGAAAAACTGTGCTCAGTTTACGCTCTGTAGCTAACCTGTACGGTTCTGTTCTGTGCTTTAAAAATGTTTAAGACTATCAACTCACCCTCCGCATGTGAGGTTCGCTCAGTGATACGGTTTTTGTCAGCAAGGAACCTGCCTGCTGCAGAAATTCATCGACAGATTTGTGAAGTGTACGGTGATACTGTTATGAGTGAAAGCAAAGTGTGTAAGTGGGTATGACAATTCAAAGATGGCCGTGACAACGTCCATGATGAGGACCGCTCCGGTCGCCCTTCTTTGATTACAGTGAACTCTTGGTTATCGGAGCAGGCGGCAAGTTTTTATGAAGAGGGTATTTTAAAATTGGTTCTGAGGTATGATAAGTGTTTGAACAAACTTGGCAACTATGTCGAAAAATAGAGTGAAATATGTACTTTCTGAAAATAAATTTACGTTTTTGAAATAAACTTTCGTTGTGTACTTATGTTCAAACGGACCTTACTTAAAAAACACCCCTCATAGAAACTTTTATTAAAAATATAAGAAGTAGTGCTGATAATAACAATCATGATGTAAACTGCACATGTCTAATGTTTGTAAGAATTGAAGTAGACTGATCACCTCACCACACTTACCACATTCAGAATTCTAGGATGCTTCCAGCTTGTTTTGGGGAAGTGCCATCACACGACATTGTGTGACTTCCAGTGAAGGCCCTATCCCCAAGCATCTTTGGATGCTTCCTTCACAACAGAGGGGGCTTCCTGTGTTGTGCTGGCTCCAATAGAGCCAGCTTGGATCCTTCCCAGAAAGATGCCGCTTCCCATGTGTGATGGGGAAAGCACTGCTGAGAAGAAGCTGTGTACAGGATGACAGATTTGCCCCAATGCCTATCTTTCCTCACAAACAATACTCTGCCTGTCCTTTGTGATAAGGTCATCTATCTATAAAAACTTGTGCTGCAAATTTCTTCTAATTTGACCCAAAGATGTTACAACATTCCTTTGTGTGCTAAAGTATGTAACTTATCATGAACTAATATATTTTGAATGCAACCCACTTTTAATTCTTCAATTGCTAATACATTATTTCTTTTGATAAGACTCATAATAGTGGTCACCTCCCCCCTCCACATTCTCAGAAAACTATGTTAGCTTTTAGACTGTTATAATCAGGGACCCTAGTGCATGTGTCTCAACCTGAAATGATGAGGTGACACAGTCTGTGCTCTCCATGAGTGCTGGAGGCAGTCAGTCAGAGCAGCCCATTATAGCTCTTTCACTGTCTCATTCACTCACTTTCTGGTTTAGTGGAGAGCTTTATATCAGCAAAGAGTAGTAAAGGAGCAATGGAAACTTTCACCAGCACTGTAAGAAAAATCTCCATACTGCCGGAGAATGAGTAACAGAATTGAAGCGATCACAAGGGTCATCCAGTCCAACTCCATGCTGTAACACAGTCAAAGCACATCCTATATAGCGACTATGATGAACTGGAGACTTTGGGTCAGACGGGATCCTGACACTTTTTTCATACTTTCTGGATGAATTTAGCAACACGAGTAACCTATTTAATATGATATTTGATTTGATGCTTCACTCATGGTGGTTCAGATTCTAGAAAGGTTCGGAATCAAACTGTTAGTCTCCCATGACCACTTGCATTCAGTACTCAAAAGCTATCATAGTCCCTGCTGTTGCTTAAGATGAAAATGCAAACATATCAGCAGGGGCGGCTCAACCCATTACGCAAAGTAAGCATTTGCAGTATAGTTGATTTTGCCCAGGTGCGCTCTTGAGGCACTCTTGGGGGAAAATAGACCTTGACATATGTGAGTTGTAGTTACTGGGATGTATAGTTCACCTACAATCAGAGAGCATTCTGAACTCCACCAATGATAAAATTGAACCAAATATGGCACACAGAACTCCCACGACGAACAGAAAATACATATTGGGGGGGGGGGGATACTGTTTGCTTACCATTGAAAATTATCTAGGGCCGCCTCTGCATATCAGAAACTAACTGTTAATCAGGAGCATGAAAAGTAAACACAACAAATCACATGCAGCCCCCAGTGCTGTTTTTGTGGCCTCTGAGAGACTCTATACCAGGGTTTCTTAAACTGTGCTCCACAAAACCCTTGGGGCCCCTGCAAGTAATAGTGAGGGGCTCCACGGTGCCATGCTGCTCCCTGCCTCCTTCTCTTTGCCCCTCTTTCTCCTCCTCCTGTGAAATGCAGAGAAATTAATGTTTGGAGCTGCTAAAAGAACAGTTTATTGGCTAAATTCAAAGAGAACATTTTTACCACCTCTAGCTTTGGGAGATAAAATGTGACGCATGGCTGCCTTGGTCTATTGAAACCCAATCTCCCACTATTGAAGTAAATGAAACAGATATGGAAAAGATCTTTGCTGCAGGTATCATTTTTGGGTAAAATGTAAAGAACCTTTTTATGAAGAAGACTGATAGACCAGCATTCCATTGTGTGTACACAAAATGGGGCTTGAAGGGACTGAAGGATGGCATATATATTTTAAAATCTTTCAGAATCATTATAGAGCTAACTAACTGTTGTACATGAACACTGAGGCTGGATATGCACTGCCATATAATCCAGTTAAAGATAATCTGCATTCAGAACATGGATTATATGATAGTGTAGATGGGGCTTGAATGGGGTGGTTTTGGATCTCTGGGCTGCAGTTACATCCAAAATTAGAAGTAAACTTAATTAAATATAGTTATATTTACTTATGAGTAAGCATGTTTATGATATTGCCATAAATTTGATACACAATCAACCCAGGGATCGTTGAGGAAAAGATGGGCAATTCATTAGGGAAAACCTTAGAATATGCCTTGTGATATATATCTGAAAAGTGAATTTTAACATGTGGTTGAAACAAAGCTTTTGCCAAAGTCTACTTCTCACATGTGAATGGGTGGAATTATTTTTCAGTTTGATTTTCTGAAAAGCATTGGTATTCATTCATGTGACAGCTGCAAGTGTTCTATCTAAACATTAGGTTTGTTGTCTAAAGCATTCAATATATGATATTGATTATTCTTGTTTTGATAACCTTTTCATTGCATGGCTTCAATCAGTGTCAAAATGTTATGAGGTAATATACTTAACAATAACAACCATGTTAATGGCTATTGTGAATTCATTTATTGACAAGCATTATGTTGCATATCGGTGGCTGAGGTATGTGAGAGTGTCTTATCTTCCTGAAAGAATCTGACCATTTATTCAACCTTGTCTGATAAGCAAATAAATTGGGTGCAAAACCAAGGCATTTGTTTGGTATCATAATTTTTTTTGCCCCTGGGAGATCCATTCTAATTTCCATTTTGAAGCATGAAGAACTTATCACAGATCCAGGCAGAGGTGGCCCTAGGTGATTTTCAATGGTAAGCAAACAGTATTTTGGCACCCCCCCCCCCAACCAATCACTGATATATATTTTCTGTTTGTCGTGGGAGTTCTGTGTGCCATATTTGGTTCAATTCCATCATTGGTGGAGTTCAGAATGCTCTTTGATTGTATTATTTATTTATTTATTTATTTGGTACACTTGTATACCGCTAATATCTCAGCCTGGAACGGCGACTCATTGCGGTTTACAGCAGTTAAAACAATCTACAATTTAAAAACATATACACATACAATAACAAATTATTGGGCCACCAATAATAATCCCATATAGCTCGAGTTGAAATCACAATCCAGAATTCGTTGTCCATGTTTCCTGTCCTTAGTCATCAATATTCGAATTGCCACAGATTAGCCGAATGCTTGTTTGAACATTGTAGGTGAACTATACATCCCAGTAACTACAACTCGCATATGTCAAGGTCTATTTTCCCTCAAGAGTGCCCCTGGGCAAAATCAACTATACTGCAAATGCTTACTTTGCATAATGGGTTGAGCCGCCCCTGGATCCAGGAAAGACGTATCAGAGTATTCCTCATCATCATCATAATTCAGGATTATGAACCTCTACCCCATATATTAGGTTCTTTATACTTATAATAAACCCATGTGGCTAGCAAGCATTGTTTTAACATATGCAAGTTTAGCCAGTGTGCAGTGTATATGACTCATGCTATATATTGTTCCTTCAGCTTGTTAAATCTACCATTTGGGGGTCACAGTTTAAACTAACTAATACAAATGAGCAAAAACACTTCTTTAGAACTCTGGAAAATATGTCCAGTAATATGACATTCCTTTTAGGCTCACAATTTAAATACATGCAGACAAGTAACAAAAGTATTTCATGTTGCCCAGTGTACCAAATCACAAAATGGGCATTCAGGATCAGCTTGTCTTGATCTTATCAACAAACAGCAAATTATTTGCTTATGGCCTCTCATACTTGCTTGCCAAAGATATCATATGCTGCTATTTTGTTGTTCATTTCACTGAAATAAATTAAGCCTGGAGTGGTGTTAGCACAATGGCACCAGGAAATTAATGAGGCCTCTAATCTGCTTTATGCACCTTAAATATCCCTTTCCCATTCATCGTAAATATATCAGGTGCTTCCAGTGGGCATAGCACTACCTCATTTTCTTTACAACATAAATTGGAATGCATTATAATAACTAGAAGATATATATATATATATATATACATACATACATATATATATATATATATATATATATATATATATATATATATCCACGCCTACACACACACACACACACTTTTATTATTTCATGATAAGAACTGCCTGTAATAAAATCATCCCCCAAAACATGCATCTTATCGCTACTGAACTCATTAGCTTAGAACTGAACTTAATTCCTGCCGCTGAAGATTTGCCTTTCCCTTTTTTATGAGAGCAAATGAGTTTTTGAAATAGTAACTGTGCCAGGTGGCTTGGAAAGGTAGGGAACAAGAAGAAGAAAAAACCCTCAATAACACGAACTAAATTTAGAACAAGGCAATATGATTCCACATTTTTGATTTGACATCTTCTGCCTTCCTATACCCTTAGCATGAATAAATGAATGGATTGTTTATTGTACCAGCCACAGGACATGATATCAAATAATATACAACCCTTAAAAGTACAATAAACACTTTCTTATATAAACATTAAACTTATTCTATATACCGGCTCTTTAAAATTGCAGTAGCAGTGACATGACAACAATAACAACATTTGATTTGTATCTTAAGGGTATCTCCATTAGAGATACCCCTAGAGAATCATACCCTTCAACTATAATGAAATATAATTTAACCAATTCTTAACAAGGCTACACAAGACTGAGAGGCATTTGAGCATTTGTAATAGAAAGACATTTTGTTGCCTGAAGCAAACAAACAGGATGGCACTTCCTCAATTCAGTGAATCTCACTTCAGCACTGGTGATGGGACAGCGTCTATCAGTCCTTCATTAAGGAAAAGCTGGTTAGTTATGGAGTACTAGCCATCCCCTGCCACACACTGCTGTATATGTGCTTTGTGTGTTTATATATTTGTGTATATGTAAATATATATGTGTGTTTGCATTTATATATGTGGTTTTGCGCATGTGTTGTAATGTATTTTTTTATTTTTTTTGGCCTTTTAAGTCTCTTCTGCTGTGTTTTTCAGTGTTTTTAGGAGTGATGGTCACTCATTGGCCTGAGAGGTGTCTTGTATCCAGATTTGGTGTCAATTTGTCCAGTGGTTTTTGAGTTATGTTAATCCCACAAATGAACATTACATTTTTATTTATATAGATAGGACGTTTAGTCCTCATAACACTTCCCTATCACTATTTGCTCCCAATATTGTCTACCTGAGGCACCCTTTCCCCTTTTCTCAGTGGTATTGTGTAGCAGGATAAGATAATGTGAGTCTGGAGAAGGTGGCAACAATCACATTTGCCTTTGGAAATGTCAGTATTTTGTCTGGTGTGTTTGTTTCAGGAGTTTCAATTAATCTTTATGAATATTATTCTTATAATATAGAAATCCAAAACTTGTTCTTGGTGGCTTGTTCTTGGTCTTGCAGCTCTTCTGATGTCTGAGGTGGAGTATCCATTGGCCTGCAGAGCCCAGTTGAGGTGGTTCAGTTCATCTTGAAGGAGGTGGGGTTCGCAGATTTTTTTTGCACGGTCTGCCAAGGCTTTAATGGTGCTTCTTTTTTGACTTGGGTGATGGTTGGAGTTTTTATGTAAATATCTATCTGTGTGTGTGAAGAGCTGCAAGACCAAGAACAAGCCACGAGAATAAAGACGAAGATCCACCCAGAGGAAAAGTGTTCTTGCCATATATCAAGGGAACCACTGACCGCATAGGGAAGCTGATGAGGAAACACAACATACAAACTATCTACAGACCCACCAAGAAAATCCAACAAATGCTACATTCAGCAAAGGACAGGAGGGATCCTCTCACTTCTGCAGGAGTCTACCGTATACCATGCAGCTGTGGACAAGTCTACATAGGGACCACCAAACGCAGCATTGCCCAAACACGAATCAAGGAACATGAAAGGCACTGCAGACTACTTCAACTAGAGAAATCAGCAATAGCAGAGCACCTGATGAACCAACCTGGACACAGCATTTTATTTGAGAACACAGAAATGCGGGACCACTCTCACAACCACCATGTCAGACTACACAGAGAAGCCATTGAAATCCACAAGCATGTGGACAATTTCAACAGAAAGGAAGAAACCATGAAAATGAACAAAATCTGGCTACCCGTATTAAAAAAACTCTAAAATTGCAACAGCACAACAACAGAGAGGAAGCAGGCAAGGACATCTAATTACCTCTCAACAAAAGTTTGCTCCAGGCACAGTCAGCCCATTGTATGCTAATCAAGGTGGTCAATTGAAACATTCACACCTAGCTCCAGCAGACAAGAGTCCTTTGTCCCACCCTGGTCATTCCACAGATATATAAACCCTTTTACCTAGTTCCAACAGACCTCACTACCTCTGAGGATGCTTGCCATAGATGCAGGTGAAACGTCAGGAGAGAATGCCTCTAGACCATGGCCATACAGCCCGAAAAAAACTACAACAACCCACAATACCATTATCAGTTAATCCCATGATTTATTTTGAAAACTGCTATTTCAAGAAATAAACCAGTAATTGAAATTTAATAAATTCAACCATTACAATTATTCGTGCAAATGACAATGAATTACTTTCTCAATTTCTGCTGCTTAACATTAATGATTTAATTTTTGAATCAAGTATTTCAAGCTCAAGGACAGTTTTCCTGAGAGCAGGCTTAACATGAACTTGACTGGTGTTTTCCAGAACAAACAAAGATATGTTGGCCTTGTTTATTAAAGTTTTATTACCCCCTTGTTTCAAACAGATCAACATGGCCTACATGAGTCTCCACTCTCATTCCCCCCTCCCACTTCATAGCAACCATATGAAGGGAGGAAAGAGAGTGACTTACCCAGTCCCATATAGCTGAACACAAAGTACTCAATCCACACTGGACCACTAAACTGATTCAGACAATTTTTGAATTTCATATGTCAGTGATCGGAAGACAGTCAGCCCTCTGCATTCTCCAGAATTAGAAGCACATGATCTCCGTGAAGTAAAAAAAAAAAACACAAATAAAGAAATTGCTATTTTTTTAGCCCAAGAGGACACCTCCCTAAGAATTCTAGGTCTTCCAGTCCAACTCTATGGACATCTTCCACTGAAAGCTGTCAAGGAATTGCACTGGAAGATCAAGAAATTTCTAGAGAGGTGTTTTGTCTAGAAATCTCCAGCATGACTGGGAAATTAACCATAGAGTCAGAGTTGGGGTATTAGAGAGTAAAGGCAGTCTTCAAGTTATGGACAGGATTGGTTCTATAGGTTTGTTCTAAAGTTGAATTTGTATCTACGTCAGAACAGATATATTTTTAAGTGCAACTCCTCCCCCCCCCCTTCATATATAAATGTTGGATAGCACAGGGAAGGTATAACACCCCTGAGATGTTTGTTTTGCTGTTTGGAAGATTTCACCTCACTTTCTGTCATTTTGCATTTTGAAAAAAATGACTTGTGGAAACAAGAATTTGTGATAAAACTTCAGTAGAAACACCTTTACCCATGATAATTGTTCCAGAAGTGAAGTTTCCTTCCTAGAGTTAGATTTCTTTCACTTCCCGTTGTCTCACCCTCGTTCTTAACTATGTGTTGTTTGTAATAATAATAATAATAATAATAATAATAATAATAATAATAATAATAATAATAATAATCAAATCCACAAAAGTCAAAACTGCAAATGAGGAGAGATGACTGCATATCATTTCCCCTCTTTTTCTCTTTAGGAAACAATTCACAAAAGTTTCTTCACTGAAGTTCTTGGCGAGAAGTTGAAAGACTTAAGAACTTTATGGAGTTTTGCAGTTAGAGAGTATGACTCATTATAGGCTGCAAAAAAAAAACATTTTGTGATTTTTTTTCTTAGAACCCTTTAACACAATAACTATATTTAGCTGTCTCTAATCACATTGCCCGTTCTCCAGCAATCAGTGAAGCAATATGCCATTCTGTCCCTAGAGAAGCAATTTTGAATTTTCCATTTGGTGGTGGTGAGGGGCTCATGTTTCAGTAAGTGTGTTTAAATAGGTACTAATAGTAGTAGACACTTTTCAATGTCTTGTATACCCAGCATCTCATTCTACAGCAAATATGCACACCTCATTTAGAATGACTTTTGGTGTAATGAGTGTTCCTGACTGAGTGTGCATCTATATAACAAAATTAATGTATTTTCACACCATTTAAATTGCCATGACTCAAGGATATGGAATCCCGAGATTTGTAGTTTGGTGAGGCAACAGCATTCTTTGGCAGAGAAGACTTAAGGCCTTGTAGACTACAACCCACATGATTCCATAGCACTGAGCTGTGGCAGTTAAAATGATGTCAAACTCCATTAAGGCTATATTTAAATTTGTAAGGGTTGTGCTTATGAAATCTTTGTTATTCAAAATGTTGTTTCCTATACTATATTTTCTTCCAGATTACTTGCAAATTGAGGGCAGGAACAAAAAAAGGATGTGCGTTTTCATAGACAAAATGGTGATGTCTTCCATTTATATAAATAAAAATGTAATGTTCGTTTGTCCTATTCACAGAATTCAAAACCCCCTGGACCAATTGGCACCAAATTTGGCAGCAAAACACATTCTTATCTGATCTATGTCTTCCAAAGAAAAAAATCTTTAAAAACAAAGGGGAAATAATTTTAATATCCCCCCCCAAAAAAGTACTTAACCAGGCATGCTCAAAAGTCCCTCTCCCTAGCACGCGCGCGAGAAGCCTGAGGCACCAACCATTGAGAGGGAAAGGGGCTGCCTCGCCTCGCCATGGAGTCCCTTTCCAAGTAGGAAGGCAGACTCCTCTTTCTTTTCGGGAGGGGAGAGATTGAGGAAAGGAAAGAGGCAAGGAAGAAAGGAGAGACAGAGGGCAAGCCCCAGCAGAGGTTTGAAATGGAAGCCTGGCTACAGGAGCAGCTGCACACCCCCCCCCCCACTCAGGACCGTCGGGTGAAGGGAGGATGCAAACCCCTTACAAACTGCCACAGAAGGAAGGGAGGAAGGAAGGGAAAGAAAGGAGAGAAGACAGGAAGAAAAGGACTGGTGAAGAGAAGGATATGAATGGAAGGAAAGGTAGAAGGAAAGAAAGAGGAAGGAAAGGAAAGGAGGCAGGGATGGGAGAGGAAAGGAAGGAAGAGGAAGGAGAGAGGAAGCCTTCGACAATACAATACAATTATTATTATTATTATTATTATTATTATTATTATTATTATTAAGGAGAGTCTAAATGGCCATCTATCAGGAGTGTTTTGATGTGCTTTTCCCTTATGCCAGAAGGAGTTTGGACTGGATGGCCCTTGGAGGTCTCCCTACTCTAGGATTCTATTTCTAATAATAATAATTATTAAGCAGAGTCTCTATGGCCATCTGTTAGGAGTGCTTGGATTGTGTTTTTCCCTTATGGCAGAGGGAGGTTGGACTGGATGGCCCTTGGAGGTCTCTTGCAACACTAGGATCCTATTACTGTGGATTCCTCCCAAACCCCTCCAGTATTTTCCGATGGCCATGAAGGTTCTGTGTGCCAAGTTTGGTTCAGATCTGTCATTAACGGGGGTCTTAGTGGTCTGTGGAAGTCTGAGCTGAATCAGTTGAAGATACTCCAAACCCCATCATCCGTTGTCCATACACCCCAAACTTATTGTTTTTGTGATTAATCAGTATGCTTTAATTATGTTCAATTTATAACAACTGAAATACAATGTATTGTCGAAGACTTTCAACATAAATACATCTTGCATATCAGATATTTACATGATGATCCAGAAGAGTAGCAAAATGACTATTGTCGAAGGCTTTCATGGCTGGAATCACTGGGTTGTAGGTTTTTTGGGCTATATGGCCATGTTCTAGAGGCATTCTCTCCTGACGTTTCACCTGCATCTATGGCAAGCATCCTCAGAGGTAGTGAGGTCTGTTGGGAATTCCTATTTCCAACAGACCTCACTACCTCTGAGGATGCTTGCCATAGATGCAGGCGAAACATCAGGAGAAATGCCTCTAGAACATGGCCCTATAGCCCGAAAAAACCTACAAGAACCTAAGAGTAGCAAAATTACAGTTATGAAGGAGCAACGCAAATAGTGTTATGGTTGGGGGTCACCACAACATGAGGAACTGCTTTAAGAGGTTGTGCCATTAAAAAGTATAGAAATGCTGCTAAAGACATCCTATAAAAATAAATAAAATACTGTCTATGTATTTATGATTAACATAAATAAAAAACCACTGGGCAAATTGACACCAAATTTGGACACAATACACCTATCAGGCCAACAAGTGACCATCACTTATAAAAACACTGAAAAACACAGCAGAAGAGACTTAAAAACAACATTACAACACTTAAGGAAAACCACATATATATATATGCAAACACACATATACACAAATATATACACACACAAAACACATATACATAAATATTCGGGCTGGGCGGTTTCGTTTCGTTAATTCGTAATTCGTTAATAATTCGTTAATTTTTTAATTACAAAACGATAACGAACCATTCTGGAGCAATTTTTTAAAAAAAACGAATTTTTAAATAGTTTTGTAAATGCTTCGTATTTCGTTATTGTATTCGTTTTGTTATTGTTTTGAGGTCGTTTCGTTATTATTTCCGCATGTCTGGGCCAGTTTTATGGTTTAATTAGTGAAAAAAAATTATAATATCACACCAACAGTCAACAACAGAGGGAGAGGGAAGCTTCAGAAGGTTTTGGAGGTTTTTTAGCGTATTTCGCGGTCGCGTCCGCCATTAACGAATCGATTCGTTATTGTTTCGGGAATCGATTCGTTAATTTTTTGTAATTTACAAAATTTGGTAAATATCGAACTTTTTAAAAGAAAAATTTTGGAATTCTTTTAAAAATCGAAAAAAAAAACCCCAAATACAAATCGATTTTAGAAACAAATTTTTCCGTTGTTATCCAGGCCTAATATATACATATACACACACAAAATACATATACACAGACTGGGCCACAGCAATGCATGGCAGGGGACAGCTAGTTGCTAATACATTAGTTTAATAATAATAGTTTAATAATTTGTGGGAAGCAGTGCTACTAAGATATCACTAGCAGCTGGATTTAGGGTTGAAAGCTAAAGCAGAGTTTACAGTCATAATCTTCTTTCCCACCAACATCCCTTCTTTAAAGATGGAATATAATGTTCTTGAAGTCGATCATAAAGAAAAAACTTACAGAATTTTGTTGTTGGGAATACATTTTGGAAACAAGAGTTTGTAAAACACCAAAGAGAAGTAGATGGATAGGTGGAAACTTCATCATGCTAATACAAAATGTGTCCTCAAGGCAGGGTGATGATGTGTTCCCTGTGGAGCAGAGAGACTAGACTGCATGAAGCCAAAAATACTGCCTGGGAGAAAAATATATATCACTGCCTACATGACTTCTTCCTCCAAGGCAGTTCTTTCCCAGTGCTCATGCCCCAGACTCTCACTCTCTATAATTTCCTATTATCCTTTGATAATAGAAATCTTGTTTTCCTGGGAAGCCTTTTGCATAGATGTGAGAAAAAAATGTAATTGCAACATTTACCACTGCTTAAAGTTTCCATTAAAATAGGTACCATTAAACTCTTAAGAGAAAAGAAGAAATAAATTTCACACCTTATTGATGTTGCTGCTTCTACCGCTGTGTATTGAAAGGATGTCAAATGAAAATAAATTCATTCCCATTTCATAATGAAAAAATACAATTAGCATTTTGAACTGAACAATTAGTACAGTCTATTTTGATCTGTCATTCAAATGTATGAGTGTGCTGATGGAATTAGATATTGTAATGCTTCCCTTTGCCAACTGCCATTGCTCTGGCCTTGGAGCGAGGGAACAGCAGTCAGCATTTGCTGGAGTTAATCCTCTCTTGTGCTGCTATCCTCTTTCCTTATGTCTACTACCTTTTGAAAGTATAAACTTGAGGGTTGGGAACTGTCAACTTAGCAGTTTGTAAATCAGTATGGTTTACAAAGACCACTTTGGTTGAAAGATGGCGTATAAGTGCTTCAAATAAATAAAGTTACAATCCTGTATGCACTCACCTGAGATTAACAAGCAACCACCTCGGTGGGATTTATTTTTGAACATAGTCGAGTAAATACTTCTTTTGCCTTTCATATGCCGGATGCAAATTCACAAAATCTGTACAGGCTTCAGAGCCACTTTGGTAAATGTCCTAAAATGAATTCAGTGTAGGAAACCGGTTCTGTTTGGCTTAGGTGTCATTAGTTTCGGAGTGCTCAAAGCTTTGGAGCTTTGCTGCTTAAAAATACGGACACAAGTTGTTCTGTCGCACGCTGGGCCTGTAACAGCTGTCTTTTCTATAGGACGTATACTTTAAGCCCAGCGGGAAACCAGGGCGCCTCAAAGAGAGGTTCTCAGGGATTTTTCTGAAGTAATGGTCTTTAGAGTCTTTAATGATAACAAAGTCTTTATTATGGAACAAACAACAAATCTTCAATGGTTCAAACAACACTTCAAGGCTTTCTTAGTCTAGTCCTCAATGGACTGGTACCTGACTTTAATTAACTGTACTTTCTCTGTAGGAAAAAAAAAACCCTATTTAACCTCTCCAGGCTGTTTACTATCTATGCCTCATCGGTGTGGGTCCTACTACCGATTCCAAATGCGTCTGGGTATCGAGTAGACCTACCAGCCGAGGCTTGAAGATATTTCAGCTGGAGTTCCGTGGATCTGTAGTGCTGTCCTCCCTCAGAGAATTCTTTGAGAACTTCAGGGCTGTTTTCCCTCTGATGCTGAGAGGCTGTGAGCTCTCAGCCAGAGCCTTGGGACCTTTTCCCTGGAATTTCTGTTTCTGTTTCCCTGGATGTTCTTGAGAAAAGAAACTTTTCTACGGGATGAGCTGGTCTACGTCCTATAGTATAGCTTCCTTATGTGAAACTGCCCAAAAAAATGGCCCTTTTCCCTCCCAGAGTCCTGAACAAGGGGCGGAACCAAAGATTAATTATGATGGATAGGAGGCCTGCCCTATGACTGCAACAGATAACAGAAAGAAAATAAAGTTCGAGCTCCTGGTACAACCGTACCAGCACACAAGTTCCCATGAGTGAATGCTTCTACGTCTTTAAATAAATAAAATCTTCTATATAGAAAACAAGCAGGTGAATAAAACTCAACTATGTTTTATTGTTTTCCTTACCATCAAATATTTTTATATGGGGAATTATTTTTATAGCATAGTATAATATTTAGTCATCTTTAATTGAAACTGGTAACTGATTCCGGTACATTTACTATCAGGCTCACAATGAATATGTCTGCGCTTTCCCAGCACTTATCCCAACAGTTTCTGAGGAATGTGGCAAGACAATCATGAAAGGTCCTTCTAGGAAACTACTTTGATTTGTAGATACATTGCATTTTTCATGCAAATGTATGCTCAATGACAGTAAGCAAGCACTTCAAGGCTGAATGTAGATTGAGAGTCCATTGTCATTGAGTGGATTATAACGTGTGTTGAATGCTTGAACTCAAAATTCTTCTTCAGTCATGGACTCAACAAGTTGTCCCCAAGAAAATGCAGGCTTTCAGCCTTGGCCCCATGGTAATTAATACTTAGGACAAAAAAAAAAAGAGTTTGCAAACTACTTCTTTCATATAAGTAGAAGGTGATACTTGATCACTTTTAGGTGACTGCTGAAGAAGCAATTTGGCCTCCTGTGCTCTGACCTCTTTTAGTTTGTAGCACAGATGTGTAATGTAAAAAGAAAGAAAAATGTTGAGATGAAATGTAAATCATGTAAAAGGGATGATTTCTAAACTTCTAAAAAGAGATGATTTCTAAACCTCTAAAAAGGTATGATTTCTAAACCTCTATAAATGTCTGATCAATATGCCTAGAGATAAATAGATGTGGAATTCAAGAAAAATCCAAAAATATAGTTTGTTTTTAAAAAGAAAGCACAGTTAGCATATTTTAAAGTGAAAATATTTATTTTTATATTATTAAGGGCGCTCCATGCAGTCATGCTGGCCACATGACCTTGGAGGTGCCTATGTACAACACCGCTCTTTGGCTTAGAAATGGAGATGAGCACCACACCCCAGAGTCAGACATGACTGAACTTAATGTCAGGGGACAACCTTTACCTTTATTATTAAAGAAAAATATATTGTTAATAGGTTTGTGAGAGCTGTTATGGTACAGTAGT
This sequence comes from Anolis sagrei ordinatus, assembly GCF_025583915.1. Classification (NCBI taxonomy): domain Eukaryota; kingdom Metazoa; phylum Chordata; class Lepidosauria; order Squamata; family Anolidae; genus Anolis; species Anolis sagrei. The sequence continues at coordinate 97,124,274 of NW_026846588.1, read as the reverse complement.
TTGAGCATTTGACTAAGTACCTCATCATACAGATGGGTGCCCAATTCCATTTTGCCAGTGAATGGAAGCTGAAGGGAAGGTGTGTGTGGTGCCTCACAGCAACCTGCGCACCCTCCCCCCTTTCCTGATGTCATGGGGGAATTGGGAAAAGGTGCGTTGGTGCCCTGTCCCTGCCCCATCAGACAGAGGTAAGGGTGGCAACACATGTTGCCACATTGCTCTTTCCGCCATCAGATGGGAGAAAGACCCAAAAATGTGAGTAGCTCAATTGAAGCTACCTAAAACACCATTTACTTCATGTTGTTGGTGAGGAAACATCTTGCAACACTTCCTTGCCACTTCCACCATCAATGGGGTGGGGTCACAGCCTGCATCATGTGCATCCGTGAAGACAAGCAAGGGACAATTTACCCTTGTGTGAAATGACTTGAAGGCAACCAACAACGACAGCAACAGCAACAACAACAACAGATCTATGAGACTGAATGAATATATTACAGCTGAAAATCTGTCTGTGGGAAAATTATTTTCACAATGAAGGTCAAGTCACAATTCATTTTAATGAACAAAGTCTTGCATTGTTTGCATTGCCTAATTTTAGGATTCACGTGTTTCTGAACCTTCAAATAATTTCTGAAGCTTATATCTTATTTGGCTTTTTGCTCATACCCTATCTCAGCTAATTTTCTAAGTCTGTGAACGCTGTGACCCTGGTCTCAGAAATATATATAATGTATTATAGAATGGAAATCCAAAAGCATTTGTATGCATTTATTATACTTTTATGATACTTTATTACTTTCATTGGAAATGTCATGAATACTTTTAGAATAATTAAGACTAATCACATATTTTAAAAGCTTTGTAGATCCAATGTTCCATGTTCAACAAATTGCACTTGGATGGTTAATTTTAGCATTACTTAAAATTAAATGTTCAGATTGAGGCTTAGCACTCACTTACATGGGAATAAGTTTCACTGAGCCCTGTAGAACATCATTCTGAGAAAATGTGGATAGGATATTGGGGTCCATCTTTCAATATCATATTGACTTTTTTTATCAGTACATTTTAAGTGATATCTGCCTTTCTTAGGACCCATATATACAGGCCACAAAATCCCTGGATTCTGCCATGGTTTTTATTGTGTAATGATGTAATATTTTGTTATTGCTTATGTTTTTAATTTGCTTTAAATTGTATTGTTATTGTTTTGCTGTTGTTGTATTGAGGCCTTGGCCTTTGTAAGCTGCATCGAGTCCTGCAGGAGATGCTAGCGGGGTACAAATAAAGTTTAATAATAATAATAATAATAATAATAATAATGGCATTTACACCACTGTATTCCTGGACCAGTGACAGGAGCAGAGTTCTCACTGTCCAATCATGCCCACTGGGCACTTGCCTTTACCCCTGTTGTTATTCGTCACTGCAACAACAGCTCCAGAGAGTTTCTGGCCATTGCTCAATGTCTTTGCCAAAGTATGCAAAAATGCTTGTGTGACTCAGGGAAGGGTGGAGAGAAGAAATCCTACTACCTTATCCAAGTCACATATGTGCCTTTGCTTACATTGTCAAAGGGGCCAAGCAATGGTCAGGAGGTCTCTGTATCTCCTTGGCTGCCACTATGGTGCTGAAAAATGACAAAGATGAGGACTATCCCATTTTCCCCATCCCACAGAGCATGGAGAATGTGATGGCAGCACTGGACTGTGTGAATCAGAACTGTTCACACATACACCAAAGTGTGGATCTGCTGTAGACTTTCAGGAAGACTCTTAAGCATTCCTTAACTTTATCTGGTGTAGGGCGAAACCATGTTAAGTAGCTTTGGGCTAGTTCCATAAATCATTCAAATGCCATGGAATGACTTCTTGTCCACTTGGGGGTATGTGGCCTGTGTTGATGGGCCCACAGAAATTAGGCAAGCTTTCAGAGCAAGTATGGACTATTATTGTCCAAAGAGTGACTCTTTTCAGAAAACCTTCCTTTACATAGAAAGCTAACCCGAACCTGAATGTTTTCTCATGAACATTGTCTCTGTTTCAGATAGAATAAAACAATATTTTCTGACAAAATGATTTCTGTCTTCATACAAGCAATCTCCCTAAGTTTTCCACTCGCTGGAGTTTAATGTTCTCCTATCGTGAGACAAACAAGCACTAGGAATGGACAGAATATTTTAAAATGTTCAAAAGATAACTGTAAGTGTTTTTTTAGCAACAGCAAATCCTGGCAAAAAGAATCCTAGACTGATTACCATCTTCACAATTTTGTAATTGTTCTGCACACAAGATAGCATTTTCTGTGCAAGAAACTAAAAATTTACACATAGGTGATTTCAACTGAAAATAGTTTTTCCTGTGCAACTAATTTCCATACATATTACTCTAACCACAGTAAAAAGTTGTCTGCACAAAAGCCACTATATTCAATGAAAACCAGCAACTTGTATATTTTGTGCAAAACTGGACCCAAATTTTGAATAGACATTGAAAACAGTATGGTTTTTGAAGTTTTTCTTGCAGCACGAAGTAAACTGTTAAAATATCTTATTGCTTCCTTTGAGATGAAAATTCGTGACAAATTACATCCTTACATTAACATCATTCAAAATTAGGGTCTTCACCTCTCTTTAATATTGATAGGAACAAATATGCACACATCACACACCTGAGTATAAAATCAACAAACTTACTTGACCCTTTAGGAATTAATTCATTTCAAAATGTGTACTTGTTGATCATATCTACAGGCATCAGACAGAATATGAGACACAGCTTACTTCATTATTTCTGGACAGGTTTCCCTGCATATCCTGTTCCTGTAGCCTCTGACATAACAAACAAATGAACAAAAAAATGCTTTATAGTTTGTAGTGACTGTTTCTTTTTCTCAGATAATTGACCTTTAATGCTGTGGTATATTTGAAAATGTCTCAGGTACCCAAACTGTGCCTCAGCTCAAAGATATGAATAGAAAAAGTAGATGGCACTTCTTATGTTCCAATGGGTCAAAGGGCAGAATATATGGAGTCAAGATGCATTGGAAAATGAGATCACATCAGTCTGTAATGGTCAAAAACAAAAGGTTTTGGTAGATTGAAGGGTTGAAGAGTGAACTCTGAGTGAGGCCTCTGTGCACTTAAAGGTATTTTTAAAGTGGGAGAGGGGAGAGAGAGAGAGAAAGAAGGAATGGCAATACTGGGAGTGAATACATAAGGAGGGTGAAGCTGTTTTTTTCCACTGTCCACATAGCCAGTGCCCACCTAGGTTCACAAAAGCTTTATGCCACAGTATCTTGTGTTTAGAATGCCAACATATTCTTTCTCCCTCTCCTTTCCTTTTTAATGGAATCCAGTGGTGGGTATTCAAAGGTGGAAAAGTGAAAACCAGCAGAGGTGGCAAGTCCAATCTCCCCTTCCCATGGCTCCTTGTCCTCCAGAGGGCTGAAAATTATAATATATCTGCTTTTCAAGTAGTTGTGAGGGTCATAGGGGAAAGGAGATGGACTGGAATTCACTTTGCGCTGATACAGCTGCTCCAGTGCCACATGTACCTCCCTCAGTATGATAATATACATATTTATGACACAGAATAACCTCACTTAACACATAAGTAATCAGAAGATCATCATAATAGGAAAGGAGGGTAGTATTGGTACTTTCAAGTCTATCATGATATATTTTGTTGTAATGTATGAGATTGAATTATGGTTTTAATACATTTAATTAGTTTGCATGCTTATCAGTCTGTATCTTGTCACTCTATTTCATTCATCAACATTTCTCTTTATTAAATAATCTAATTTTTATTTTGAATATATCATACCAGTTTGCCAGGAAAGCCGATATGATTGTGTGTGTATATATGAGTGTATGCTTAATTTTCTGAAAGGATAAAGCCAATTGCAATGACTGCTTTCCTGAAAACAACTGAGCTGAGAAATCTGGAAACATTCTCAAGTTTTAAAAGACGTGTTTGCTAGTTCCTGTTTTTCATGGATATGTCTACTTTCCCATTAAAAAGAGCTATTTTTTCTTGGCTGCAATGAATATATAAAGACTTTGACAGATCTAAGGAGGAACCTTAAAGTCTTGACATGATACTATTGTTTGTGATGTAAATAAGTGCCAAAGACGACACTGCAAGTGCACAGATAAGAAAAATGAAGTGAAATGATAGCAGTAACTTTAATGATTTTAGATTGAAAGCAGAACACATTGTTTTGATGTTGAAGGCTGTTGAGTGCAGCATAAGAAAGAAGGAATATTTTTGACACAAAAATGAAAGTATATGTGGCTTTATGTGACCGCAATACAAACAGGTAATTGTGGAGCAGTGACAGTGAGTAAATCTGCTGGATTAGGTGGTTTATAAGGTTAAACCCATAGCACTATGTTGCTATAAATAATATATTGAGTTTGTTTTAATGTGAGCCTTCATGTTTCACTCTTATTAATCCATTCTATAGGTCTTTCTATTCTTCCATTCATTTTTCTAAGTACTTGTGGCCAAATGGAAACTTGCTAGCATTATTTGGCATTATCTTCTTGTTTTTAATTTCAAAAGACTGAATCTGAATAGATATTAATTACTCATGGATTGGCCAAAATTCTAAAATATAGGCAGTGGCATCACAATAGAGCTGGAGAATATTTAGGTCTCTAGATGTTTCCAACAGCCATCATGCTGTGCCAGAAACTGGAATACATCAAATTCCCATTCTCTTCACCATGAGAACTATACTGAGCATTGATTTCTGTCTCATTTGAAATTTTATGTGATTGATGCACAGTTTGTCTAATTAATCTTCACAACCCAGTTTATATTTACTGATTACATTGCAGATTATGATTTTTGGTTGAGAAATGAGCACTCTAGAATCAAAATTTTATAATTGTAGAATGTGGAGATAAGCACATACATTGCAATGAGATTTGTAAGCCATCGCCCAAATCTCATCGCCCATGTAATAGAGTGGTAAGTTTCTCCAAGAATGGACTAAGCTCCCACCTTAAGCCATTCTACTCACAGATGGTTAATTTATATTAAGAACTAGCGGTCCCCTGCCACGCGTTGCTGTGGCCCAATCTGGTGATCTCGAAAATAAAGTAATGAGCATTGGTTTTTAATATATGTAATTTTATTGTGCTTGTGGGTAAGCAGTATTTCTTGCTGTTTCTTTGTCAGTGTTGATGTGGAGATTGTCTGGTTTGCCTACGCTGGAACATGCAACATATCATTGCCCTTCTTTAGGGGTCCTTTTCAAATCTTTGATACTGCATCTGTCATATACGTATATATGTGTGTGTGTGGGAATGGCTGGATTGACTTTTGTCAGGAGGGCTTTAATTATGTTTTCATGCCCTGGCGAAGGGAGTTGGACTGGGTGGCCTTAAGGCAGCATTTCTCAACCTGGGAAGTCTAGACCCGGGGGGGGGGGTCACCAGGGGGGTGTCAGAAGGGTCACTAAAGACCACCAGAAAACACAGAATTTTCTGTTGGTCATGGGGGTTCTGTGTGGGATGTTTGGCCCAATTCCATCGTTGGTGAGGTTCGGAATGCTCTTTGTAGTTACTATACATCCTAGTAACTACAACTCCCAAATGTCAAGGTCTATTTTCCTCAAACTCCATCTGTGTTCACATTTGGGCATATTGAGTATTCCTGTCAAGTTTGGTCCAGATCCATCATTGTTTGAGTCCACAGTGTTCTCTGAATGGAGGTGAACTACAATTCCAAAATTCAAGGTCAATGCCCACCAAACCCTTTCAGTATTTTCTGTTGATCATGGGAGTTCTGTGTGCCAACTTTGGTTCAATTCCATTGTTGGTGGAGTTCAGAATGCTCTTTGATTATTGGTGAACTATACAAATGAATCTAGCAACTACAACTCCCAAATGACAAAATCATAATTTTTGAGTGATGTTCACTCCTTGTGTAGTGAGACGTTTTGTTGCCAAATTTGGTGTGATTTCGTTCATTGGTTCTTTTGTTTGTAAGGTACTCATTATGCACAGAGCATTTATATATAGATAGATAGATTTAAGTACAGTACTCTTATTGATCCATGGATAAATGGAGTCAGGCTTTTTGAACTGATATTTTGGCAAAAATACATTTATAGGATAATTTGTTTTCAGTTGAATTCAAATATGTTATTTTATTTTAAAAGTTATCTCCCCCTTCTCTCCTTTCTTTCTAGATCTGCCTTGATTGAAGTGTAACATAAAATGTTACAGCAGCTTTGCTTCTCAAAATGGTTAGCCATAGGGATTGCAGCTTCCGTTGTCTTCATAGATTGCTTGGCCCAGAATGATGATGGTAAGTCTCTTTTTTTGGTTCTTAATTTTACTGAAAGTTTTAAGAGAGTCTTTGAAAAGTGCTTAGAACAGTATAACATCCACACAAATTGCTCTGTTGTAAAGCCCACTTTGCTAGAGTTATATGACTTCATCACATAGGCCAGGTGAAGCGTACCACTTCACTGCCAAATGGAGGGGGTAGCAGAGTGTATCTGTCACCCCGTGTATTGTTTTCTCACACCAACACTTTCCCGATCACATGTGGAAAGTGTCGCCCTCCTGGCAAGGACCTGTTCTGGCTCCAATTGAGTTAGCATAACACAGACAGGCTCCCATATTGGGAGAGAAGCATCCAAGGACACTTCTACCCTGGTTGAGGGTGGGGCCTCTGCCAGCAGTCACACGACATTGTGTGATGGCTGGCATGGGGTTCTGTCCCCAAAACAGGGTGGATGAGTCCTAGAACGTTAAAATTGCACCATCAGATGAGTTGTAAACCACAGGATTACTAAAGAGTCATGAATAAACCTAAGAATACAAAAGAAAAACTTTGAATTGCAACAATTTCACAAATCATTGTATTTTCTTAAATATAGTACATACCAGTGATATCAAAATAATAAGTAAGATTGCATCGGTTTTCGATTGAATGAACAGAATTTGAAAATTGTGATTGTCTGCATTAACTGTTATTGCCCTATCTATGGAGTTGGCAGATCAAAAGACAATCTGACAAAATGACACTACCTAAAAGAATCCCAACTCCTCATCTGTATGCTTGTCCACTATGCCCTGCCTCATGTACAGAGGAAGAAATGTTGGAGGCAATTGGTCAAAAGATTTTTAGCTGCCTGTGCTCCTTCTATTTTTATCAGTTTTGTACTAATTTATGCAATGCTTTTGATACGAAATAAATAAATAATCCATTGGGGGAAATCCGGATGCAATGTTTTTCATGCTATTGAGAATTTAGAACATTCTAAAAATTCTTTGTTCATAATTAGGAGTGATTCAAACTACGTTTTAAATCTTATTTGGATATGTGATCACAATCAGATTCGCACCATATGTTCAAATGTATACTCCAGTGGCATAATATTGAATTAAAAGAAAGCAGTTCTTTTTTAAAAGTATGTTTACTATCAGTTTTTAGATAAACAAATGGTCCGTTACAATGCAAACATCATACAATTATTGACATAATCTTTCCAAATAAAAACTGCATGAAACGCATGGAAAAAATGGATGGGCATCAAATTATTACTACATTTTCTGAATAGTATCTTACACACATACCTCTATGTTATTTAATTTAGATACCTTATTAAATCTCATGCTCACAATTTGGTTTTGGTTTGTTTTGAGGGTTTTTTTTTTATTTTAAGGAGGCCCAAATCTGTGATCCATGTTATGAATTTTCCTGGGCATTGTTTGGCCTGCATTGTGAAGGACCAAATGTAGATAATTACACATTTAACCCAGCTATACAGGAACCAATGGAAATGACAGCAAATTAATAATAAAATGTTTCCTTCAAATAGGTGTAATTTAGAAAGTGAATGCTGGTTAATACCAGTAATTTGTTCTCATTTGCTAGCTCCCAGAATTCAAATTTATCAAGCCATGATGGCTGGGCAAGCAATACAAGAAACCGTATTCTACTATTTGTGAGACTTGGAGTACATGCATATACATTTAAAGCCAATTAAATGTGGTACATTCAGAACCTCTCATCCTTTAATCCTGCTTTCAAACCTTCTCTCATACAAACTCCAACAGGAAATTACAGTTCCCATACTGTACACAGTACAAGAACTGTAAATTTTGTGTTATTTATAGGCTTGGGCCTGAATTGAACAAAAACGATTTGTAATATTCAGTGGTCCATTTTATATAATCTCTGAAAACAGAACAGGGAGAAAGATGCTGCAAAGCTCAGCAAAATAGATTAAGGGAGCAAGATATTATCGGTTCCTGGAGAGGAAGGAGTGCATCTTTTCTCCCTGCCCAGGAGAAACAGTGTCCATCCATTTCATTTTGGAAAGCTTCCTTGGCTCCTTCTCCAGAGAGGGCCCTGCTGAGAACTTGCTTTCCCAGCAGCACTTGCATTGGGTGGGCATTGAAAAGTTCCTGAGTTCATCTCAGAGCATGATGAGAATTGAAGTTTTTCTTTCTGTCTCTCAGTTTCTTAGCCAATAAAAGGCTTGGTTGTGTCCATTCGCTGATTGATTGAGAATGGACACAACCGGTGACTACAATTCCAAGAACCTTCTCTTGTAGTTTGCCTTATTTTTAAAAAATGTTATGGTTCAAAATTAAATTAATTCTAAAAAATCAGTAGATTGATGAATTGTTTTGAAACTTGACAGGCCTGCAGTTGTAAATAGGGCCTAAAATTGAGTAAGGTTTCATGCATATAGGCCTTAAAATTACTGAGTATTGGGCTTTTAAAGTTTCCCATTGTAGGCCATTGGCTGAATCTTTGCCGAATGAAAACGGCAATACCCCTCCTGATTTGAGCAACTTCCTGGTAAACAGAATGAGATGGACTCCAAAACAGCATGCCTTTTCACCAAATTACACACCTCTAGTTATTTATACTTAAATCTCCAGAGCAATTGCAAGTATCCAAGGGGTGATATCTATCCTATTACCACTATTTATGAGTTTTATTGCTGTATTGTTATGTTGTTGGCGGCCTTGGCCTTTGTAAGCCACATCGAGTCCTTCGGGAAATGATAGCGGGGTATAAATAAAGATAATAATAATAATAATAATAATAATAATAATAATAATAATATTTAATAACTTCTGACCGTTTCTGAGGCTTTTTCTGAAACTGGTGGAAACTAGAATTTAATGGGCAAAAGTGGTCATTGTTTTCAGAAATAGCTACTTTGAGTAAAACAATGTGATTTTAATAGGAGAACTGTGTTGCTCGGAGGCACGATTCTCCATTGTGGGTTGGTTGAGATAGATAGATAGAGAGAGAGAGAGAGAGAGAGAGAGAGAGATCTCAGAAACTGAGGGGCACGCCAACAACCTGATGGGCTAAATGCAATCTGCAGACCACACCATTTCTACTCTAAAAGGAAGATTGTATTGGGTGTAGGTGCAAGTTGAAGCACCCATACCTCATATAATTCAAGGGCACATTATCAGATTTTTTTAAAATTGATTTCGGAGTTATAACTTCTATTTCAACAATGCTGAACTGACTTCTGAAACTAAACTAAACAAGCACCCTCCCTCCCCCTACCTGTCTTTCTGACTTTTAAGCTTTATTTACCCATCTTCTGTTCTAGTCTGATCATTTACTGTAGCTGTTACTGGGATTTTGTTGTGAACTGATTGTTGTTGGTATGTGCCCATGTGAGTAATTGTGTAATTTTCAAATTGTGATTTGAAAAGAAAGAGCAAATATTCAGTTTTGTTGTCTATCTAAATAATAGTGTTTTTAATATACATTTGATTGTACATATTTTATTGAAATATTTTCTTTTAAGATTCAGGTATTTTCATCAAATCAACTGAAAAACTTAAAAGGCATTTTTTTTTTACCAATATGAATTTTACAATAGATCATGATTAGTCTTTCCAATTCAAAAAATCACTTAGGACTTAAATTGTTGATACTTTTATTTGATGTGATTTGAGATCATAGTCCACCTTAAGAATGATCTCCTTGGCCTAATGTAACCAAGTGCATTTGTGCCACCAGAACATTTAAATCCAGGGGTCCTCAAACATTTTAAACAGAGGGCCAGGTCATAGTCCCTCAAACTGTTGGAGGGACGGATTATAATTTGAAGAAAATGTGAATGAATTCCTATGGACACTGCACATATCTTATTTGTAGTGCGCAAAAAACACTTAAAAACAATACAATAATTAAAATGAAGAACAATTTTAACAAATATAAACTTATTAACATTTAAATGGAAAGTGTGGGCCTGCTTTTGGCTGATGAGATAGAATTGTTTTTGAGAGTCTACCCTAGCAAACCTTTTGTATCGTTACCCCAATACCCCCATGCATATGGGATATATTGAGTATGGTTATCAGATCATGATATGAATAAACATAACAGTTTAAATAATGCACCAGTAAGGCCTTCTCGCGGACCACCATGAGAATTTCGGGTGGGGGGGGGCTGAAGCCCCCAAGCCCCCCCCCCCCCCCCGGTTACATGTCTGTTGTATACTATGGAACATAGTAATAGTAAAGCCTATCTTAATAGTAACAATCAAGCAACCAGAAACTATTTACCAATCCTCATGGGTGCTGGTTACTTAAGGATCTACTGTTCACAAGTTACTAAACTCTGTCCACTCCAAAACAAAATTCAAAGACAGTATTTAAACACAAATCTGATAAGTCATATAGAAGAAATGCTGCAAACAGCCTATAATAAATTCAACACGTGGCAATCCCACTGTATGCTGAAGAAAACGTGAAGGCCCAGCGATGATAAAATTTCTGGGTGGGAAAACGTTTGCAATAGCTAACCAGTGTGTACATCTTGCAGACATTGCATGGAAAGACAGCATCATGTGGACTCTTGAAAATGATGCTAACTATAATGGCACTCTTTCAGGAAAGGAACAGAGCTCTAACTTGAAAATTAGGGAATTAAAAGGAACCAAACCAGAGAAGAGTTAAGTGGTGCAAATATATATATATTTAAAAAGACACTGTTTACTGCAGTTACTTGGGAACTGCTTTTGATTTTCATAAAGAGCTGCTTTCACAAATAAAAAAAACCTTTTAAAAAGAATCTACTGTTTAAGGATGTTGTTTTTTGTTTGTTTGTTTGTTTGATCTCCATTATAGATAAAATGTGGTGGAAGGTTTTTGATTTCACAGAACTTCATTCTTTGTCATCAAAAGCATACATTACCTTGCTAGCTTAATAAAACCCATCACTGGAGTCATGTTGATTCCTGTCTGTCTTTCCTCAGGACCATCACAGGGCTTACCCTTACAACTCCTTTCTTTATACCAAGAGAGGAGTTAATACATGGTGAGGTCTGCTGTTCAACCTATTACGTGCTCAGCATTTTTATGAATAAGTTGAGGCATTAAATTCTGGGGAGAAACACAAAATTATAGAATTCTTACAGTCATAAAATCAGAGTAAACGCCATACAAACTAACAGATGGCTGCAGTTTATATGTATGGCACATCTGATTGCCTTATGTTACTGTAGTTTCATTGTTGGTATTTAGAGCTGGTACTGAAAGCACTGGAAATCAACGTTTGCCGCTATTTTGCTTGCTGTGTACCATTTACAATGCCATATTTTCTGCAGGTCAGTATTATAACCAAGTGCATTAAACTCTGAATTAGTGAAATAAAATCAGCCTTTAGATGATAAAAAGCCATTGTGAATGATAGGGTCATCTGCGGTTTAGGAGAAAAAAAAACATAATGTTATTTCAAAAAACAGTTTGTTACTTATATGCAAGTGTGCAAATCTAGAAGACTTCCCTGTGGGAAATTATCAGAGTCTGGCCTTGAATCATAACATTGCAATGAAATCTTTAAAGACAAATGAGATTGGACTTGGACTTCTCAGTTTCCTTCCTGCTACCTGCTGCTCTACAGAGTATTGCTTTTGAAACTATTTGGAAGGAATCTTGTAATAAGAGTGCGAAAATTGTTCAAAGAGATGCGAGGAAGTCTGATCTTCTGTTCTGTCTCCCAGGAGTTTGATTTGCATTGCCCCATAGTTGTAGGAAATAGCACCCCTTTTGCATTTTTCCAGGGTTGTTACAGAGTCAGCAACACTCTGAAAGTTAACCATTAACAGAGGCTTGAAGTCAGCCTGCAAAGCCTTTGCTGCTGTTGGCTTGCAAAAGTATCTTTTTGATTTTGAGACCGCCCCTTTTTCCTGGGGATGAAATCTCCATTTTGAGAAGCTCTTCTGCCTTCTACATTATAGCAAAAGACTCAGATGTGCTGGGGGTCAAGCCAGGACAGCTCAGACAAGCCATCGTAAGTACTAACTTCTTGCCTTTAAAACTAGTTCTGAGTTTAGATAGGGAAAGACCTGCTCTTTCTAAAATAGCAACTCAGCACTAGGACAGAGAATATCCCAGGATTTCTCTGCCATTGGAAGAAACTCTAACTACTTCGCCTCCAAGCTAGCTTTGAGTTTAGGTAGGGAAAGACCTGCTCTTTTTAGTATAGTGACTCAGGGCTAGGGTAGAGAGTATTCCAGGATTTCTCCACCATTGGAAGAAGTTAACTCAGCAGCTGAAGGGAAAAGTAAGAAAGGAACATCTACATGATTTTATAAGTTGACTGTTTGTATTTGTAACCTCAACAAATTGTGCCAAAACTGTCAAGGACTTTGAGAAAAAAAATCTTGTTTGATGTTCAATTTGGAGATGTCTTAGTTACTGGGACTCCTGAGCATCAAAGTAAGGCCCCCGCAGTCCACCCGGCTAAAGAAAGAAGCACATCATAGTTTTAACCTTAAAGTGCCTAGGTGTGACTGCACACTGATCTTCCCCAGACCCCACTTAAGGTACCCAGACCCCACTTAAGGTAGATCTAAAATAGTTCTTTGGATCCTGACCATATAACATGTAGTACCGTGTTGTTTTAAGAAAGCATTGGCATTATGATAGTTCGATCAGTGTTACAACCAATGAAGTCTTGTTTAGATTGGGAATATGTGAGGGCATTGCATCATTGATAGAATGCCGAAGTGGCCCAGTTTCAGAAATGTAGAACAAGAAATGTTGAGGTTACAAATACAAATAGTCAACTTATAAAATCATGTGGATGTTCCTTTCTTACTTTTCCCTTCAGCTGCTGAGTTAACTTTCTCCAATGGTAGAGAAATCCTGGAATACTCACTACCCTAGCCCTGAGTCGCTATACTAGAAAGAGCAGGTCTTTCCCTACCTAAACTCAAAGCTAGCTTGGAGGCGAAGTAGTTAGAGCTTCTTCCAATGGCAGAGAAACCGTGGGATATTCTCTGCCCTAGTGCTGAATTGCTATTTTAGAAAGAGCAGGTCTTTCCTTATCTAAACTCAGAACTAGTTTTAAAGGCAAGAGGTTAGTACTTACGATGGCTTGTCTGAGCTGTCCTGGCTTGACCACAAGCACATCTGAGTCTTCAGAAATGTAGAACAAGAAATGTTCAATTTGGAGATGTTTTAGTTGCTGGGACTCCTGAGCTTCAAAGTAAGGCCCCCGCAGTCTACCCGGTTAAAGAAAGAAGCACATCATAGTTTTAACCTTAAAGTGCCTAGGTGTGACTGCACACTGATCTTCCTCAAGACATACCCAGTCCCCACTTAAGGTAGATCTAAAATAGTTCTTTGGATCCTGACCAACACGGTACATGTAGTACCGTGTTGTTTTAAGAAAGCATTAGCATTATGATAGTTCGATCAGTGTTACAACCAATGAAGTCTTGTTTAGATTGGGAATATGTGAGGACATTGCATCATTGATGGAATGCCGAAGTGGCCCAGTTTCAGAAATGTAGAACAAGAAATGTTGCACATGTGGTTATTTAGTGTACATTTTGGTGAATCATATGTAAAAGGGTCAGGTGGAAAATTTAAAAGACTTTTCACATACATTTTCAGAGTCTGGATTTGGGAAAGAGGTTCCTAAGAGGCTCTTTAAAAAATTGTATATTATTATTTGTTCAGCATTTGAAGGGTTTGCATTTGAGCTGAAAAGTCATATTTCCAAGTTAAACAACAGTGTAATTATGCACACAGATGTAAATATGAATATGTTCAACAGCTAAAGAACCTCACTCATCTTGGGGTTTCCCTTTTGACATAAATATTAAATATTAAAACAATTTTGCATACAGTAGTTATGTTAGTGACATCATATGACAAATTATTTATATAGCTAGTGTAACCAAGATAGCTATATATACTTTAGATCTTAATAACCTTCACCTCTCCCCTCAGTAATGAACATTAATCAGTCAGAGGTGGGTTATTTTCATAATCTGTAATGGCTTTTGTTGATAGATGGATAATTGTTTAACATATTATTCTTCATAGGGCTGCCAAGGAGAACAAGCTTTATTATTCTTAAGAGAGACTTTGAAAGTATAAATTACACTCCTAGAGATTTTTTTTTGTTATAGATGTCTCTATCAGAAGGGTTTAGGCAAAGAAATGACAGATTATTTCAAATCAATATGTGGAATTTATCCTCCAGTATTAAAAAAAAACACACTGCTCTTAGTACCTCCTTGGTTTTCTAGGGGCCCTTCTACACAGGCATGATAAGACTTGTTGCCAAAGACTTTTGTTTCACATCTGCTGTAAGACTTTGCATTGCTTTGGGACTTTACCTTCTGTTTCCTTTACTATTATATGCATTGTTATTATTATTTGGGTGAAGTAAAGCTATTTTTAGTTACTTTTACTCATGTTGTAAGGCTGTTTCTGGAGCAAAACAGGATACTCAGGGTGGCTCACAACTTAAGGGTGGCTCACAACAAGCTCCAGGAATACTCTGCAGAGGGGCCTGTGCTTTTGGCAGGCCTGTCTGGTAAAGGGTATTTCTAAGGAAATGGAGGGCTGGGGGGAAGGGGGGGCACCCTTCTACTCCTTTGAGCTCCAGGAGCCCGAAGAACCGGGATGACTGGCCCAGAGCCTGCAAAGATCTGGACCTTAGCTTAAGGCCCAGATCTTTGCAGGTGTAAAATTAATGTAGACTAAACTGGGAAATCCCAGTGTACTCCGCATTAATTATTTTGATGCCTCAGGCAAACCCATTATCCATCTCAGGTTCACAGCAAACAGGAGCAAGAGTCTTTGACAAAAGAAGTCTGGTGCAAAGCCAACGCTGGAGTTGTAGCACCAAGACTGGAACACAAACACACCAAGTAGGTCAGTTGCTGCCAGTGCTGACTTCTGATTTCACTGCTAATGTATCGCCCTGAGCTCCCAGCACAGAAATTCCTAGGGTGAGATCTGATTGCTCAGCATTTTTGCTGTGATTCTAGCTGACCTTCTCCTTTCTTCTTTTGGCCTTCACCATTCTAAAAATGTAGGGACTTGAAGTATGTCTTCCTTGCCTTCTCCTTCCTCCTCAACACTTGGACCCAAATCTCCAAGTGCTACTTCTTAAACCTCCTGTTCTATTTCCTGCCCAGAAGCAGAAGAGTAGTCCACAACACTGAGTCCCCTTTGGGGTGAGAAGAGTAGGATATAAATGCAGTAAATAAATAAATGAATAAGATATGTCAGGAGGTGGTGGTGGAGAGAAACCCCTCCTACCCCACCTCTGGCAAGTTTTTTTGGGGGGAAAATGGGGGGCTGGAGGGATGGATACCATCCCAGATCAACCTTTGGTTGACCTGGGATGTCATCTAGCCACCTCTTAAGGGAAAGTCCGGGGTTTGGGTTGGGGGTGGGGAAAAACCCACTTCCTCTCTGTTTCCCCCCTGTCTAGAAGAGTCCCCTGTCACTGTCTACAATAATAACAGAAATTACTGCTTGTTAGGGTCTTCTCTCAGAGTCTGGGGCAGAAATGTGGAAATCTCTGACATGTGGCTGCAAAACTTTTTGCCTATCCTTGTAAACCTCTTACAAAGTACTTCACTCTTCTATGAAGATCCATTCCTCTCAGAAAATCTGTTAAGAACTGCCATTTCTGAATTGTTTTTGCTTCACAAAATTAGCTCCCCCATTGCCTTACTTCTGGACCCAGGACTTCTCCCTAGTCTCCACCCTGGCAGTATGACATTCCCCAATAATATATTACTGCTTATTTATGCATTTAGATATCATCTGTTTGTATGTAATAAATAGCTATATTGTAGCATAAATGGCTTCATTTCATTCTTTAAATTCCTCAAAGCTTGTCTAGTTGTGACAGGAGTAGTATGTGCCTCTGGGTTTATTATGATGTGCTTTTGAGTCAAGGGTTTTTTTCTATAGCAAGGGCAGAGAACTGGAATGGTTATGTGGGTTAGTTGAGTACTTTCAAAAACATTTGAGATAAAATACAGCTGTACATTTTGCAGAGGAATATTAAAATGAAAGAGTCAGGACTTGATTTTATCAAAAATATCCATAGAATTGTTTCTTTTCAAGACATTCAGTCTATTTCAAATGAGTTAATTACATCTTCAGAATTTACAAGCAATGTGAGTGTGCAAGGCTAAAATTCAGATAATACTTGAATAGTTACTTTGCAGTTTTACTTTTAGTTAAACATGTACATGATTGCTTTTTACATTTTTGTGAGTTTTGCAAAATTTTGATTGTTTCAATTGAATGTGCAGAATTTTGAAGAACAGCAGGTCAAGTTGTTCTTAAACCTTCACATGGTAGTGATTTGCCGTTTAAGATAAGACATGCAATGCATTGGTTTTTGAAAAGTTAAGTGCTCTGCATTTAGAAACCTATGTAAGCCAATCAGTTGTGCTACAGTTTCCATAATTTTTCAGTCTCCTCTGTTTTTGTTTTGGAGTGGGAGATTGCGACGGGTGCCATAGTATTTGCCAAGAGATTACTGCTAATGTGTAATAGTAATTTTGACTGCTCATAACTTTTAAAGGACAAAACAAATCAGAATGGACTTTACCAAACCACAGTACAGTGAAGCAGTTCCCTGAAATATCGTGTATTTTTAATACACTGTGGACATTGAGCAAAAGGAAAATTTAAACAGGTCTGGTAGGTCAGCAGTACTCATCTATAATATGATTGTAAGCATTGAGGCCTTGTTTGATTATTTTTCGAAATTACACAATTACTCTATTTCACTTCTATCCGGTAAATATATTGTCTAAAATAAGAAATATGAATTGCTAGTCACCCTCAACCTTTTAGAGCTTATATAGTGCAGATTACTTATCGCTGATTTTCTCTTACTCACACAATTTCTGCTCAGGATGACCAAAAAAAAAAACCCCCATATTGGATCAGACACGACCTTGAAAATTATTTTTAAAAGTAACTACAGGAAGTCCCCAAGTTATGAGCAAGATAGGTTTGTTCTGTAGGCTTGTTCTTAAGTTGAATTTGTATGTAAGGCAGAACAGGTACATTTTAAGTGTAACTCCCATATGTGTGTGTGTGTGTGTGTAATTTGCATAGCTGTGATTTATTTTTTTTTGCTGTCTATGCCTCTGTTCATAAGACTTCGTCTCACTTTCTGTCCCTGTGATAATTGGATTTTGAAAAATTGGGCTTGTTGTGGAAACAAGGATTGGTGGGAAAGCTTCAGTGGAGTACCCAGGAGTAGATTTCTCTCACTTTCTGTTGTCTTTCCCTTGTTCTTAACTATTATTTATTTGTAAGTTGGTGTTTGTAACTCAGGGATTGCCTGTATTTACTAGGGCTGGGCGGTTTCATTTCGTTAATTCGTAATTCGTTAATAATTCGTTATTTTTTTCAATTACAAAACGATAACGAACCATTCTGGAGCAATTTTTTTAAAAAACGAATTTTTAAACACGTTTTGTAAATGCTTCGTATTTCGTTATTGTATTCGTTTTGTTATTGTTCTGAGGTCGTTTCGTTATTATTTCCGCATGTCTGGGGCAAGTTTTTGTTTAATTAGTGATGTAAGTTGTAAGTTTTATCACCAACAGTCAGCAACAGAGGGAGAGGGATGCTTCAGAAGTTCCCCCTGTCCCATTTGGAGGTGTTTTTAGCGCATTGCGCAATCGCGTCTGCCATTAACGAACCGATTCGTAATTAACGAAATTTTGTAAATTTTGTAATTTTTTTACCATTTATGAAATTTCGTAAATATCGAACTTTTTTTAAGGAAAATTTTGTAATTATTTTAAATAACGAAACGCAAAACCCCCCAAAAAACAAATCGATTTTAGAAACAAATTTTTCCGTTGTTACCCAGGCCTAGTATTTACAATTAGCATTGGGTAGTCCTTTATCCACTTCATCCACTTCCACTTCACCAGACTTACAGGAAAGATGAGTAATGGGTAGCAGAATACACAACTCATCTGACATTGTGATGAAAGCATAGGATGGCTTTTATCCCAGATTAATCGGTGGGAGATGTAAATGACACACATCTGAGAAATACTCTTTATTTGCCGAAAAACTACTGGTTAATTCCTATCATTTCTATAGGAGTGCCTCTTTCTTACTCCTTTTGTATAGGGTTTCAATTGCTGGGATTTAGTCAGTTGCAACTAGTGGCTTTGATGTCAATGTGGCATCGAACTCAGATTTCAGTCTGAACATTTAAAGAGCTACCTAAGATGTACCTCTTTAAATGAGGGTTGGGGTGCACATTGGCTGCTTGTTAACAGTGAATGTTCAGACTGCATAATGTCTTTTCAAAGCAGTGCCCTTCCAGATTTCCCTTTGTTGTTTAGCCATACTTTTCAATCCAGTATTGATACTTGTCACTTGCCTTGTTGCAGTGAGATTTAGTAGATCCTTGTGATGTTGTGAGCATGCTTCCTTCTAGCTTCATTTCCCTGCTCCCAAACTGCAGCCGTGAAATTCTAGTGACTAGACAGAGAGGACTGCCAGCTGCTCCCAAATAGGTTCACCGTCTCAATAACATAGAAGTCACTGTTAAGTTTAGTTTATATATTCTAGCTGTGCACTCTTATTACTGTTGTTTAAAAAAAACACATGCACAAAATTTACTTTATAAAAATTATTCTGAAATGAATCTCAGTATATAACGATTATGATTATTTGTTTTTTATTCTATCGTTCCTTCCCATGCTTAATATGTACATCAGAATGCAGGTAAAACTCAATAAGTCTTTGGAGGGGAAACAACTCAACCAGTTGCTTCTTTGAGAGAAAGAACATCCCTAGGCAGTAAATATTGAGAATTCATCTTCTTCTGACTGTTAAATTAGGCTCCTTGGTTAGAAACTGATTAAAGGGAAAAACAGATGGAAGAAATGTTTATGCTTATTGCTCTGTCTATTGATAAAGTTCTGGGTTTTTTAAAAAACAAAACAAAACAAACAAACAAACAAATGATGTTCCCCTTTTCACAGAACATCCAAAACAATTCCCAGCACAAATGAAGCTGTTTCATTTCTATTTAACGACTGCTTTTTTTTTTTTGTAATTTCAGGACAGACTGAAGCAAAAACCTTTTTTTCTTCTTCTTCTAAGGTTTGCAAGTTTCTATTAAAGTTTCTTCCTCCTCCTCTTCACTGCCTGGGGCCTCTTGGGCCCCATGCGGCATTGCAGCAAGAGGCCCTGGGCGACGAAGAGGAGGATGATGATGAGGAAGGTAAGGAGGGCGAGGGGGGAAAGAAGAGCCAAGCCTTTGCCCTCCTTACCTTCCTCTTCCTCCTCTTTGTCACTGCATGTGGCCTCTTGCTATTGTTTGGGCCCCGTGATTGAGGAGGCATTGCGGGGCCCAAGCAATAGCAAGAGGCCTCATGCAGTGATGAGGAGGAGGAGGAGGAAGGTAAGGAGGGTGAGGAGGGAAGGTGAGGGGGCATCCCTACATCGCAGAATTTCACTTATCAGAGGTGGTCCAGGAACGTAACACCCACGATAAGTGAGGGACTACTGTATACAGTCAAGCACATGTTGTTGTGTAGTCATTCAATTACTTCTGATTCTTTGTGACCTCATGGATCAGCCCATGTCAGAGCTCCCTGGAGTCGGCTGGTCCATGAGGTGGCCACCCCCAACTCCTTCAAAGTCAAGCTAGTCACTTCAAGGATGCCATCCATCCATCTTGCCCTTGGTCTGGCCCTCTTCCTTTTTCTTTCCATTTTCCCCAGCATCATTGTCTTCTTCAAGCTTTTCTGCCTTCTCATTATGTAGCCAAAGTACTTCATCTTTGCCTCTAATATCCTTCCCTCCAGTGAGCAGCCAGGCTTTATTTCCTGGAGGATGAGCTGGTTTGATCTTATGGGGGTCCAAGGCATTCTCAGAATTTTCATCCAGCAGCACAGTTCAAAAGAGTCTTATCTTCCTTTCACTCAGCCTTCTTTATGACCCAGCTCTCATATCCATAGGTTACTTTGCAGATCTTTGTTGCCAGTGTGATGTCTCTGTTCACTATTTTATTGAGATTGGTCACTACTCTCCTCCCAAGAAGTAAACATATTCTGATTTCCTGGATGCAGTTTGCACCTGCAGTGATCTTCGCACTTAGAAATACAACATTTGTCACTGCCTCCTGTGCATAACAGTGCATAACAGAGGACTTAAAGGACTGTGCGTAACAGAGGACTTAAAAAAAACTTCTGCCAGATGTCCCATCTGCCCTCCATCTTGATCCATTTCAAAAGAAAATGGGAAGACAGCAGGGACCATATCCTGGGACTGTTGTGTACCTACTGTGAGATCTCAGGATTTTTCGTTTTCGATTTGAAATGTGGATACTGGTGCTCACTGGAGGTGCCCTGGGTATTACCTGTAATTCATGTGCACACATATGCCTTTCTAAAATCAGATATGTCCATCCAGGTTTCCAGAACCAAAACTGAACAATGGCCAATTGCTTTTATTCATGGGGTTGCCATCAGTTGACAGATGACTTGAAGGCACACACATACACATCCTTTTTAAAAGCAGTTATGCCCATCCAGGTTTCCAAAATCAAAAACTAAGCAAAGGCCACTTGCTTGTAGCATTATGAAATCTTAAGGTTTATCGGTCACATTGCCTACCCAGCTTTGTTCATCCTCCCTTCCCTGCTTGCTAGCAAGAGAGAGCTGTGTGGATTGGAAATGCTTTTCCAGGAAATCCCAAGTGGTGATAAATGAGGCTTATTCCAGTGAGATAATTCAGTTTTTAAAAATAGTTTGGATAGGCCCTTAGACAAGAAAATCCTATTTGCTCTGAGATAATTGGTGTGAGTAATTTAGATGTGGTGAACAGGTCACTTTTTCCTCCTCTTTAGGTGGCCAATTATGTGTTTTGCTCTTGTATTAGGACTGTGTGTCATGCATCCATAATCACTAAGTTTTATGATAGAATAAGTTGCTGTTTTCATGGAAGAGCTCTAAAGCACACACACTGAAAGGGCAGACTTTTCTCTTTTCCCTTCTTCCCCTATCTTGCAAGAAAGACAACTTTTCAAGCTTTATAATCTGGAATTGATTGTTCTGACATAGGCCCCTTCTATGCCGACCGTTTATTGTAATTTCAAGTCAGGATTGATTTGAGTGGTTATAGGGAAAAAATTATATCAAGAATATAGGTTTGATGTATCACAATTGTTCTGTCTGTTTCCCTGAAAGACCTCAGGGTTTAAAGCTCCTTTAAGGTCTATTTTTGCTGGATATATTTCAAAGTCAGAATTAATTGGGAAGGTGTGGCTAATTTGTATAATTGGGAAGGGATAGCCTGGGAGTATGAGAGGATGTTCTTGCAGTATGAGAGGATGCTCCCCAATTATTGCCTTCACACACACCCTTCGGAAACTTGGTCACCATCCACCCATTTGGCTTATCTATTGTGTTTTGATGTGCCTAATTGAAAAGTGCAATAATTATTATTTCTTATGCACCTGATTGTTAAGATACCCTGGTAAAACAAAGTTGTATACTTAACCAAGACGTCAATATAAACTGGGACAATTTGGCTGAACTCTAAAGTCAATTATAGACTGGAATTGGTGCTGTAGTAAGCTGGGGCACCCCTTGCTATCATTACCACTCGGTTTCCTGATGGGCTAATTGGGGTGTAAGGTTGTTAGGTTCATATGATCTTTCTTTCATCCTTTGCCTGCCTTTTAATAAAATATTATAGACTTAACCACTTGTGTGCTTATTGTTTCTGAATCAAAAAATACCCTTGGCCTTTGACAAAAGAGTGGTTTTACTGTGTCGATGATTACGTAGGAAATCTTGGAACAAGTCTGAAGCTCATATGGTGACTACACAAACAAGAGAGCACTGATGTGCATTAAGGCCATTAAATGGTCAGTATAAATGGGGCCATAGTTTCATTTGATTCTTATATTGATCCCTCAATGGTGCATTTTGTCCTAGTCCCCAGCTTGTTTTTTGGAATAACCTCGCAAAGGCTGATCTGGCCGGGGTGGTCCATGCCTTGGTCATCTCTAGATTGGACTACTGTAATGCGCTCTACCTGGGACTGCCCTTGAAAACAGCTCGGAAATTTCAACTGGTCCTACAGGCAGCGGCCAGGTTCTTAACTGGTGCACCTTACAGAGAGAGGTCAACCCTCCTGTTCAAGGAGCTCCACTGGCTGCTGTTTATTTTCCGAGCCCAATTTAAGGTGCAGGTGCTCTCCTACAAAGCCCTAAATGGTTTGGGACCATCCTACCTGCGTGACCGCATCTCTGTTCATGAACCCACATGCTCACTTCATTCCGGAGAGGCCCTGCTCACGATTCCGTTGGCATTGCAGTGGAACGCTGGTGGGGACGCAAGACGGCCTTTTCTGTGGTGGCCCCCCGACTCTGGAACACCCTCCCCAAAGATCTTAGACAGGCCCCTACGTTGGCAGTCTTTAGAAAGAACTTGAAGACCTGGCTGTTCCGATGTGCCTTTCCAGAATAGGAAAACTCCAACAACAAGTCCCAGAAGCACTTTATTAGAATTAAGATTGCTGGCAAACTGCACTTACCCTATAACCCTTACATATCACCTGTCACATCAGCACTTTTAATCTGTACCCATTACTCTGGCCTGGCCCAGTTTTATTGTGTCCTGGTGTATTGTTTCATTGCTTGTTGTTTTAATATTGCTTTAACTGTTTTTAATTTGCTTTAGGTTGTATATTGTTATGTTGTGTTTTGAGGCCTTGGCCTTTGTAAGCCGCATCGAGTCCTTCGAGAGATGCTAGCAGGGTACAAATAAAGAGAATAATAATAATAATAATAATAATAATAATAATAATAATAATAATAATATCTCATTGCTGAGTCTTTCACCAAGTAAAGCACCTTTTTATAGCCCACCATACCATCCTTTTGTGACTTTCATTGGAATTCTATATGCAGCCAAGAGTTTTTCTTGGAAACCTCATATTTTCTATGTAAATGTGGTGGGTGGCACAATTCTTTCATTTGTTGCATGCCAAAGCTATCTATTATATAAAAAAAAATAAAAATGGAAAAGGACATCAACATCACCATTGCCTCCTGGTAAATATGTGGGAAAGGCAATGGAGTGGGAAGAGAAATGGAGTGACTCAGAACCTTTTCACACTGCCCCTATATCCCAGTAGCTGATCCCAGATTTTCTGTTTATCGCATGTTATCTGGCAGTGGAGACTCATATAATCCAGTTTAAAGCAGATAATCTGTGATCAGATCCTGGGATATAGAACAGTTAGAAGGGCCCTCGGTGAGGGAAGACAGGAGGTAGATGTTTAGATAGTATGGTGGTCAGATATATGACTATACAGACTCTCTTGTTTGTGATATATCCCACCTTTGTGCCAATAGAAATTGGCTGAAAGGGAGATAATAGAAATTAAAATACAATGCAGCTTTTAAAAACCTCAACTTAATAGTAAAACAATGTAAGAATATTAAACAGTTTGAAAGCATTTAAAATATAACAAGGATAAAAGATCCACATGTAGAAATTAGACAATAGCCCAAAACTTGCATAATTAAAATGACTTTGCCATTGAAAAAGAGCATAGAGGAAATTACTTCCCATGGGAGGGAGTTGGACAGCCTAGAAGCACTCACAAAGAAAGCTCTTTTTTATAACGGCACATTAAATCTTATCACTGTCTAGAGGTCAACTATTGTGGTAGTTCTCCATATACCAAGAGTATATTTGTGGTGGGGGGCGGGGGAGAATTGACCACATACACATATAGAATTCACCATGTATAGAAAACCCACCCTGCATTCGTTCTCCACTATTTGGAGTTTATCAACATTGTCCATCAGGGATGTGATGTCACCTTCCAAATGTGCCAAGCAGACAGCAAAACAAGTTCCTGGAGGCCTGCCATTCATATCTAATGCAGGACATTTTATTTGGGGAATTGCACAGCTCTGCATTACTTGCAAATTAGATGATAAAGTCTGTTGGGATATCTCAGTTACCATATTTGAATCCAGGCCCAAGTCAACTACTGACAGTTGCAGACTCTTGACAGAATTTAATTTGATTGACCTTTCAGTGATAAAAGGTGCCTCCTTGTACTCTGATCGAATTGTCTTGGCTGAAAAGGATTTTTAAAACCCTCTGTGATTGTTTCCTTGCAGATAATAGACAAGAAGGCTAGGATATAACATGCTAAGGAGAGACACGTGGTTCTTCAGTTGTTGTTCATGTTTCATACCTTCTGGCTGCCCTGGTTTGACAGAGAATCATAGAATCAAAGAGTTGGAAGAGACCTCATGGGCCATCCAGTCCATCCCCCTGCCAAGAAGCAGGAATATTGCATTCAAATCACCCCTGACAGATGGCCATCCAGCCTCTGTTTAAAAGCTTCCAAAGAAGGAGCCTCCACCACACTCCGGGGCAGAGAGTTCCACTGCTGAATGTCTCTCACAGTCAGGAAGTTCTTCCTCATGTTCAGATGGAATCTCCTTTCTTATAATTTGAAGCCTTTGTTTCGTGTCCTAGTCTCCAGGGAAGCAGAAAACAAGCTTGCTCTCTCCTTCCTGTGGCTTCTTCTCACATATTTATACATGGCTATCATATCTCCTCTTATCCTTCTCTTCTTCAGGCTAAACATGCCCAGCTCCTTAAGCCGCTCTTCATAGGGCTTGTTTTCCAGACCCTTGATCATTTTAGTCACCCTCCTCTGGACACATTCGAGCTTGTCAATATCTCTCTTGAATTGTGGTGCCCAGAATTGGACACAATATTCCAGGTGTGGTCTAACCAAAGCAGAATAGAGGGGTAGCATTACTTCCCTAGATCTAGACACCATGCTCCTATTGATGCAGGCCAAAATCCCATCGGCTCTTTTTGCCACCACATCTCATTTTTGGCTCATGTTTAACTTGTTGTCCACGAGGACTCCAAGATCTTTTTCACGAACAACAACTGTTTGTTGTCTGATTTCTCCAGCCATTTTTGAAGGGTCCCAGTTTCTCTCAGGTTTTTTTTTCCTGCTTACCCTTTTTCCTCAGCCTACTTGAATTGCTACAAACTGAGTTCAAATTTCAGAAATTATCTGCATTTGGTAACTCAGAGGAGAGAGGAGAGGATGGTGTTCTTGCACTTTCTTGTAGGTGCAGGCAAAAGAAAACTGCTGCAGCCCCTATAACTTATGTGTTCTTCCTCATTAATAGGATTTTGCCATCTTGGCCATACTTTGATTTGCTTGGCCAAGAAATTTTCGCAGGGTGAAAAGATGCAGAGTATGTTGTGTCATTTTTCCAGATACAAATGGCAGATGTAACTGATATGTAACCTATCTCTGGGCACTTCCAGACAGCACCGAAATCCGTGTTTTAAATTTAAGAGAAAAAATCCTGAAACTTGATAGCAGGTCCACATACAGACTTGTCAGTCCTAGGATATGGTCCCCCACCATCCTCACAGCCCTTCTCTCTAGCAGATCAAGATGCAGGGTGGACAGGGGACATCCGCCGGAATTTTTTAAAATCACTCCATTATGTACTGGACCGTATATGCACACATTTGAATATCTTAATATAAACACAAGCAGATTCACATGTGCACATATGAGGTCCATCGCATAACAGAAGGATTTTAAAAAACTTCTTTTGGATCTCTTTCTTCCCCCAATTCTTAATTCAACTTCTGTTGAAGTTTATAAAGTGTAAAAGAGAGAGATTCAAAGAATTTTAATCACTCCCCTTTTGTGCTTCCTTTGAACCACCTGTTTAACAGCCCAGTCAGCTGATCCTCTGTTTCAGACTTTTAAAAAGTGCACTGCACTGGAGCAGTCTGCACAGGGGGAGGGAAAGCATGTGTTTTACATGACTGCAGGGATATACAGTTATGCAAAGATGCACCTTTTTCAGGCTGAATTGGGTTTTAAGCACATCTTTTAAATACATGCTTTTTACCTCTTAACCTGATCCCTCCTGCACTTTGGCTAACCCTTTCATCACGGTTAATTCCAAGTTTTACAGCATGTGTAGAAGGGCCCCTTGTCACAACTTATAAAAAAGTACACTAGGGATAGAACAAATTAATAATGTATTGTCGAAGCTTTCATGGCTGGAATCACTGGATTGTTGTAGGTTTTTTCGGGCTATATGGCCATGTTTTTTTGGGCTATATGGCCATGTTGTAGAGGCATTCTCTCCTAGGAGAGAATGCCTCTAGAACATGGCCATATAGCCCGAAAAAACCTACAACAATCCAAATTAATAATCTTTTATTTGCATGAAGAAAGGATGTATAGACTCCAATGTACTGTTTAAGTGTGTTGGTCATTAAATTTAAGTAGAACAATTTATGCAATATACTTCTTTCTCAATTCAGCTGGGAAATGGAGTGAGTCTGTCAAGGTGCAGGTGCTCACCTACAAAGCCCTAAACGGTTTGGGACCCGCCTACCTGTGTGGCCACATCTCCATATATGAACCCACACAATCCATCCATTCATCTGGAGAGGCCCTGCTCACGATCCCACCTGCGTTGCAAGCGCATTTGGTGGGGACGAGGGACAGGGCCTTCTCTGTGGTAGCCCCCCGACTCTGGAAGTCTCTCCCCAAGGACATCAGACAAGCCCCCACATTGGCAGTCTTTAGGAAGAGCTTGAAGACCTGGCTGTTCCAGTGTGCCTTTCCAGAATAGGAAACTCCCAGCATCATGTCCCAAACGCACTTTACCAGAGATTTAAGATTGCCTGCACATCGCACCTACCCTAAAATCCTTACATTTCACCTGTTATTTCCAGCACTTTTAATTTATTCATTACATTTGGCCCGGCCCTAGTTTTAAATGTCTCATGATGTATTGTTCTGATGTTTTACTGTTATTGCTTTAATGTTTATTGGTTTGCTTTATGAGTTTTATTGTTGTATTTGTTATGCTGTTGTTTTATTGAGGGCCTTGGCCTTTGTAAGCCGCACCGAGTCCTTCAGGAGATGTTAGCGGGGTGCAAATAAAGTTAATAATAATAATAATAATAATACTTAATATGAGAGACCAGAAGTCAAGTGTGGACTTTTGTTTTGTTTTGTAATATATAGTTAGTTCTTCTAATATAGTGGGAAGCTCTTCTAACTCAACTATTAAATGAGCAGCATATCTATCTCTTATTTCACCTGGAACTGTACCAAAACAACTCATGAACCACCTCAAGTAGGAAAGGAAATATATAAGTAGTATAAAATTGGAAAGACTGTATCCAGCTAAGCATATATCTCAATACATAGTGGCCACACCAATTGTGTGATTACTTTAGGGAAAGATACAGAAACAGAAAAAAATGACACATAACACCATTCACAGCACACCAATGTACCAGCTGACAAAGAGCTCAATGTAGATAACTTCAGAAATTTTAACATTACATTCTTCATACATTGAGGAAAATACGCTAGGGGTACGCTACGGGCAGAAAAAAAAATCAAAACACGAATTTAGATTAGTTAAATTTACAATTACATTGTGTGATATCATCATCATCATCATCATCTATAATAAGAGATGATCATCTGTAATAATATGCATGGTGCTGCTATTTGTATAAATTATCTATTTGAAGAGTTCAAATGAAACAGTTAATATGATAAATTGTAGTAATAATATCAAATCCATTGAAGTTTTTTTCATAATTGAAATTTTAAAATAAAAGACGCTGTTCTGTTAAATATACTAACTTCAGTCGGTAATTGGATTTCAACTCCATTTATTCTATCCTCTTTTAGGGTGGGTTTTGGTCTTTGCTGATTTTCATTTCTTTGTCTTTCTTTTTAGAAAATTGATAAATTTATTTTTGAAAAGCACAATATTTAAAAAATACGAAAACAATAATCAAGTCAATAACATTATTCCTTGTTGTTTCTTTCTCTCTTTTTAAACAAGGGCTCACTAGAAACCCTTTAGCTAAAAGGCATGGAGAAAATAAATGTTTGCAAACAGTGCTGAAAGGGTCATAGAATAGATGCCTTTTGAGACTTGTGGAAGGCTTCAGCACATAAAAAACATATCTACTAAAATAAAAAACATTTTCCAGTTTCTGTTTCTGCCTGCAACACATGGCTTCTCAAAGCTTGACCTATTATATTTTTGCTCCTAGCTGTTACGCTTGTAATGCTGAAACATATGTTCTATCTAAATGTGCTAAAAAGCTTCAAATATGTTGTGGCTTGGAAGGAAAAGAACAACTTGTAAACTTCTATGTGCGTGCATGCACGCACACACACACAGATATATATATAATCATTTGTGGGATTAACATAACTCAAAAACCACTGGACGAATTTACACCAAATTTGGACACAACACACCTGTCAGGCCAACAAGTGACCATCACTCGTAAAAATACTGAAAACACAACAGAAGGGACTTAAAAGACCCAAAAAGCAAAAAAAGCTGCAGCGCATGCGCAAAAACAACTCCCCTGGCAAACAGAACACACAATAGCATATACACACTCTCTTTCGGACTACAGCTCCCAGAATCCCCTAGACCAGGCCCTTTAGGAGAGGAGAATGATCCAAATGCAGTTTCCAAGCTGCAAGCTTTCTTCTCCTTGGATTTCTTTGAGAGCACCCCAATCCTGCATATTTCCAATTTCCTATTCCTGGACTGCAACTTCCCACAATCCTCCAGATAGATAAGATAGATTAGATAGAGATAGATAGATAGGAAGGTAGATCAATTGATCAGGAGGACTGCTGTGAGTTGCAGTCCAAGAATAGGTAGAGAAGGAAGAACGGGGAGAAAGAGAAAGGGAAAGAAAATGGAAGGAAGTGAAGAGGAAGAGAAGGAAGGACGGAGAGAATGAAAGAAAAAGGAAGAAAGGAGAGAAAAAGGAGGAGAGAAAGAGGGAGGGAAGGAAGGAGAGAAAGAACAAGAAAGAGGGAGGGAAGGTTGGCCACAGCAATGCATGGCGGGCACAACTAGTGTATATATATATACTACTGTTCCCTTATCCAGGTGGTCTCCAAAAGGGGCCTAGACATAGAAGGATAGTTCATTTGGGGAGGGGGGAGAAAACATTTTCCTCCATTTTTGCTAGTTAATCATCCCACTCACATTCCCCATGTCATAAACAACAGTTGTTTTGAGGACAGTTTCATTGGGGGGGGGGGTAATAGGAAAGCAAGGGGAAATGGTTTTTCTCCTTCAACAACCCCCTTCCCACACACACACACCACCACCACCATCACCATTAAATGGACTATCCTTCTTTGTTTAGGCCTCCTTTTAGCCCAGATGTTGGAACAATACTATATATGGGGCACAGAAAAAAGGTTATATTTCCAAGCTTTAAAACAGAATCCTGGCCCACAGAGCTGTTAAACCTTCTCAAAGGACTCCAAGAATATCAGAAGGTGGGAAGGCTCAACACTGCCAGACAGATCATTATTAATTTTGACTACATAAAGGTATGTTTTTACAAACTATGGCAGTAAAATGCTTTTCATTAAAACAATGAACATTATTCCCATCTCCACCACTATCCAACTAAAGGTGGTAACAATCTGAGTAGCATGAAAGCAATAACAAAACAACATTCATTTAAATTTAAGTGCATTACTGACTGGTAATTTCTAATGAGGTTCAAATACATAGTATTCTTGGTGGTCCAAATATATGGATTATGTCAGTGGAGTTCAGCATCCCCAGTTTAGTCTTAGAAAACATAAGACCCCATCCCCAACTTTGGAAGCGGAGTCCTTGAGAAAAGTAAATACCTGATGGGAAAGAAACAGGGAGGAAAAAGGCAACTGCTGGAAGGATTCACAAAGGATTAGAAAATGTGGACCATTTCCACTACCTTGGCAGCCACCACTCCACAAAAGTCAACATTGACAATGAAATACAACACCGCCTGAGTTCTGCGAGTGCAGCTTTTTTTCCGAATGAAACAGAGTATTTGAGGACCGGGACAGCCATAGGGATACCAAGGTGCTTGTCTATAAAGCTATTGTCCTCGCAAACCTGCTATATGCCTGCGAGACAAGGACTATCTACAGACGTCACATGCAACTCCTAGAACGATTCCATCAGCATTGCCTCTGAAAAATCCTGCAAATCTCTTGGGAAGACAAGCGGACAAATGTCAGCATGCTGGAAGAAGCAAAGACCACCAGCACTGAAGCGATGATCCTCCGCTATCAACTCCGCTGGGCTGGCCACGGTGTCTGGATGTCCGACCACTGTCTCCCAAAGCAGTTGCTCTACTCTGAACTCAAGAACGGAAAACAGAATGTTGGTGGGCAGGAAAAGAGATTTAAAGATGGGCTCAAAGCCAACCTTAAAAACTCTGGCATAGACACTGAGAACTGGGAAGCCCTGGCCCTTGAGCGCTCCAGCTGGAGGTCAGCTGTGACCAGCAATGCTGTAGAATTTGAAGAGGCATGAATAAAGGGTGAAAGAGAGAAATGTGCCAAGAGGAAGATGCGTCAAGCCAACCCCGACCAGGACCATCTTCCACCTGGAAACCAATGCCCTCACTGCACGAGAACATGCAGATTAAGAATAGGGCTCTACAGTCACCTAGGGATCCACCGCCAGTACACCGATCTTGGAAGACAATCCTACTCAGACAATAAGGAATCACCTAAGTAAATAAGTAAGTACTGATAACAACACGTATACATTTTCTTTCCAATTTATTTTTTACTTCATCATACTAGAGAATGAATCCACTTTAAATCCAGTTTCTACATCCTGCAGAATTCTGGGGTTTGTAGTTTAGTGAGGCTCTTAAATTCTGCAGGAGGCAGCAACCAGATTTAAAGTGGATTCATTCTCTAGTGTGATGGGGCCCCTAGAAAGAACAGTAGCCTGTCTGTCTTTATGTAGATATAAAACCCTTTATGGATTTGGTTATAGTGTCTTATAAATGTGTTAAATACCTAGCATATTTATGAAATTATGGAAATCAGTAATGAACAAACTACTTCAATTGTGCAATTGCTGGTGAATGTAAGCAAATTCATCTTTGCAGGATATGACCTACTTACTACCTGGCACAAATCAAAGGATTGTTTAGTTGAAGCCAGAAGTATCCTCAACTTGTAAAGTAGATGTCGGAAAACAAGATAGGATACTCCTGATGCACATTTCTTCCCTGTGTATTTACAAGAGTATACAGATGAGTTTGTATCGATATTACTATAATATTGTGATATCAGCCCCAAAAGCTAGCACTTTAATTTATATGATGAAGATGTGGAAGACATATGGCTTTCTGCCCCAATCACCATAATAAAATGTATGGATTTTTAGACAGCCTTAAAAGTGCTCTTTTTTATTGAAGTGTCCAATTTATAGAGCTAGTGTAGCACAGATTTATACACTGAAATGTGAGCTAAACGTCCTGAAGCTAAAAACTCAAGTTTTGTTGTGAATTGAATGCAGGGCTTTAGGGTTCTTTTTCTTTCAAGTTCAAAACATTTCAGACAATATATTGGAATAATAACACTGACTTAACCAACATTGTTTAGGGATTTTGACTGATACATGAAATACTTTGTACTCTTAGGAGGAAAGATGTATGCGAATACTCATCACTCTTGTGATTGGTAGCAAAATGTCCTTTAAAATGCATAATTATCTCCCATATTTCTAATAGCAATTCTGGCAGCAATTATGACATGTGTAATAAAAACAGTAAAGTGAATTTATTGTTGAAGGCTTTCATGGCCGGAATCACTGGGTTGTTGTGTGTTTTCTGGGCTGTATGTTCCAAAACATGGACATACAGCCTGGAAAACACACAACAACCCAGTAAAGTGAATTGTCTATAAAACGGAAAACTGTAAGAAATCAGGCTAAATTGGCAATTGAACCCAATAGGAATCTAAACTACCAGCACTGGCTTTGTAAATGCAATGCCTTCCCTCATTTCCCCAGGAGCATATTTCATTGAAGCAGATGTGAGGTATGGTGCCTTAGCATTGAGTGCAGCCCACCTTCCACATCCAGTCCCCATCATATGCATTTTATTTAAATTATATATACAGATTGAGTATCTCTTATCTATAAATCCAAAATTAGCCCCCCGCCACACACACACACACACAAACCTGAAAAATGTTGCTTCTTGCCCCCCCCCCCGCTCTACTTTTGCCTTTGGAGAAAGGGGGCTAGTCCCATACCCAATGCCTGCTCAGTTTTCTCTGAAGGAGCCCCAATAAAAGAAAGAGAAGAAGGAAAAAAGGAGGGAAGACATCCTAGATACTTCTACGCTTGACTTTTGCCCAGCTAGTGGTGGGGCAGAGTGCAAAATTACGAGGGGTATTTTTAAAGTAAGGTCCGTTTGAACATAAGTACACAACGAAAGTTTATTTCAAAAAAGTAAATTTATTTTCAGAAGGTACATACTTCAATCTATTTTTTGACATAGTTGCCAAGTTTGTTCAAACACTTATCATACCTCTGAACCAATTTTAAAATACCCTCTTCATAAAAACTTGCCGCCACCAAAAGCCACCAAATTGTCTGTAATCAAAGAAGGGCGACCGGAGCGGTCCTCATCATGGACGTTGTCACGGCCATCTTTGAATTGTTGTACCCACTTACGCACTTTGCTTTCACTCATAACAGTATCACCGTACACTTCACAAATCTGTCGATGAATTTCTGCAGCAGGCAGGTTCCTTGCTGGCAAAAACCGTATCACTGAGCGAACCTCACATGCGACGGGTGAGTTGATTGTCTTAAACATTTTTAAAGCACAGAACAGAACCATACAGGTTAGCTACAGAGCAGAAACTGAGCACAGTTGTTCCTGAGGCATGCCGGTACACAACGCACGTGCTCATTGCGGTATGCGCGCGAACTACTAGTGTCTATAAGAAAACAGACCTTACTTAAAAAATACCCCTTGCACTTCATTGGACAGTCTGTTTACAGCCCAAAGAGAATGAAAAAAAAACTCATGCAAGGAGAGGGGATTTCATCCTCCCTCCTTGGATATTTTTCTAAAAGGGTGAAAAGGGTGCTAACAGCCATTGAGGAAAAAACGAACAGATGTGGGACATATGACTCTCCTTCTGCATCCCTCATTCACTATGTATATACAAATAAAGAAAACGATTTTCAAAATCTGAAAAATCTGAAATTAAAAAAAATTCTCATCCCAAACATTTTTGATAAGGGAGACTCAACTTGTACTAAGTTAACAGTATTTGGACTGCCCTATTTGTAACTATACATACCTTGAGTGTTGTTAGTCACTAAGAGTGGTTTCAATAATGTTTGGAAATAAATAAAATAAAAGCTGGTAGGGAAGTGTGAAACTGGCTATTTCATGTCCGTGTCACTTATACGGGTTTATCAATCAGAAAAAGAACATCTTCCCATTGCCCCACCTTCCTTTACTCATTCATACATAAACATATGGGGGGGGGGCTGGTTCATTAACTCCCAATCTGCACATTATACATTAGTCAGGAGGCCTGGATTACACCTATTGTTGTGAATAGATATCCATTCTTTTCTTGCTGAGCCCAGAACAACCTGTAGGGGTGTGTGTGTATGTGTGTGTGTGCATGAGTGTTTGTGCTTAATGAGCTTTAGCACATGAACAATTAAGGAAACATAATTTAATTGAATTAAGCTAATCAGCAAGATATGGGAGCTTGCTTTAGGGATGTGGCAGAAGTAAACTGCTTCTCCAATCAACAATTTTATCTATTAAGCTAATAGCACTAGTGTGTTTGGAGGCACAGAGCAGTAATTGTACCCCTCAAGGGGCACAACCTGATTTTTGAAATGTATTAATGTTTAAAACTCACCACAAAGAGAGAGGGGCTGCTTTGCTTCTAACATATCATGGGGATATTTGCTTGCATCCCTCAAACACAAAAGAGAAGGGATAGATAGAAAATGTCATCTTGATAGGATCAGTGATTCAGTCTGTCTGTAGTCATATTCAGAGGTTTGCATCCTCCCATGCCTAGCCTTAGAATTGCATGAAGGAGAGATGTGAGATGAGATAATTGGTTTGAGAGAATAATGTATGAAGAAGTCTCCTCTCCTTATGTAGGCTGCCTTATAGATTTAGAATGAAACCAGATTTTAATAACCTCATCAGATGTGGCTTACTTTGGCGCATATGGTAGTTTAAGCCCTAGTTTACCCACAGAGCCTGCTGGCTCCAATCTCATGATGCAGGGGATCTTCCAGTGGGGCTCTATGGGTAAACTAGCATGGAATTGGAAATATGCCACTCTGGTGGCAACATGAGGCACTTTCTGTGTTGCACCACAAGCAATGGGGGGAAACCATGTGGTCAACGTTTCCCCCTGTGGATCAGCTTAACGGTAAGAAGGGTGATGACATGGCATGGGATGAAAGATTCCCCATGCCCCCACGGTGGCAGTCACTCGATTTACCATAATACGTAGCAATTCAGGTATTCTGTATGAAGAGGTCATAAATCATACTGATGATCCACACAAAGAAGGAGACAACTATCTTATCTAGAGTACTGTGTTCAGTTCTTGGTATCATGGATCATGAACAATATTGACAAAATATCGAAGGGCTTATCTACACTGTTGCTTAATATGCATCCACTCCAGTGCAGCAACACACTGGATTTACCTTGGAGGTGACCACACATTCCATGCCCAACCCAAAGTGTTGGTGAAGCAAAGTCTATGGTCCAGGTGGGCTAAAATCTTACATTCCCTATTGGTGCTGAAGTCAGCTCAAAATTGGGGATGCCCCAGACAAGGTGATCCCCTCTCCTTCTCCTTGGCTGCATGGATATTTATTTTATTTATTTCATATACTTGTACCCCGCTCTTCTCAACCCCAAGGGGGGGGGCCCAGGGAGGCCTCATAGCAAACACTATTCGGTGCCATAATAATAATAACAACAATCTACAAATGAATTAAAACAAAACATTAAATAAACAGTTGTTAAAACATGCCAATTAAAATCCATGTCTGGGTCAATTCATTGTCACTTCAAAATTGCTTATGTCTTCATCATACAAGCCACTGTTCAATGGTCAAATGCAAGGTCCCACAGCCAATACATTTCCGGATTTCAGCATGAATACCCACAATAGCCAGGAGCTCTCCCAAAGCTTCTGGCTATGTACAACGGTGATGAGGGGCAGCACTGGCTCAATCTGTCCCCTTTTTCCTACACGGATGAGCACAGAGAAATGGAAATGGCAGTGCTGGCCTGTGTAGGTGGCAAATCAGCTAACATCAGAGCCAATCTGCTGTCTACACTCTACCAAAAATATGGGGCTTTCCTTAGTGTAGAATGAAACTGGATCATACTGGTTTACCCCATGCTATGGATTAGAAATATGTGGACATCCAATAGTGACCTCTGACCCACTTTTGGTTTTGAGGCCAGTGTACACAAGCCCCAAGATGAGAAAAGGTCTGGAATTCAATCTATGATTTAGGGACCTGGGTATGTTTAAATATAGAGATTACATGCTAACTACGAGGGGTATTTTTAAAGTAAGGTCCGTTTGAACGTAAGTACACGACGAAAGTTTATTTCAAAAAAGTAAATTTATTTTCAGAAAGTACATACTTCACTCTATTTTTCGACATAGTTGCCAAGTTTGTTCAAACACTTATCATACCTCTGAACTAATTTTAAAATACCCTCTTCACAAATCCTCGCTTCAACTGAAGCCACCAAATCGTCTGTAATCAAAGAAGGGCGACCGGAGCGGTCGTCATCATGGACGTTGTCACGGCCATCTTTGAATTGTCGTATGCACTTATGCACTTTGCTTTCACTCATAACAGTATCACTGTACACTTCACAAATCTGTCGATGAATTTCTGCAGCAGGCAGGTTCCTTGCTGACAAAAACCTTATCACTGAGCGAACCTCACATGCGGCGGGTGAGTTGATAGTCTTAAACATTTTTAAAGCACAGAACAGAACCGTACAGGTTAGCTACAGAGCGGAAACTGAGCACAGTTGTTCCCGAGGCATGCCGGTACACGACGCACGCACTCGTTGTGGTATGCGCGCGAACTACTAGTGTCTACAACAAAACGGACCTTACTTTAAAAATACCCCTCGTATTTTTATATATTGGTAAGGTTCCCAATAGAAAATGGAGCAAGTTTATTTTCTGCTGCTTCTGTGATGAGTACACAAACCAGTCAACTGAATTTAGAAGAGGGAAAAAGTTTCGACCTAAACATTAGGAAAAAACTTGATGGTAAAAGTGTTTCAAAGCAATACAGACTTAGATTTCAGACAGTTTCAGATATAGCTGGCGCGTAGACGGGTCTGTGAAAAAATGAAGCACAAAAATATAGTCAAAACAAGGCATGTTTTTTTAAAAAAGCAAGTAGATTCAAGGCACCGTCAAGGCACTCAAAGCAAAAGCTGCTGATCAGAGAGCCTGCAGGCACTTCCTTCTTCCTTTTGTAGAATTAACTGTGATGTGTTGTTCAATTTATTGTGGTGTTTATGCTAGCTTTTAGAAGCTGAGCATTGTATTGATGATTTAAATTGTTCTGTGAATTGTGGTTTTGCAGATTTCTTTCTTTTTTCTTCTGACTGCATTTATTTTGGAGCATACTAAATAAACATCTGTTGAGAATCCAATCTGTGGAATTAAAATTTTCAGGCTAGGTTAGGAAGAGGTCCTTAGCATTGCCGTGGAATGTAGCCTCACCTTTAGCTCCCCGGTGTTTCTACGTTTTTTGACTTCGGCCCCTGTCAGATTGTCAGATTCACATATCCCTCTGCCTCGTCTCATGCCCAATGGGCTTCTTGTTCAAGAAGAGACAAGACATACAGGGTGGAGGAACTGGCAGGGGAATGGAGTAAATATCATTCACAGCTTTGAAGTTTTTTCCCTCAAGCATTTCCAGGGAAGCACAAAAGAAACCTAGTGGCTGTCATGATGTGCCCTGGGGGAGTTTGCTTATTTCTATTGGCAAATTGGTTGGGTTAAAATAAAAAGCCAGCGTGGAGTATTTTTTTTTCATACTGAGAATTATTTCACTTGAACATCTGTAGCTAGAACAGAGTTACATTTTCTCTCGTTGTCACTTTTTGGGGATATAGGTATGGCTTTTTTTTTTCAGTCCGGCATAACCCTTCACATCATCTGGCCATTTCAGCCAGTTTAATGCTGAAGCAGCATGTTTCTCTTGCTTCAAAGTAGTACATTTTCCAACATGCTCAGACGCATGTTTCACAAAGGAACTGATAAATAATGGATCCCTGAAAGTCTGTGACAGGTGTTCCTGACTGTTCCTGACTCATATTTCAGTCTTCTGGTGGATGAGTTCTTGCAGAATGTGTGTTTATCCACATATTCATCAATCATATGTACATCTGTACATTTATCTCCAGATTTTTTTCCATTATTCTTTGTGCTTGTATTGAGAAAGGCATTTGTACCATGCCAGCTGTCCATTAAGCAGTTCTTCTTTATGTCCCCTGGGAGAGAAAATGTTTGTTTCCAAAAGTCATAGAGAAGTAAGTAAACGTTCCTTAGCTGTGATACTCAAAAAATTGTGGAGAACTTATTTTTCAAAAAATGCCTGTCTATATCCCACTAGTTTATTATTCAGGGACACCAATTATGGCAACGAAGAATTGGTCCACCAAGAAACTTCAAGAATAAGAATACAGGAATGTACAAGTACAGATGCCGATGTAAAACAAGAAACAAGGACATCTAATCACCTCTCAAAAAAAGATTGTTCCAGGCACTGCCAAGCAATCAAATGCTAATCAAGGTGATCAGTTGAAACATTTACACCTAGCTCCAACGGACAAGAGTCCTTTATCCCACCCTGGTCATTCCACAGATATATAAACCGTTTTTCCTAGTTCCAACAGACCTCACTACCTCTGAAGATGCTTGCCATAGATGCAGGTGAAACGTCAGGAGAAAATGCCTTTAGAACATGGCCATATAGCCCGAAAAAAACCTACAACAACCCAGTAAAACAAGAAAATTAAAAAATTTAAAATAATATGAGAATATAGTTAAGCTTAAAACCCGGCACTATCCAACATAATATACGGTAGTAACACAATGGCTTAGCAAAGTGACATAATATTTCAACAGTATTCAACCATGGGCATTTAAAACATGTAAAATGTTTCTGACACATGTTGTATCCATACGTGATTACTTTTGTTTTCATCCTGTGTAGAGTATACTTGAAGTGTATTACATTAGAATAAACGTAGGTTTATCAGAATTTGTGGATAGA
Organism: Anolis sagrei ordinatus; assembly: GCF_025583915.1. Taxonomy (NCBI): domain Eukaryota; kingdom Metazoa; phylum Chordata; class Lepidosauria; order Squamata; family Anolidae; genus Anolis; species Anolis sagrei. The sequence goes on along the minus strand of NW_026846588.1, from coordinate 97,085,725 downwards.
ATCAAGTTTCATGAAAAACCAATATCTAAGGGAATACCTGAACTTCTGCCTATTTTTTTTTGTCATGTCAGGAGTGACTTGAGAAACTTCAAGTCGCTTCTGGTGTGAGAGAATTGGCTGTCTGCAAGGATGTTGCCCAGGGGACGCCCAGATGATTTGATGTTTTTATCATCCTTGTGGGAGGCTTCTCTCATGTCCCCGCATGAGAAGCTGGAGCTGACAGAGGGAGTTCATCCGCTTCTTCCTGGCAGATTCGAACCTGCGACCTGTTGGTCTTCAGTCCTGCTGGCACAGGGGTTTAACCCACTGTGCCACCGGGGGCTCACTTAAGTCACTTTCTGACTTAAGTGATAGTAATGCCAGTGAAGACAGCCTCAAGGCTGAAATCCATTTGACGTTCCTATATTTTTTTGTGGAGAATATATGAATTTAGTGTGTATGTATTGGTTATATTTTACAGAATAATAATAATAATAATAATAATAATAATAATAATAATCTTTATTTATACCCTGCCACCATCTCCCCAAAGGGGACTCGGGGTGGCTTACATGAGGCCAAGCCTGGTAATACATTACAGCAGAATAAATACAGAACGACAAAATAACATCACAATAAAATAAGTAAAACATACAATTACAATAAAACAGTGTAAAGTGACAAAATGAAAAATCAAACGCAATGGGCAGGCCAAATGTATGACATAAAATGATAAATCTTTGGATGAGATAAAAATTTAAAAGAAGTATATTTGTACGGGAGGAACTCATAGGGGACAGAATAGTGGAGACAAGCCTTCAGGAAATTGGAGGGAAGTGCAATATGAGGACAACATTATGGAAGGAATAACAAGAAAGAAATATATGGTCACTCTCCAAAGGCACAACGGCACATTAATGCTATATGTTAAAGATATAGTGATATAAAGATATAAAATTACCAAAAAATCATTGAAAATCTCATGATCACTAGTTTGAAGAAAACTTTTGAAATGACCCATTCCTGTTCCAGAGGAAAAAATAAGCAAAGATTTACATTCCTGTGTATTACTATTTTACATTTAGAAGTACGCAGTTTTCAGCCTGCCTGTTCTTATGCGATTTTAGAATATTTAATCCTATTTTATGAAATTGCTATTTCCTTGCATGCCAAGTTCTGGATTCTTATTGTTGAAGTTTCTCACTCCAGGATAACATAACACCTGAGGCTCTTCCACTGCAACATGTTAGTTGATGCAAAATTCATAAACGTCTTCACTCTTGCCAAATTGGATAGTGCACTGTATCTGATGGGTTATCTTGCTGTAAGGTGTTCTGTCTGTTGACTAGTGTAGGAAATTGAGAAGATGGGTCACTACAGTAAGGCATAATTTGGCAAAATTTGCAACCAATTAGCAAGATTTGCATGGAAAATCAGAGCCCAAAGAAAGAAAGAAATATGAGAAATTGCTTTGCAGTCCAAATGTTTCATTGGTTAGTAAAATACAAATAATTAGCAGGACTGACTGGTCATTTTAGGTTCTTGCTATAGTAGAATTTATTTAAAGAAGGTATTCAAATCAGCTGCATATACATAAAGATACAGCTGAGCAAAATAAAACGGGTGTCTTGGTTTGTAGTCCTGTTCCTGTGGTTATTTGGGTTATCATGATTTTTAAGGGCACATAGACTGCTATATGTCATGTATCCCCGAAACTAGAGCTGATAGGGGGAAACTGCTGCTATCTTTTGGCATCAACAGGTCAAATATATCAAGAAATTAGTCTAACATTTGAGGCACCAAAATCTGTATTGGCCTGTTTATCCAAGTCCCCATCATGTTTTTCCTTTTATTCTTCCCTCGTGTTGTGGGAAGGTCCCCTTATTTTGTCCCAATGCTAACCCATACCATGTCTTCTCACCATTCCCTTGACTTGTTCTTCTAACATCCCATGTTCCAAGAAGACAAAGTGGCTTCAATTCAGAACTATGTAATTATTCTTTATTTCATTTTTCTTTGTTTATCCATAGTTGTAGACCCACTGAAAATGAAATCCACTTTGCACATTCATGTTTAAGATAAGCTATCTCCATACCTAGCTTTCTGGGTGGCTGTGTAGCAGGGTGGGAGTGCAGCACGGCAGACACCAAATAAAAAACAAAGGTGGCTGCCTCCTTCTCATTGTCTCCTTTTGCATGGGGATTTTATTCTGGCATGGCAGAAACTGCCAGTCAATGGGTTGAAATGCAGAATTTGAATCCTTTCGCTGCCTAGGTTCGGCCCCAAAGCAGAGTGGCTGTATGTTGGTTTCCACTCTGGTTGGCTGATAAAGGGAGTTGCAGGCTAGTGATTCCCTCTCAAAAGAAACACAGATCAGCTGTTTCAGGCCCAGTGCCTGCTGGGGAGCCTGGGGCAGCCTTATAAAGGCTGCCCACGAAGAGGGAGAGGCCGGCTCAGGCCTCTCCCGCAGCGAGGCATGGTCAGTTGGCCATTGGTCAATTGACCCACCGGCGGGAAACCTTCCCACCATCCGAGGGGGCTTCTGGAAGGAAGAAGCCCCCCTAAGGCAAGAATGGCAGTGGGGGACACCCTGCACCGCAACTTCTTTGGCCCGGTAAGTCAGGCCATGCCTTTAAGTATAGCAGAAAGCACATCATGTGTGTGTTGGTAGACTGCAGATCCTGTAATTATTCTTATCTAATCTTAAGGCTTGTTTGTATAAATGGAAGATTTATGTCCTTGTACTACACCTACAATAATGTATGTGAATATTGGGATACATCAATTAATCTGAGTTATAAGATAAAGAAACAAGGTGAGGACAGACCCAGAAACTAAAGTTCAGGGAAAACATTACACCCAAAAACAAAACTAAAGAAAAAAATGAGAATGAGAGTGGAAGACCAGCCTTGGCGGAGATGAAGCATATCTGCGGGGAAGAGAAGAAATCAGGGAATAAGAGTAGACAGGAAAGTTTAAAAAGAGAGTGCAGACCCAGAGCTCAGGGAGTCTATTGTTTGGAGTTTCTAGAAGATGAATTAACATTGAGTGTGCATTTTGTGTATGCCTTTTATCAAACAAGATTAGAAAACCAGCCCCAAAGCTCCAGTATGCTATACAGCTTTATTTATTCATTCCTGGTATCTAACCCATTCATTCCTGTGCTGTCTTTAATAAAATAGCCAGGACTGAAGGCAGCCTCCCAACTGTGCAATTGTTCTTCAAAAGATTGCACAGATCTAAGTAAAATTGCAGGAGTTTCTTGAAAATGCACAGTTTTTAAATGGAGTAATGGATTTAACATCATCTGAAGGGGGAAATCCTGGGTGTTTTGACACTACGGAAAGCAATATTGATGCCTTTCTCTTGACATACATCAGGAAGTGAGAATATCAAGAATTGTTTTCTCTATTAATGCATCTCCTCTCCCATCTGCAAGCCTACTTAGCTATGTGCTTTACCTCTCCATGACCACTTAGTGACCAGTGGAGGCCATTGTAGAAGCATCTGTCCATGTCCCTACCACAGTAAGCATCATATTCCAACATGTCTAGAGGATGGTTATGAAGTGAAGTAGGCAGCTAAATGCAGACTTGACTTTCACAGTGATCTACGAAAGTGTAGGGTGGGCTGCCATTCTGTACTTTCCTGGTACTAACAGGATGCCAGACAAGGTCTTTTGTCATTTATTTGGGAAGAGGCAGAAGCTGTCTAGAAAATATTTGTTTTCCTAACATGCCTGTACATTTTTTTTCAATTGTAATAAAAAGGGGGGTGCATTCTAATACAGTGTTCCCTCACTTATCGCGGATGTTCCGTTCCAGAAATACCCGTGATAAGTGAAATACCGCTTGGCCCTCTCTCTCACTTTACCTTCCCTTTCCTCTCCTTTTCCCCTCCCTTCCTCCTTCCCTCGGGCACCCATGCCACCCTCCCCTGGCAAGAGGGACACTTTCGCTTGCACGGCCCTCCTCCTCCTTGCCTTCCCTCCCTCCCTCCTTGCCGACCCGAGCGAGAGGGAAAAGAGGAGGAAAAGCAGAGGAGGAAGGAATTGTCTTCTTTCCTCCTTCACTTTCCCTCCATTTCTCCCTCTTGCTCAGGAGCTGCCGATCCCAGTGAGAGGGAGAAGAGGAGGAAAAGTGGAGGAGGAAAGAACTGCCTTCTTTCCTCCTTCACTTTCCCTTTGCTTCTTCCTCTCACTTGAGAGCTGCCAACCCGAGTGAGAGGGAGAAGAGGAGGAAAGGTGGAGGAGAAAAGAAGGCAAGGAGGGAGGGAGGGAAGGTGAGGAGGAATAGGGCCTTGCAAGTGAAAGTGTCCCTTTTGCCAGGGGAGGGAGGAAGGAAGGGGAAAGAGGAGAGGAAAGAGAAGGTGACGTGAGAGAGAGAGAGAGAGGAGGGAGGGAAGGCGAGGAGGAGGAGGGCCATGCAGGGAAAACCACGAAAGAGCGAGTCCTCGGTAAGCGAACCACAAAAGAATGAGGGAACACTGAACTGCCTTTTAAGGGTCATGTAGACCCATAGAACATATATAATTTTTTTAAAGTGTACAGGGGTGAAATCAAAATAAGAAACAAGACCAACAAAGATAATGTTTATGACAAGTTGAATATTTGTCGAATGCATGCAAGATACAAGTAAAAACACGGATATGGCCTAGGAGATAATTCTGACATTGTGTGTTGATTCTACAATACTTTATTTTCTTTTTTTTTACTTTCAGACAAACTGAAATGTTTTAAATTTTCCTTTAAATATATTCAAAACCTCAAAAGTGAGAAGATATTAGGATAACATTTAAAAGTGGTGATATGATATGAAGATTCATTGGGTTGTATGGCTCCCCTCCACCAATGAGCAGGCCAATTTTGCAAAGAAAGCATAATGCCACATACCAAAAAACACATTCATTAATAAAACCAGGTAAAGGTTTTGTAAACTGATAGAGAAATGAAGATAATTAACTTTGGAGTTAGTCTGTATTTGTTCTGTCTGCTGTTGGGCTCCTGGTTCTTAGCTACTCATGACTGAGCACTGGAGATTACCTCTGACGACAGGGAAAGTAGGATCTGTGCCCCAAGCTTCACTGTGTTGGCAACAGAGTTTTGCAGTTTATACCCCAGTCTCTAGAAACGTCTTATATCTCTATAGCCAGCAGGCGTAATCCTAATTATCAGCAGGAAAGCAGTCCTTCATGTAGAAAAAGGGTTTTTTTTCCTTTGCAGTGCTCTTCATTGTTGCTTCTGATTCTGCAATACCTACACTTTCAAAATAAAGTTTGGGTTGTAATAATTGCCTCATTTCAGGGGATTTAAAAGTTGAATCTCTTGCTTATTCCAATTTCCACTTCAGGTTGCACTTGTTCCTCAAAAGTAGAGGAGGATACAGCACTCTAAGGCCATGGCATAAGCTATAATGAAGTGTTAAGACCTATTTACCGCTCATATAATCTTTGCATTTTGCAATATTGAGTTACCAATATATAAGTTTGTGCTTCATAGCTGGGCCAGAGAGGGAAGTGCAATTGATAGTTCCTGAAACTTTAAGATTTTTTATTTTGTTCTCAATATAAGTGGTTGAAAATATCTAAGTCATTATTTAGAATGATCTTTTGGATTTGTAGATGGCTGTTGGCTGGTCTTCTGGATTCTCATATGTGCAAAATTGTGATGCACGTATGTCATTAGTATGATCACACTTTTTTCTTTCCATCACCACCTCCCCTTTTTGTCTGACACCAAGGAAGCTGTTTAGTATTACACCAGCATCTGTTGCCAGTAATTAACTTAATGAGAACAAACAAATTGAAACTTATTCCAATCAAGACTGAAATATTCCTGGTCAGTTGAAAGGAATAAAGTTTCAACCTGAGCTGGATGGGGTTATGTTCCTTTTAAATCTCGGTATTGCAGTTTTGGCATATTTTTGGACTCAGGTTTGATCCTAGGTGCCCACATTTCATTAATGTTCAAGAGTACATTTGCATAGCTAAAACCAGTGTGCAAACTTCTTACATGCCTTGAGATATCACATCTGGCTGCAGGCCTTGATGACATCCCAGTTGGATAACTATAACAAATTATTCAGAAACTTCAATGTGTTCGAAATGTTTTTGGCCAAGTTGCTGACTGTGGTTCACTACTTAACTGCCTTCTTAACTGCCTTGGACAAGACAGAGGCCCTCCTGGTCGATCGTAAACCAGACCAGGGTATAGGGTGGCAACCTGTGCTGGACGGGGTTGCACTCCCCCTGAAGTCACAGGTCCGCAGTTTGGGCGTCTTCCTGGATTGTTAACTGGGGTGTCTTACAGGGAGCGGTCATCCCTTGTGTTCAAGGAGCTCCATTGGCTGCCATTCATCTACCGGACCCAATTCAAGGTGCAGGTTCTTACCTACAAAGCCCTGAACGGTTTGGGACCCGCCTAGCTGCGTGATCGCATCTCTGTATACGAACCCACACGATCCCTTCAATCATCTGGAGAGGCCCTGCTCTCGATCCCACCAGCATCGCAGGCGTGACTGGTGGGGACGAGAGAGAGGGCCTTTTCAGTGGTGGCCCCTCGACTCTGGAACTCACTCCCTAAAGACATCAGACAGGCTCCAACTCTGGCAGTCTTCAGGAGGAGCTTGACGTGGCTGTTCCAGTGTGCCTTCCGGGAATAATGATCCCATAGCACTTTGTCCTCCAAAGCACTTTACATTTCTTTAAGTCTGCTCGTATGCCCTTCCACAAACACCAGTATCACCTTTCGTTCATGTCCCAGCATTATTTCCAATTTTAACTCTACATTTGGCCTTCCCACTGTTTTTAATTATGTGTTGTTTTATTGATAATGTTGTGTACTTTATTGTCAATTTTTTAATTGCTTGTATTGTTGTTATTATTGCTTGTATTGTTGTGTTTGGGCTTGGCCTCATGTAAGCCGCACCGAGTCCCTTGGGGAGATGGTAGCGGAGTACAAATAAAGTGTTATTATTATTCTTGAAACAGATTCACTGGCTACTTCTCTGTTTTCCTAGGAAAATTTTAATTGTGTTAATGCCCTACATAGTTTGGGTGGAGACAGTCTGAAGCACCATATCTCCCTGGGTAAGCTAACCTGAGTTTGTAAATAGGCTGTCTCTTGGTCCTATCAACATCACAGGCCTGTTTGGTGAAGACACAAGAGAAAGCCTTTTCATTGGCTGCTCCCAGGTTGCAGAATTCCTTCCTGTAGGGCAGGTATGTCCAAAGTCCAGCCCGGGGGCCAAATGTGGCCCCTGTTCAAATTTACAATGGCCCTCTATCTTCAGGCCTCCCTCTATTGCTTCTTTCTTTCCTCCCTCCCTTCCTTAACTTCCTTCCTCCTAGTAGGAAGGAACTATAAGCCCATCCCCCCTCCCCATGACTATCAAAGCTCTCTTAACATATGCCCATGCCACCTCTGCTGAAAAATCTCCAGAGGGGATTCCACCAGACTCTGAGGCAGCATATGCCACTGTCTGAAACAACTTGGAGGCACACAAAAGCAATCCTAATTAATGACTCTCTAATCAGCCAAAAGCAGGTCCACACTTCCCATTGAAAAACTGGCATATTTATGTTGGTTAATACACACACACACACACACACACACACACACACACACTGTATTCTTCTTTCATGAGGTTTTTTCTCACTACAAATAAGACATATGGAGTGTGCATATGAATGTGTCTGTTTTTCTTTCAAACTATAGTCTGGCCCCCAACAGACGAGGGGCCATGAACTGGCCATTGGCTCACAAGGTTTGGACACTTCTACTATAGGGTGTTTGGTTGTCTCCTCTGTGAGCATTTTCTGTGTGCATATAAAGCACTTTTTCTTAATTAAGCAGGCATTTGGCTTTTACTTACTTTTACTTACTTAGGTGATCCCTCGTTGGACGAGTAGGATAGTCTTCCGTGATCAGTATTCTTGTGGATCCATAGGTGGCTGTGCAGCCCTATTTGGTTCTTAACATGTTATGGTAGAAAGACGGGATATAACAACCATAAATCAATCAATCAATCAATCAATCAATCAATCAATATTTATAGTATTTATATTCTGCCCTTCACACCCTGCAGGGGACTCAGGATGGATTACAATGCACGCATACATGACAAACATTCAATGTCATAGACATACATCATATATAGGCAGACACAGAGGCAATTTAACATTCCAGCTTTCAGGCTTCATGAGTGTATGCTCGATTCTGGCCACAGGGGGAGCTGTTGCTTCGCCATCCACTTGTGACATCAAGGAGTACTTCCTCATTCTTCTGCACACTGCTGGAAGGTTTTATGGTGTTGTAAATTATTTAAATTAGCCTCCCCGCAGAAAGCGGTACCTAAATTTCCTACTTGACAGATGCAACTGTCTTTCAGGCTGCATAGGTCAACAGAAAGCTAGGCTATTAATGGTTGGGAGCTTACTCCGACCCGGGCTGTCTTCAAACTCATGACCTCTCAGTCAGTAGAATTGATCCCTATTTAGAACAATATTTATTTATTAAGTATAAGTACTAATGATGCATATAGGACTTCATAGGTAAAACAACTACAAACAGTGGGTGTTTCCAAAGAGGTAAGATCTAAAATAAACAGAAAGAGGGAGAAGTGGAAGGAATAATAAGGAATAATAAGAAAATATAAAATCTTACAATACAATTTTAAGTCATATGATTCCTGTAAAATATAAAAAGCAATATAATGTGAAGCAAACAAATACATATAATCAGAACACTTGCTGTTGTGTGTCTTCAAGTTTTCTGAATTTTGGTGACTTTAAGGTTATCCTATCAAAGAGGTATAATGACAAAATTTCTTCAGATGAGGTTTGCCTTTGGTTTTCTCTGAGGCCAAAAGTGTGTGACTTACCTAAAGTTTTTCTATGGCTGCACATTTGAGTCCGATGCTCAAGTGACCATACAAGATTACAAAATAATTAATTTCTCTCAATTAGCAATACCCTTCTCCAATTTAATTGGTGAATACTTTTCATTTTTGCTGCTATTCTCACATTTAGTTATTGCATACCTGTTAAGATATTATGATAGCATATAGCAATAAATACATTCATGAATAAATTACTGGAAAGAAGCATCTTATTTATAGTTAATGTGAAACATATTCCCCTGAGGGTGTTCAGTAATTACCATTATACAGAAATATTTTCAAACAATATTTTGCTATTACAAGGCACTAATGTTAGTAATCAAGTTCTGAAATGGAGAGTGTTATCTTTTAGAGGCGGGAGTAGTTTCTGGAAAAGGAATTACCCCCAGGTGGAAAATGATTTTATTTGCTATGAATAATATTAGGATTTTAAAATAAAATTAAAAAATGTTAATGGTGTCTTCAAGTCCCCTTCCCTCTGAGATGCCGTCCTCTACATTCTCATTATCAATCTATCATGAATGAATGTGATGGTTCACTTTTATTTCTGTATATGTTTGGACCAGGACTGCCAGGTGCCCCCTGAAAAAAAATGGAAATCTGTGTGGGGGGGGGGGCTCCCAGGCATGCTTTTCTGGGGCAGGACTTCTGGGATTTTGGCCAATAGGGATTTCTGCCCCCTTTCCCTCCTCCTACCCCAAGCTCCTCCTCCTTGGCAATTGACTTCCTTCTGTCCCCTCTTCACCTTTTAAGTCCACCCCTTCCTCTCCTCCTTCTCCTTTCCTCCTTTGTCGATTATTATTATTATTATTATTATTATTATTATTATTATTAAACTTTATTTGTACCCCGCTAGCATCTCCCGAAGGACTCGATGCGGCTTACAAAGGCCAAGGCCTCAACACACAATATAACAATACAAAACCTAAAGCAAATTAAAACAATTAAAGCAATATAAACAACAGGCAATAAACAATACACTAAGACACAATAAAACTGGGCCAGGCTAGAGTAATGGGTACAGGATTAAAAGTGCTGATGTGACAGGTGGTATATAAGGCATTATAGGGCAAGTGCAGTGTGAAGACCGCCAATGTAGGGGCCTGTCTAAGATCTTTGGGGAGGGTGTTCCAGAGTCAGGGGGCCACCACGGAAAAGGCCCTGTCTCGTGTCCCCACCAAACGCGCTTGTCACGCAGGCGGGATCACGAGCAGGGCCTCTCCAGATTACCAAAGTGAACGCCCGTTCAGGGCTTTGTAGGTAAGCACCTGCACCTTAAATTGGGCTTGGAAAATAAACGGCAGCCAGTGGAGCTCCTTGAACAGGAGGGTTGACCTCTTTCTGTAAGGGGCACCAGTTAACATCCTGGCTGCTGCTCGTTGGACCAGTTGGAACTTCCGAGCCGTTTTCAAGGGCAGCTCCACATAGAGCGCATTGCAGTAGTCCAATCTGGAGGTGACCAAGGCATGGACCATCCCGGCCAGATCAGCCTTCGCGAGGTACGGTCGCAGTTGGCGCACGAGTCTCAATTCTGTGAAAGCCCTCCCAGACACCGCCAACGCCTGAGCCTCAAGCGTAAGCGATGAATCCAAGAGGACTCCCAAACTGCGGACCTGTGGCTTCAGGGGGAGTGTAACCCCGTCCAGCACATCCTTCAGAAGATCATTTCTGTTGGGGGACCTGCTGTTGGATAGTATTGGATGTAAATATCTGTATCACCAATTTCTAAGTGATGATAGGACCACTTGGAGTTGTTGCAACCTTCATCAGTATAGATATGCCCTTCAACCCATTAGTTGGTTATACAGGAATGTGACATAAATGTCAGAGTTGCAGAAAATGGAAATTGTTATCTCTATATAGTATGTCTGTTAGCATTATTTTGAAAAAGCCTATATGTTTTTAACCTATAAAATGAAAAACAGATATTTAACAAAATGTCACTTCATTGCCCAACAGTAAAACACAACGTATGGGTTGTGTGTGATTTACTGACCTTTTAATCCCTTTTATAAATGTGTAATGGCTTTTGCACTTGGCAATTGGCTTGTCCAAGCTATTTAACATGAATTATACATCTTTACAACAAAACTTTCCTTTCAAGAGGAATGTGCGAGAGTGCTGAATATTTCTTCCAGGCAATTCTCAGGGAATGTGCTTCAGAACAAGAAGTCATCCTTCACTTTTGTTTGTTTTATTTGCTCTTTGAGCATCTGTCAAGTGAAGGGCTCGCCTTTTGCTTTATTAAAGACAAAAAGCAAAAGCGTTGTCAGAGCTGACAATTTGCATTAGTCCAACTTTCTGCAAACCTTTTATTTTGTGCGGAAACTTTGAACTACAGTTTTCTGAGAAGCGGCTTAATTGACCATCTAATTTACAGTCTGAACGCTTGCCCAGAAACCATGTGTAGTTTACAAGTATACAACAAGTGCCCTCAATGAATACCATCTAAGGTTCACTGTCATTGCTTCCAGGACTTTACAATTGGATCTCTCTGCAGGAAGAGCTAGAAATAGACTGAAAGCCCTTCTTATGCTATTTTCAATACAGATGAATTATATCACAATTCAGCTAATGTAAAGGGCTATGGCAAGCTTATCCTAATTTGCACAGCTGTAGTTCTGAATTCCCTCCCACAGGAAATGAAAAAGGACAATTTCCCCTTAATAGAGTTGCTTAGATACTCAAATGTATATGGTTCTTTGCAGCTCTTTGTTTGGAAATTGTTCCATTATTTCTCAGCTTTTAAAATAGCCTTTTAAAAATAATGGTGAGATGTTTACCCTTTGTATTAGCTGTCCCATAGAAAGACTTTTTGGCATATGGCATAGATGTTATTGACTCAGTAGCTAAACGTGTGTCTATTGAGAAGTGCATTAGCCATGAGTAATAAAGCTTTGGGTTGTTGTAGGTTTTTTCGGGCTATATGGCCATGGTCTAGAGCAGGGGTCCTCAAACTTTTTAAACAGAGGGCCAAGTCAGAGTCCCTCAAACTGTTGGAGGGCCGGATTATAATTTGAAAAAAGCATGAATGAATTCCTGTGCACACTGCACATATCTTATTTGTAGTGCAAAAAACACTTAAAAACAATACAATAATTAAAAATAAGAACAATTTTAACAAATATACATTTATTAGTATTTCAATGGGAACTATGGGCCTGCTTTTGGTTGATGAGATACGATTGTTGTTGTTTTGTGCTTTCAAGTCATTACAAACTTAGATTGACCCTGAGCAAGGGCCGGGTAAATGACCTTGGAGGGCCGCATCCGGCCCCCGGGCCTTAGTTTGAGGACCCCTGGTCTAGAGGCATTCTCTCCTGACGTTTTGCTTGCATCCATGGCAAGCATCCTCAGAGGTTGTGAGGTAAAGCTTTGATCTGTATTCTGAACACCATTTCCTATAGCGATGAGAACTATGGAAAGAACGGGATTTTTTCAGGAATGACTCTGATCCCTTGCCACAGTTTCCAGAAATAATATATACTGGTACTTTCTTCTCTTGGTTGTTGTTTCAAAGGAACATATTGTCATTGTCACTGTCGTTGTTGTTGTTAACATTAATACAGCACCACCAGACTACATTAGGACTGGAAGTCTGAATATACATATCTTGGGAAGTAATGCTACCCCTCTATTCCGCTTTGGTTAGACCACACCTGGAATATTGTGTCCAATTCTGGGCACCACAATTCAAGAGAGATATTGACAAGCTGGAATGTGTCCAGAGGAGAGCGACTAAAATGATAAAGGGTCTGGAGAACAAGCCCTATGAGGAGCGGCTTAAGGAGCTGGGCATGTTTAGCCTGAAGAAGAGAAGGCTGAGAGGGGATATGATAGCCATGTATAAATATGTGAGAGGAAGCCACAGGGAGGAGGGAGCAAGCTTGTTTTCTGCTTCCCTGGAGACTAGGACATGAAACAATGGCTTCAAACTACAAGAAAGGAGATTCCATCTGAACATGAGGAAGAACTTCCTGACTGTGAGAGCTGTTCAGCAGTGGAACTCTCTGCCCGGAGTGTGGTGGAGGCTCCTTCTTTGGAAGCTTTTAAACAGAGGCTGGGTGGCCATCTGTCAGGGGTGCTTTGAATGCAATATTCCTGCTTCTTGGCAGGGGGTTGGACTGGATGGCCCATGAGGTCTCTTCCAACTCTTTGATTCTATGATTTTATACACAGTTCTGGCCCAGCTTACTTGTCCGAACGCATCTCCCTTTACATCCCGCCGCGCAGTTTAAGATCATCCAGGGAGGCCCTGCTCTTACTCCCGCCAGCGTCACAAATACATCTGGTGGGAACAAGAGACAGGGCCTTCTCCTCGGCTGTGGCCCCCCCCCGCCTGTGGAACTCGCTTCCCCACTGAGGTAAGATCGGCTCCATCCCCCCTGTCATTTAGGAAGAAATTGATTCTAGGACCAGGCTTTTGTACAACAGACATAGATAAAACTTTGGACATGGAATTGGATATGGAATTGACTGGAATGATGATATGGCTATTAATACTGTTTTTTACTGTTTTCATGAATGCTTTAATTATTGTTTTAATTGTTATTATATTGCTCTGTTATATGTAGTGGCATCGAATTGCTGCCAAATATAAGCCATACTTCAGGGGTTGAGACAGAACGGGATAGAAATACAGGAAATAAATAAATAAATAATGAATATGGGATGGAATTAAGTGTTAACAGGACCTGGAATCAGAAAAAGGAACCATGAATTTCTCTCAGAAAGATCTACAACACAGCTCCTCCCTAACCCCCAAAATCTACTATATAGTTGCAGGACCCCACCCCAATGATTCAATTTTTTGCAATGAACATCTATTTATTTTATTTGCTTTATTTCTATACCGCATTTTTCAGCCCGATTAGGCAACTATGGTGTAAACAAATGCTGCATCTTAGGGAACCTTCCCTACATTGTTCTTCCATATACTCATGTATTGCGGAGTGGAGAGACATGTCAATGATAAAATGGCATAGTCTGGTCCATGCCAAATCACATGTAATTTGAAAGAAAGAGGGTCTAGCAGGCTTTCTTTCCTTTCCAATTATGAAGAATAGAAGAACATATTGCTCTCACTGAGTAGACTTGGCCCTCTGAGATCTCTAGTACATGACACTTGGAATGAAAATCCCATTGCACTCATACTGCCTCTGGCCATCCTACCTTGTTTCTTGGCTCCATTGCAAAGAATGTAGTTCCAGTTGCTGGATATATCAGCAAATATTAGTCACTGCTAACTGCAGAACTGATCCAACTATATATCTCTAGCTTCCCCTTGAGCAATGTTGCTAAGAGCCAGTAAGTTATGAAGTTTAGGGAATACACACATTATGGAATACACAACATTTTCATACCACCATGATTATTGTAACCTAGGTTTTTATTTTGTATCCTGTTATGAGCTGATTTCAGACCATTGATCACAATGGATAGCATTCAGTATGTGTTTTATTTCTTATTAAATTGGTTCAAAACATTTCACATGTGCAAGGATTTTTATTTACTTACTTGCTTATTCCAAAGACGTTGGTTTTACTTTGATCTTCATTTGAGCTCTTTTGGGATGTAGCATTGAACTTTCATTTAAGGAAGCTAAATTCTTCAGGATGTATAATTGACTGTTCTGGGACTTGACGGTCTTTCAACTGGTCTACAAAGTGTGGAACGGAAGTCAGGTCTGGAAGTAAAGTTCCACAGCTTCCAGGGTGAGAGATATTAGATTCTTGGTCAAAGTTTTAGAAATTCCTACTGTGCAAACAGCTGTGTCCTTTATTATGTGTGTAAGCATGTGTGCATGGGGTGGGGGTGGGGGTGGGGTAGATTAGTTAATTGCCCCTTAGCCAATTGGGTCCTGAGGAAATACACAAAATAGGTTAAAACATTGCAGAAAAACAAGTTTCTAAAAACTGATTAAAACCCATTGCTAAGACAGTTCCAAAATCAGCTCCAGGGTTTTCTAGATCACATCAGTTACCTGGACCAGTCACAGTCTGGCTTCAGGTCTGGCCACGGCACTGAGGCGGCTTTGGTCGCCTTGGTGGATGACCTCCGCAGGGAGCTGGACAGGAGGAGTGTGACTCTGTTGGTTCTCTTGGACATCTCAGCGGCTTTCGATACCATTGATCATGGTATCCTTCTGGGACGACTCTCTGGGATGGGTCTCGGGGCACGGTTCTGTCATGGCTCCGGTCCTTCCTGGAGGGTCGATACCAGATGGTGAAGCTGGGAGATTCCTGCTCGGACCCCTGGCCTTTGACCTGTGGGGTCCCGCAAGGCTCTATTCTGTCTCCCATGCTTTTTAACATCTACATGAAACCGCTGGGAGAGGTCATCCGGAGTTTTGGAGTTGGGTGGTCTTAAAGTTTGGTCATTTTTAAAGTTCCAATGATAGTAATTGATATATTGGCAGGAGCAAAACAAAAACTGCTGGTTACCATTTCTGGCATTTTCCTAATTATTATATTGAATAGTAGCAATGCAGAGGTCTCTAAACTTTCTTGAATCATAGTACCTTTAGTGTCTCAGTAATTTTCTCATGTCTCTCCCAAATAAAAATAAATAAATCCTTAACAATTCTGTTTATTAAACAGTTAGGTGTACAGATCTTCATAAGTATTTTTTTTTTTTAGCCAGTGCTGTCTTTAAAACTGTTTTGACCATTATGACTGATGTCTAGCAGTATTTTGTTTAATCTGTGCTGCAGCCAACTTGGGTTCCACCCTAAGAGAAAAACATATCTTTTTCTTAAATATGTAGACACAGGCAAATGCTACTGCATTTACTTAGGGTGTATTATTATTTTTCATAAAAAACCAAAGAAGAAAGTACATGTTTTATCAAGAGAATTCAATACTAAGCTAAAGGGACTTTGTTCTTATATGCACTCCTCCTCTTCCTCCTCGCTCTCTGCTGTCATCTTCCCATCTTCCTGCCAGTCTGGCTACTCTAATAATCAGGATTATGCGTGTGCTGGGTTGTGACCTGGCAACCTCCCCATTATAATACCTACATGGAGACACTGCTGTGCAGAAGCATTTTCAATAATCTCCATGCTGCTGTTGTAAAGTTGCTGCTGCAGCATCTCATTAGATCATTAGCTCACTTCTGTGAAAATCTCCTTTGCCAACTAAAGTTACTGTTGAAAACTTATATTCTTTTAAAGTGTATTCCTTTCACATGCAAAGCTTGCCTAAGAAAATAGGAATTATGAATCATTTTAAAGTTTTTGTA
The DNA here is from genome assembly GCF_025583915.1 of Anolis sagrei ordinatus. Classification (NCBI taxonomy): domain Eukaryota; kingdom Metazoa; phylum Chordata; class Lepidosauria; order Squamata; family Anolidae; genus Anolis; species Anolis sagrei. The sequence goes on along the minus strand of NW_026846588.1, from coordinate 97,069,610 downwards.
TTTTATGTTTCCAATAAAATACTGTATTGTCGAAGGCTTTCATGGCCGGAATCACTGAATTGTTGTAGGTTTTTTCGGGCTATATGGCCATGTTCTAGAGGCATTTCTCCTGATGTTTAACCTGCATCTATGGCAAGCATCCTCAGAGGTAGTGAGGCCTGTTGGAACTAGGAAAAAGGGTTTATATATCTGTGGAATGACCAGGGTGGGACAAAGGACTCTTGTCTGCTGGAACTAGGGGTGAATGTTTCAACTGACCATCTTGATTAGCATTTGATTGCCTGGCAGTGCCTGGAGCAATCTTTTGTTGAGAGATGATTAGCTGTCCTTGTTTGTTTTGAACCAAATTTAGCACACAAAACTCCTATGACTAACAGAAAATACTGGAAGGGTTAGGTGGGCATTGACCTTGAGTTTGGGAGTTGTAGTTTACCTATATCCAGAAAGCACTGTAGACTCATGCAATGATGGATCTGACCCAAACTTGGCATGAAAACTCAATATGATCAAATGTGAACACTGGTGGAATCTGGTAAAAATAGACATCAACATTTGTGAGTTGTAAAGGTAAAGGTAAAGGTTTTCCCCTGACATTAAGTCCAGTTGTGTCCAATTTTGGGGGTTGGTGCTCATTTCCATTTCTAAGCCGAAGAGCCAGCATTGTCCGTAGACACCTCCAAGGTCATGTGTCTGGCATGACTGCCTGGATCACTGTAACCTTTCTGCTGGAGTGGTACCTATTGATCTACTCACATTTGCATGCTTTCTAACTGCTAGGTTGTCAGGAGCTGGAGCTGACAGCGGGAGCTTACACTGCTCTCCGGATTCGAACCTGTGACCTTTCGGTCAACAAGTTCAGCAGCTCAGTGATTTAACCCACTGTGCCACCGGGGGATTGTTGTTGCTGGGATTTATAGTTCACCTACAATCAAAGAGCATTCTGAACTCCACCAACAATAAAATTGGGCCAAACTTCCCACACAGAATCCCCATGACCAACAGAAAATACTGTGTTTTCTGATGGTTTTTGGCGACCCTTTTGACACCCCCTCATGACCCCCTCAGGGGTCCCAACCCCCAGGTTGAGAAACACTGGCCTAGTGGTTCTTATGTCAGTAGAGCTGGAGTCCCTTCTCTGGGTTTTCTTCTGATTTTCAAAGGAGCTATCCAAGATATTGAACATTTTTGCAGATTGCGTTCAGCACCTTGGATAGTGTCTGTAAAGTTCTTCAAACTGCAACCTGGAGCAGATTAACCATTTCACTGCCCTGGAATGCTACTGTGGGTTTTACAATAGATACTATGAGGAAAACCTAAGGTAAATATAGATAACTATAATCCCTATTGAGCCACAAAACTCTCTGGCTAAGCTTGATAAATCACAGTTGTTCCCTTCCACCTTTTGTAAGTTCCAAGGGAGAAGATAAAATAAGATAATGTCATATATACCACTCTTAAGATTCTTGAGGAAAGAATGGGATACACATTTGGGGAGAAAACAAAGATACAGAAACAAATAAAACAAGAGAAAGACACAAAAGAATACCAGTCTTTTCAGAGAAATGCAGCAGTAATGGAAAGTGTTAGTTGTGCTTTCAAAATTGTAATTTCTTTCATTCCTAACATTCTTTTCAGCAGAGGCAAAGTGTATATTTCAGTGCCCAGTGATTTTGAAATGTAATTGAACTGGCACATTTTTTTAACCACATAATATCTCATATGAAAAAGGCTACTTTTCTGACTGAAAGGTGTAGCAATATTTCTTAAGCTCATTATTAAGCGGATACACCTGAATTCTCCAAAGTATCAGAGGAAAACCTGAGACATGCATACAATGTACTTGTAAAACATGGACTAAACTGTTTCAATTTTAGCAGCAATAACATAGAGATCAAGATAGCACTGTTTCTAAGGTGCAAAGTAAATGATTGCTTGCTGTTCATTTATGTGCATTTTAATTAAGGGGTTTTCAGTGTCTTCCACAAGTCATTTATATTGATTTCAGCACTGCGCCTTCTGTGTGAAGGAATTTGCAGGCTAGTTTATTTTCAATTTCCCTTAATCATTTCTCAGTGGTTCTCTCTGTGCTTTCCTTTACATCATCTTGTTATCTGAAGTTTAGGTCTTGGAGCTTAATAGTTGGAGGTACATGAACAAAGACTGTTATTGGTAAACAAGATTTAACAGTGATACCGGTGATTGTATGTTTAGGATGAGTCCTTTCCAAGAAGCAGGAGTGCCTTCCACTAGCATCTCTTGGCAATTTAAATCTTTCCTCTGAGTTTAAGCTCTACTGATTTAGAATTAGAAGTAAGCTCTGATTGCATTCAGAATGACTTACTTAGCACCGGGACTGTGGCGCAGCTGGCTGGGAGTCAGCTGCATTAAGATCACTACTGACCAAAAGGTCATGAGTTCAAAGCCAGCCCGGGTTGGAGTGAGTTTCCAACTCATTTGTGTAGCTTGCTGTTGATGTTTGCAGCCCAAAAGACAGTTGCATCTCTCAAGTAGGAAATTTAGGTACCTCTTATGTAGGGAGGCTAATTTACAACACCATAAAAATCTCCAGCAAGCATGCAAAGAATGAGGAAGTACTTCAGTGTCACAAATGGATGGTGAAGCGACAGCTCCCCTGGTGGCCAGAATATTTATTTATTATTTATTTATTTAAAAGTTTTGTATACCGGCCTTTTCATCTCTCTTGAGGGACTCAAACTGGTTTCCAACCATAATATCACATACCATCTATAATAACTTAGAAGAGATATCTGGGCAGGGGGTCAAGGAATCCCAACCACTGTCCCTCCTTCAATAAGGAATTCACACCACTTTGGTTCTAATAGTGCTTGAGGGGATGTCACGTTGTGTAGAACCTTCGCTGCCACCATAAAAATAAAGAAACACGAACTCTCTAGCTATTTAAAATGGTAGAATGCTGTTTGAATTAATAAAAGGCTTTTTTTACTCCACCAAAAATACTGTTGTATTAACAAGGGCTTTCTCTGAGGGGAAAACAGAAGAGGTTGATTTAACAAGGAAAAGGATTCAAAACCAAAAATGGCACTTGACTCAGGCTTTAAGTTTAAAAATAACAAGAAAGAGTTTATTGATTATAAATTACAGAATAACACAAGAATGCAGGTTCAGAGGCTTGATGGTTACAATAAAAGTGTTCTTATTTCTTAAAAGCGTGATGGTTACTTGAGAGAATGTTCTTTCCTTTGTTACAGTTTCTTAAACAAAAAACCCAGCTATTTTTCTTTCCTAAAATAGCTGTAACTCAGTCTGCCACAGCCAGTGTGCTGTGCAAACTACAGGCAAGCTGCCTATTCTAAACAGAGACTCCTAAACAAATCTAAATCCTTCTCTAATCTCTCTCAGCACTGAACTGCTCTCACTCTACTCAGAACTCAGCTGTACTAAAAACTGAACTGTCAAAACTATCTCTTCTCTTTCCCTCCAACTGCCTAACTCCGCCCCTATTCTCTAAACCAATCCTGGCTGTTGCTGGGCTGGCACAGGCCTCGGCCACTCCCCCTTCTGAACTGGAGTTTTTCCCTAAACTAAGATGGCTCCAGCAGCTCTCTGCCAGGCTTCCTAACTGAAACTACCTAGCCTGTCTCTTCCTGGGCCCTGCCACCCTGGCTGGCAAGGTAAGGGATCTTTACATTCCCTCCCCACCTCAAGATGGTTTGCGGAGTGAAAAGGTTTGCAGACCTTTTCGGAAGCAAAGCCTAACACTATACTAGGCCCAACTAACCCCCTTTACTATCTAATCCTAGCTAAACTATCTATCTATTTATTTATTTATTTTTATTTATTTATTTATTTATTTGTATACTTATATACCGCAATATCTCAGCCTACAACGGCGACTCATTGCGGTTAACAGTACTTAAAAACAACAATAATCAATTAAAAGCATAAAAAACATATACAATACACAGTATCGGGCCACCAATACAGACCAATGCATCTCTTAGTTAAAATCATAATCCGAATTCATCGTCTATAATTACCAGTCCTTGTCATCAACTTCATCGCACCGGATTACCCGAATGCTTGTTCAAACATCCATGTCTTAAGTTTTTTCCGAAATACCAACAGCGAGGGAGCTGATCTTATCTCTATAGGGAGGGCATTCCAAAGCCGAGGGGCCACCACAGAGAAGGCCCTGTCTCTCGTTCCCGCCAGCCGCACTTCTGAAGCCGGAGGGATAGAGAGCAGGGACTCTCCAGAAGATCTTAGGGTCCTGGTGGGCTGATAGGCTGAGATACGTTCGGATAGATATGTTGGGCCAGAACCGTTTAGGGCTTTAAAGGCCAACGCCAGCACTTTGAATTGAGCCCGGTAGCAAATCGGCAGCCAGTGGAGCTGGTACAGCAGAGGAGTTGTATGCTCCCTGCGCTCCGCTCCTGTTAGTATCATGGCTGCCGACCGTTGGACTAATTGGAGCTTCCGAGCCGTCTTCAAAGGCAACCCCACGTAGAGAGCGTTGCAGTAGTCTAGACGGGATGTAACCAGAGCGTGGACTACCGTGGCCAAGTCAGACTTCCCAAGGTACGGTCGCAGTTGGCGCACGAGTCTTAACTGTGCGAATGCTCCCCTGGTCACCGCCGAAACCTGGGGATCCAGGCTCAGCGATGAATCCAGGATCACACCCAAACTGCGAACCTGTGTCTTCAGGGGGAGTGCGACCCCGTCTAACACAGGCTGTAACCCTATACCCTGTTCGGCCCTACGACTGACCAGGAGTACCTCTGTCTTGTCTGGATTCAATTTCAATTTGTTCGCCCCCATCCAGACCGTCACAGCGGCCAAGCACCGGTTCAGGACCTGAACAGCCTCCTTAGTAGCTGGAAAGGAGTGACAGAGCTGGACATCATCTGCGTACAGATGACACCGCACCCCGAAACTCCGGATGATCTCGCCCAGCGGCTTCATGTAGATGTTAAACAACATGGGGGACAGTATTGAACTTACACTTGCAAAAAAAACACCTTATGCAATAAAACATTTATGCAACAAATACATTTTGCAATCACTATATATATCATAAATGCATTATACACAATAAATACATTCCTGTAAGGAAAAAACATGTTAAATACATTATAATATTGCATATAATTCAATCTAACACAGTAAATACTATACCTTTTGCAATCCTAACCTTTACCTTCACTCAGGGCTCTAGACAAGATATCTGCAATTACATTCTGAGTGCCTTTTATATGTTTTATTTCAAAATCGTAATCTTGGAGGGCTAAACTCCAACGAATCAACTTGCTATTAGTGCCCTTAACCTGGTGTAACCACCTTAAGGGTGAATGGTCAGTGCACAAGGTAAACCTTCGTCCCCATAAGTAGGGTTTCAATTTTGTGATAGCCCACACTATCGCCAAACACTCCCTTTCGATTACCGACAAGTGCTGTTCCCTCTCTATCAGCTTTTTACTGAGATACAGCACAGGTTGCATCACACCCTCTTTGTTTTCCTGACCTAGCACTGCCCCAAGTCCTACCTTGGAGGCATCTGTGGTTAAAACAAAAGGTTTCTCAAAATTGGGCGCAATCAAAACAGGTTCACTTATTAAGGCACTCTTCAACAAATCATAGGAGGTCTGACACTCAGGTGTCCACTTAATTTTATCCGGTGATGACTTTTTTGTACAATCAGTTAATACTGCCGCCAGAGAACTAAACTCAGGAATAAAACGTCTGTAGAATCCTACAGCTCCCAAAAACGATCGTATTTGTTTCTTTGTTTCTGGAATCGGCCATTCACGTATTGCCTGCACCTTATCCATATCTGGCAATATGGAACCTCCTCCCACTATGTGTCCAAGATATTTAACATGTGACCTGGCCATTTGGCACTTAGAGGCTTTGACTGTTAAACCAGCCTCCCGGATTTTGTGCAACACCTTCCCTAAGTGCTCCAGATGTTGCTCCCACGTCTGGCTATAAATTGATAAATCATCGATATACGCTTGAACAAAGTCTTTCATCCCTACTAACATTTGATCAATTAACCTCTGGAATGTGGCTGGGGCATTTTTTAGCCCAAAACTGAGGACAGTAAATTGGTACAACCCATCCTTAGAAATAAAAGCGGTCTTCTCCTGGTCCTCTGGATGCATAGCCACCTGCCAATATCCTTTGGTGAGGTCCAGGGTTGTTATGTATTGTGCTGACCCTATGGTCTCTATTAGCTCATCTATTCGCGGCATCGGATACACATCAGAGATGGTAACCTGATTTAATTTATGGTAATCTACACAGAATCTGATGGTATTATCTGGCTTTGGTACCAACACAATTGGAGATGACCAGGGGCTACTCGATGGTACAATCAAACCAAGGTTTAGCATTTCTTGTATCTCCTTTGAGATCAGTCTGGCTTGTTCTCCTGTAACGCGGTATGGGGCAGATGCTATAGGGTTAGCTGTCCCTGTATTGATCCGGTGACAAGCTAAGTGGGTCCTACCCGGTATGTTGGAAAATACCTCCCTATGTTGATACAATAGATCCCTTAACTGTTGTTTCTGGGGATCTGTTAAGTTGGTATTCTCATCTACAGAGGGTAGAGTACAATCTGCCGTTACCTTTCCCCATCCCGACAGTGAAATCTCCCCATCTGTCTCCTGGGATACTTGCATAACCACCCTAGCCCTGGAGTAGTAAGGCTTAAGCATATTAACATGTAATTTCCTACACCTTCCCCCGTCTAGGTTTTCCCCCACCAGATAAGTGACTTCAGAAATCTTAGACAGTATCACATAAGGTCCCTCCCAAGAAACCT
>NW_026846588.1:97048040-97061668 GCF_025583915.1 Anolis sagrei ordinatus | reverse complement strand
GGTACAATTTATTCTCCACAACTTTCAACAAAACTGGATTTTCACTTGTGGGTGTGTGGTTTTCTGGGACCAATTCATCCCATAAGGGTTTTAAGCTTTCATCCTGTGGTTGAGCTGCTTCAAACTGCCTCATATGGCTTTGGTTCAAACTGAAGGGAATTTCTTGGCTGACATTTTCAGTTTGTGAGGTAGATGGTTGCTCATCTGTAACAGTGTATTCACCCTCCCCATCTCGTTCAGCTTGGCTTCTGGTAATAACACCAACATGTCTGCAGCGCTCAGCCAAATCATTGCCCAACAATACTGGCACTTCTAGATCATTAAACAATCCCATTCTCCATTTTCCAGTGAAGTTCTTATATTCTATTGGGATTTCAGCCACTGACACTTCGGACACAAGGCCATAAATTCCTCTCAATTTGTACTTTTGGCCTGGAAGTATCTGGTCTGCCTTGACAAACTCTGGCCTAATGAGCGATACTTCCGACCCAGTGTCTCTGAATCCCATTAGTTCTTGACCCTTTACTTTGATCACCCTCAAATAATCTCCATTTGACTCTTTCTCAGTACTCCATACACGCATTATCTTCACAGGCTCTTCCTGCGCATGTGGAGACTGACTTTCTTCGTGTGGAGATATTTGCCTAACCACCTTAACTGGCTTTGGTGGTGTAACTGGCCTTTTCTGGGTGTTTAATTTGGGGCAAGCCGTTTTCTTATGACCCTCTTGATGGCAGAAGTAACAGACAAGTTTTCCTGTGGCAATCTCTGGAATGCGGTCCCTCCTGACAGGATTTTGATTTCCTACGTCAGTTTTCTCTTTTGGAACCCATTCCCTTGGTCTCTTGGTGGCTCCTGAGCCATGACTCACATTCCAGTCATGCTCCATCTCATCCAACCAAGCCGCGAGATCTGACACTTGTTTAATCTTCTTGTCCTTCACGAACCACCTCATTTGAATGGGAATCAGTCGATAAAACTGCTCCATACAAACTAAGTGTTTTAACTCCTCAAAAGTGGTCGTTTTACTCCCTTCCAGCCATCTCTCTAAGGCTTTTTCCATTCGGCTTCCCAATTGTGAAAAGGTTTCTCCTGGCTTCCTTTTGATCTCCCTGAACATCTTTCTACTTTGTTCAGGAGTCAAGCCAAACCTCAGCTTCACCCTTTCTTTAAATATGAGGTAATTCCCACTCTCTGTCTCTCGCAGATCAGCATAAACCTCATTAAGTTCCCCACAAAGCAGGGGCCTCAGGTACACCATCATTTTATCTTCAGGTACCTCAAAATCATGAGCAGCCCGTTCAAATGCAGCGAGAAATGACTCGACGCAGTCCCCTTTTACATAACGGGGAAAGTTCTTTAACACCCTTTGCATGTTAGAGTCTTGCTGTTGGCTTAAGTTAGGAGTTCTCTCATGTTCTCTAAATTGTAGTTCTGCCATTCTCTCCTCATGTCTTAAACGCTCTCTTTCCCTTTCTACCTCAACTTGCATTCTTTCTCTTTCCAATTGGATCATTCTTTCCTTCTCTCTTTCTTCAGCTTGTCTTTTTTCTCTTTCCCTTTCAGCCTGAAACTCAAGTTCTTTCAACCTCATTTCTAGCCTAAGCTTTTCAATGGCCAAAGAGGTAGCTATCTGTTCTTGCCTACCCTCTGGTATTTGGGTCTCAGTTTCCTCAACTACAGAAACAGTAGTTTCCCCTTCTCTCTCTGGGTCTTCAGGAGTGCCCTTCTTTGTCTTCGGTGGTGCCATGGCCTAATGTGTTGTAAAATGGCGCTAGAGGTGTTCTCTCTCTGAGGTAATTCTTGGTGTCATGTTTTGACAAACTTTTACCTCAGGATTTACACAAAAATGCCCTGGATTGAGATGTTACATGAATCCACACCGCTGCAAACCAATTATAATAACTTAGAAGAGATATCTGGGCAGGGGGTCAAGGAATCCCAACCACTGTCCCTCCTTCAATAAGGAATTCACACCACTTTGGTTCTAATAGTGCTTGAGGGGATGTCACGTTGTGTAGAACCTTCGCTGCCACCATAAAAATAAAGAAACACGAACTCTCTAGCTATTTAAAATGGTAGAATGCTGTTTGAATTAATAAAAGGCTTTTTTACTCCACCAAAAATACTGTTAATTATCAAGGGCTTCCTTTGAGGGGAAAACAGGAGAGGTTGATTCAATAAGGAAAGGATTCAAAACCAAAAATGGCACTTGACTCAGGCTTGACTTTTAAAAATAACAAGAAAGAGTTTATTGATTATAAATTACAGAATAACACGAGAATGCAGGTTCAGAGGCTTGATGGTTACAATAAAAAGTGTTCTTGTTTCTTAAAAGCGTATTGGTTACTTGAGAGAATGTTCTTTTCTTAGTTACAATTTCTAGAACATAAAAACCCAGCTATTTTTCTTTCCTAAAATAGCTGTAACTCAGTCTGCCACAGCCTACTGTGCTGTGCAAACTACAGGCAAGCTGCCTATTCTAAACAGAGACTCCTAAACAATCCAACTCCTACTCTAATCTCTCTCAGAACTAAAACTGCTCTCTACTCTACTCAGAACTCAGCTGTACTAAAACTGAACTGTCAAAACTATCTCTTCTCTTTCCCTCCATCTGGCTAACTCCGCCCCTATTCCCTAAACCAATCCTGGCTGTTGCTGGGCTGGCACAGGCCTCGGCCACTCCCCCTTCCGAACTGGAGCTTTTCCCTAAACTAAGATGGCTCCAGCAGCTCTCTGCCAGGCCTTCTAGCTGAAACTACCTAGCCTGTCTCTTCCTGGGCCCTGCCACCCTGGCTGGCAAGGTAAGGGATCTTTACACCATCAATAAAACATCATAATACATATTACAGTAAAACATTAAAACAGCAATTACAATCAATAACTATAATGGTCAGTCGTCACACTAAAATCGTTGCTCATCATCCTCCATCCATATCTCAGGGTGTTGGCTCACTCGTCGAATGCCTGTCTCCATAACCAAGTCTTCACCTGTTTCCTAAATGTCAGGATAGAAGGGGCGGTTCTGATCTCCAGTGGGAGAGAGTTCCAGAGTCGAGGGGCCACCACCGAGAAGGCCCTGTCCCTCGTCCCCACCAGGCGCGCTTGCGAGGCCGGTGGGACCGAGAGCAGGGCCTCTCCAGATGATCTTAATAATGGAAGAATACGTTCGGAGAATACCCTCATGAAAAAGCTGGAATGTTAAATAGCCTCTGTGTGTCTGTCTATTATGTTGTGTGTGTATGGCATTGAATGTTTGCCATGTATATGTACATTGTAATCTGCCCCGTGTCCCCTGTGGGGTGAAAAGGGTGGAATATAAATACTGTAAATAAAATTATTTCGGAGGAGAAATGTAAAAACAATGCTTATTAGAGGGGTGAGAAAATTGAACTATCCTTATGTCTTAACACACACACAAACTAAGCTAACATTTTCTTTTATAAATACCATATTCTCTAGGAGAGCTTTGAACATACTCATGTGCAGAACCTTGACCTAACCACATTCATTTTTTTCCCATGGAGTGGAAAAGGCCACAGCTACTACTGTTCAGAACTACATATACTTGTGGGAACACACTGTTTGCAGGCATCAAAGAAGCTACTGAACTGGAGCTTTAAAAAAAACCCAAGCTTTTAATTCAGAGTCTCTGTGGGTCATCTCTGTATGGAATCTTATATGTGACAATTGCAACAACTTCTCTGCCTTGTGGTGTTTATAGTATACACATCAAGTGCCGCAAACTTCTACTTTTACTGCTTTTTTGTGCCTTTTAAAGCTTTCTCTATAAATCACAACAAAATCTTACTTATTTTCTTTCATTATTCTGCTCTGCTTCCATTGATGACTCTTAACTTCCTTCCAGACTGGCAATATGAGGGTAAGATGGCAAACTGTAACTTCCTGAAAATTGCTTGTCTGTATTTTTTTCCCCATTTTTTACTTTGTTTAACATTTTATTGAAATTCTGTTCACTCTCACTAATTAGAGACTTGTGTTGCAATTAAATTTCAATTATGTTAGTTTCTGTTGTGATGCTTTAATTATGATTTATTCCTTTTAATCATTCTTTTATGTTCGTATTTTGGGTTAAATTACTATCACATTGTCTCTGTCCTGGAGGACTTCTTTTCCATAGTAGTCTCAGTGGGCTGTCTGTTTAGCATAAGACATGATTAAAGAGTAGCAAGTAAATTGTATTGTGTTGTGATGTGGCGAAGACGTGGTGTTTGTGTGTATTATATAAGAATATTAAGTATAACAAGTAAATCTTAGTAAAACAATACATGCTAAAATTAAGTTTGAAATGTGTTGTTGTTACTACCAACTACTGGAGCATAGGCTACAACCTGCCACAAGGAATTTGTTTAATTAGGTGTAGGTGAAATCTGGGTAAGTACTTTGGAAACAGTTGGGTGCCTCTGGCAGATTGTTTAACAAAATTTTGTTTCCCATGTTTCCCAAAAACGAGCAACCAAGCAGTCTGGGTCATAGTGACTGTCAATGTATTGAACTGATGGTGGGATTTGAAGTAACTTGTATTTTCATGTTTGTAGATTGCAAGTTGGCCAGAGCAGGGCCTCCAGCAACAATAGTACCGATAGATGAAGAAAGTCGGAATGGTGAGTATGCATTAAATGTTCATACAGTACGAAAAGGTCACCAATGACAGTTTAATGTTTATTTTTCACTGTGGTAATTGTGTTTGTTTTTCAAATAATGCATATTTTTAATAATAAATCATTATGCGGTGTTTCCAGGCTTCCAGGTTTTAAAGAGCTTCTAAGGAAGATTGTCAGGTTTTTGGATACAGGGTTCCAAATTGGAAAGCTAGACTCTACTTGGCTTAAGACATTTTGTTATTTACCCTATGCCTGATTTCCTCATCTTTCAAGCTTCACCTGAGACATCACACATAGCTGAGTCTTTCCTTCATTGGCCAAATAGTATTGGTTTCCAAATGGTATTGGTTTTCCCAGGGAGATTAGGCAGGCCCCCAACCTGTCATCCTTCCAGAGAGAGTTGAAGACTTGGATGTTTAGACAAGACTTTGACAATATCTAGCCCAATGGTCCACAATTATGGTACAGCACAGCACTTTCATCCTATGCACTTGTTCCTTAGCTTCATCTTGCGCTATCCCTTTTCCTTCTTTTTGTTTACAGTTGGCTATGTTTTTACAACAGCTGACACTACAGGTTATTGGCTGCTGTTTTGAGTTCAAATTGTTGTTTTATATATTACTAGTTTATCTTGTATTGTATTGTGTGTTTATTTTATTTTATGTGTTTTTTTAGGCACTTTATGTCATGTGTAAGCTGCCCTGAATCCCTTCGGGATGATGGAGACAGGGTACAAAATAAAGTTATTATTAAAAAGTTATTAAATCCTCTGCCCCTTAGTCCCCACATTATTTCCCCATTTCTCATATCTGAGCTTCAAAGATACCACCAAATTCTACTGTGTCTATATCTCATCAGATGGGGGTGAATTCAGTACCACGTGCCAGTTCACCTTCCCTTTTGTGACGGAGCCAGACAGCTTCCTTCCCATGATGAACTGTAATTTCCAGTGGGGCGCCATCATAAAAGGGAATTTAAACTGCCACCATGGCAGCAGCATGGGTGGTATCCCATGTTACATTGACTTCAACAGGGGGAAGCCAGGTGACTGACACTTCCCTCCATGGGATGGGGCAACTGGTGAGTGGCGTGCGGCAACGGGGATGTGGCAACTGGTGAGTGGCGTGGGGCAACAGGTTCACCACACCCCTCAACGGGCACCTCCAGAATTGCCATGAGCCTTGGCAATTCCAGCAGAATGTTTGATGAGGTTGTAAAGTCATCTCCTGGAGACAGTGGTATTGGTTTCCCCTTAGTAGCCAGCTGTAGTCTCTAGGAGAGAAGAAGAGAAAGAATGCATATTTGCAGTAGAATTCTTTTAGATAAGGAAAATCTACCCCAATTGACTTTTCTTGTTTATCTGCTTCTGGTTGCCATTTTAGTAATATTCCCTTGTGTCTACCAGTAATGTAATGTTGTGGACCACTATACAGATTTATATGATTATGGCTAAATGGTTGGGGAGTGGGGTGAGACAGAGAGAGGATGAGAACATGAGAAACCTATGCACATGTACATTGATAATTCAGCAACTGCTTGTGATGATAGTCATGAAACGTTATATCACTTAATGTGGTATTAAATAGTCATTTTTCATGCACACTTAGAACTGATTTTGTGGGTTGTGGTTACCTGGTTCTAGGAAGGCCCTAATAGCTGGAAGAGCTGCAAATTTAATCCTGTTTTGCCTAAGGATTTTACATTCCAGTGCTGTTTGAGAGTTCTCTATGGTGTGAACACTTGCTAAAGTCTCTGGTGGCTTGGCCTTTAGCAACACACCATCCATTCTTTTTTCCACTATTGTATCTTCTTGAGCTGTTGCCCTCTGGATTTTTGACAAGTTAGATGAGAAGGAAATGAAATTGCTCTGATAGCTTTGTCTTTACGAGCAGGAGAAGCACCAGAAAGCTGTGCTTGCAAGCAGAGCCAACAAACCAATCCCCAGCTCTCCACGTAGGTACTCATAGATCAACTTTTTTGCTAGTATGTTGTACTATGAAATGAAGGTGGGCATAGTACATATCAATGCTATGCCAACAGTCTGTCAAGAAAGAACATCACCATGTTGGCACACCAAAATGAAACACAATTTACTTTTGCTTCTTGTAAGCCAACTTTATGGTTTTATTTATTTATTTACTTGCTGGTTTATTTATCCCAAGTGTGGGTCACAAGGCCAACAAGTTAAAATGGATGTAGATACAAAACATTTTTAACATGAAATTATATAATTCAAAGTAGACCATTAAAAAATCCTAGCTATCGTCTACTTAGCACATGAAAGGTTCTTTCCTCCAACCTAGTTAGCCCACAAAAGACTGCAGAACAAAAAATGTTTTCTTTTGATGAGAAAAAAACAGCAGGGAGGTTGTTAGTTTAACTCCTCTGTGAAGGGAGTTCTAAGGTTTGGAAACAATAACACAGAAGGTCCACTTCCATAATCCCCTTGTTCCTACCAAAGGTACCTGCGAGAGTGATGTGACACAGAGAAGGACCTTTCAGAAGATCTCAAGACATGAGAAGGCTTATACTGGGGGAGACAATGTTTTAGATAACTTGGACCTGAGCTATATAGAACATCATAGGTCACATCCTGTAATTTGAGTTGTGCATCAAAACAAACCAGAAACCAGTGTAGCTGTCTCCAAAATGGAGTTGTGTGTTCCCTGTATGCAGTCTGCATTCAACAATCTGCATTTCATTGCCCTTATTTATTAATGCTATATAAAATCTATTTGCCATAATCATCTTCCATTTGGTAAAATGAAATATGCTAAAAGCAAAAGAAGATGTTAGTGTATACATAATATTCATTTTATATAATATAATTTATTCTCTTATTGATACTGAGAAGCAATAATTCAATGATAATACTCTCTTGTTGCTTAAGTATCATGCTGATAAGTTGTCGCTCATTGTCAGGTAAAACGGTGGTGTGTAATTTTGTGAATCTGTTTCTCTCAAAACTGTATTCATTGCCTTTTAAAGAAAATGAAGGGAACAGTGAGACATTGGCCACTATGTGGGAGGAGAAAAATGTTGAAAAGTAATTACATTGCTCTTCTGAGTGACTCATGCCTTTCTGTTTCACTAATGTCACAGTGTTTTAAAAGTATTCCGTTTGAGTGAATTTTTCTACGGAAATGAATCTACACATACCTGGATCGTTATATCTGAGACTGGATCCATGGTTGTTAAGTGAATGTGTTCCTAATGGAATTTTTTCATGAGTGATACTACTGGAGAATAAGTGATCTTATGAAAATGATAGTAACAGGATTTTAGTGCATACTGTGTCCAGATAGAGATGAGGGAGCGTTGCTTTGTCATGTAAAGAAATAGGGATTTCTGTGTCTTTTAAAAACAACACTCAGAAAAAGTGTTGGTTTCTGGGATGTGCCATTTCTTATACCAGGGGTCCTCAAACCTTTTAAACAGAGGGCCAAGTTACGGTCCCCCAAACTATTGGAGGGCCGGATTATCATTTGAAAAAAATGAATGAATTCCTATGCACACGCCACAAATCTTATTTGTAGTGCAAAAGACACTTAAAAACAATACAATAATTAAAATGAAGAACAATTTTAACAAATATAAACTTATTAGTATTTCAATGGGAAGTGTGGGCCTACTTTTTGCTGATGAGATAGGATTGTTGTTGTTGTGTTCTTTCAAGTCATTTCAGACTTAGGTTGACCCTGAGCGAGGGCTGGGTAAATGACCTTGGAGGGCCGCATTCAGCCCCCGGGCCTTAGTTTGAGGACCCCTGTCTTATACTTCATTATGAGGAGTCATAAAAATCAGGAGGCATCAAACATCTAAAGCCACATGTGCCCCTGGCAACAAGAAATAAATACAGGGATCAAGCATCCACTCCCAAAATGTTCCCCTTGTATTTGGAAAGCTGTTCTCGTTGCTCCATTTACTACACAAGTGAGCATCATTGGAAGGGTCTGTCATAAAGAGAACAGAGCTCTTAGAGTTAACAACCAGATTCATAATGTAGTATGGATTTGCAAACTTGGAGTATCATCTTGACTCCCACTCCTTTTTCAGAAAATCACAATAATCTCTTGTGGAGCATTTGTGAATTCTGTGTGTTGTTTTCTGAACATATTTCAGAGTACATATTTCTTTGAGATTTTTACTGAGCCACTGGCAATTGATAGTACTGTCTGTTCAGAACATTACCTGGTTCTTTGAAGTGATCTGTCAAACAAATAATAGATACTATGAAAAGAGACTCTGATAAACAGATCTGAGGAAAAACTCTGAGGAAACCAAGTCTCATTTTCTCTAGTCAACTGAATAATTGACACTTGAGAAGTACAGGTATACTTTGTTTTAAAATGACAGTATATTCAGATGTGTACCATAATGTATCAGCATACCTTATGAAAGAAAACAGGGTGAAAGGGTTATGCATAAGAGCCTGCATCAATTAAACTAAATGGAAAGATGGATGTGGAGGAGGGAATAAAGTTAGCTCTTGATTTTTAAAGGTCTATCATGACTTTTGTACAGATTCCCATCCATGTTTCCATGCAACATTTTAATATATATGAATCTCATGTTGGAGATCCTTCGATGGGGGTACCCGCACATGGGCCTCTATGAAGAAATCATAGCAGATGTAGGGATAAGGGAAGCCAAAATACATACATTTTTAATCTGATTGACTATATTTACGAAACCACAGAAGGAACATTATTGGAAATGCACTGTTTAAGACCATGGACTATATGAAGGCTTTACATGTTGTGTATTATTGTTCAAAAAGTTGTGAGATACTTGTTATTTGGTTGTAAAGTGAACACAATCTTGGAGAAGGTTGAAAGCTTTACTTCATTATGAACTAACCTAAATCTCTTCAAATTCAGACAGCTCTTGTAATGGAGTTCATCGTGTTACCATAGCTAGGAAGGCTTCCATAATGGGCATCAACATCCTTTTACCAAACAATATCTAAAAAAAACCCCAACTGTGTTATAGAAAAGCTAGCATTCACAGATGACTGCTTATTAGAGACCCCATCTATGCTGGCCACTTATGTTGTGTGGGGTTGGATCAGCACCCCGGTGGTGATTATGTACACTCAAATAATAATAATAATAATAATAATAATAATAATAATAATAATAATAATAATAATAAGTTTTATTTCTTACCCATCTCTACTCATGGCTTGAGATAGGTTGCAGAATAATTAAAACATGTAAACATTGTAAAAATACCACAAATACATATATCAAAATGTATTTCTATAAAATATAATTATTAAAATGTATTTCTATAGAATACATATTCAAATACACAAAATAGAGATTAAACAAAAACATGAGTTTAAAATTCATGCTTAAAAACTATCTGGGTCGGCCTAAGTCTTTAGATGGTTTTTAAATTCTGACATCTCATTTAGCTGTTAGAGCTCTTCTGGCAGGTCATTCCAGTCTTGGGGCAGCTGATGAAAAGCTTCTCTGAATGACAGTTTCCAGTTGGGTTCAGACTAGTTGGAGTAACTGCCCCCTAGAGGACCTCAGTGTTCAGGGCAGATTATATGGAAGAAGATGATCCTTTAGGTAACCTGGACCCAAACCATGTAGGGCTATAAAGGTCAAAATCAACACTTTATACTTTGCCCAGAAACAAATTGGCAGCCAGTGGAGTGACTGTAGGATAGGTGTAATATACTCACTCTGAGATGTTCCTGTAACCAATCTGGAAGCTGTATTTTAAACCATCTGGATTTTCTGAAGTTGGTACAAAGGTAGCCTATGTAAAGCCCATTGAAGAAGTCTAACTTTGAAGTTACCAGTGCATGTACTACCATCTTCAGGTCCTCCAAATATAGGAAGGACTATAGTTGGCATATCTGCTGAAGCTGGTAGTAAGCACTCCTGACTGTCGCATCTACCTGGCTTTTAAACAGAGGCTGGATGGCCATTTGTTGCGGGTGCTTTGAATGCAATTTTCCTCCTTCTTGGCAGGGTGTTGAACTGGATGATCCATGAGGTCTCTTCCAATTCTGTGATTCTTTGATCCTATGACAATTGGATAGACGGATCCAGGAGCACTCCCAATGTGTGTTGGTTGGGGACAATACAGTAGTCGCTATCAGGGTGGAATGGTGATTAGCTTTCCTGGTCTCATGGTGGGACAATGGGGAGATTGGCTGTGGTGATCGGCTTTTGGATCACTTTATGTGGGATTTATTATGTCTTTGGTGATTGATTTTTGGCATTCTAACCTATTGGCTTGGATGAAGAGGATGTTCCTGCACCTTTTGTTGACGTATTTTGGTGGGAAGAAGAAAAGTCAGGTGAGGCTTCCCAGAAGGGAGGATTCCTGTTCCTGAAGTCAGAGGGATCATCAGGAGATCATCCATCCAAGCCCCATTTTTGGGGCACTGACTTTTAAGGTCTGGATTTTGGAGAACACTTCCTTATGTCAAGACCGAATCCATAGGTCTTTGCTATGGCAGGGTAGAACTTACCTTTGCATACTTAAATCTGTGGGTGGAATTACTATCCATCCGCTTTAGTCACTCCTAATTCATTCTCATCTCATATGAGAATGAATTGGTGCTGGAGTGCTGGATTAGTGCTGGAGTGTTGGAGAAAATAAGGTATAAATTCATTCTATTCTAGTTATAGTCAAGGAAACTATGGCCACATGTTTGAAATCACCTTTGGATGAACTTTCCTGAAGTTTATAGCCTGCGATTTGAAGTGTTTGCTTCTCATAAAGAGGGTGATAGAAATTCAGTTGCCATGGTCACCACCACCCACTGAATTGACCCCCACCTCCCCCCCTTCTCATGAACAACCAACACTACCTTATTTTCTTCTCAATTCTGTTTACTCTGGATGACTTGCAGGGGAAAGGGATCTTTTACTTCACAAAGGGGTTTTGCAAAAGTGGGAAGCAGTACAAATCTCTCTTGCAACTTTCAGCCCTCTCTGTGGATACCAGATGAAATGAAAACGGGTTCTGCTTCTTTCTCTAGTCTCGGTAAACATCAGGGGCTTGAAAAGGGAAGGGATATGTAGTGTACTTAATAATGGCTGGCCACTGAGCTAAATGTGTTGACCATTATATATAACATCAGTCCTTAAAAATCACTGGAATTGGAAGCGCAGGATTCCCTCAAAAGTGAAAAAACGTGAATCAAGGAATTGCTTTTTTAATAACAGAGAAAAAACTTCCCCGGGAACTTCTAAGCCTTTTAGCACAATCCTATGGCCAACTTCTGCTGGAAGCTGAGCCATATTGGAGGAGCTCTAGAAATCTCCAGGTCCTCAAGTTTGACTGGAGGAAGTTGACCATAAAGTCACACTGGAGGACATAGAGAACATTTTAAATCAAATCTGTGAATAATCAAATTTTCAAACATGTGGAAGGATAACTGTAAAATGTTTCCATACTGAGTATTATATTTGCCTTGTTGCCTTTAGTTGTCCAGTACATTTATTGCATAACTGTACTGGATAGATCTTCCACAAAGCACAGTTATAGCACTTTGATTCCACTTTAACTGGCATGGCTACATCCTCTAGAATCCTTGGATTTGGAATTTCTGAAGGGGCAAATGGCTCCTCATCATTCACGTACACGGATGAAGTAAGATGTAGCCATGACAGTTAAAGTGGAACCATAGTGCTATAATAAAACAATGTGAAAGGGTCCCTTGGTCATCCCCAAAATTAATCTTATGCATTGTCGAAGGCTTTCATGGCTGGAATCACTAGGTTCCTCTCTGCTGTTTTGCTGTTGTAATTTTAGAGTTTTTTAATACTGGTAGCCAGATTTGTTCATTTTCATGGTCTCTTCCTTTCTGTTGAAATTGTCCACATGCTTGTGGATTTCAATGGCTTCTCTGTGTAGTCTGACATGGTGGTTGTTGGTGTGGTCCAGCATTTCTGTGTTCTCAAATAATATGCTGTGTCCATTACAACAGCAAAACAGCAGAGAGGGAACAACCAGGCACATCTTAACACCTCTCAATATAAGATTTTCCCAGGCTCAGCCAGGCCTTCAAATGCTAATGAAGGTGGTCAGTTGAAACATTCACACCTAGCTCCAGCAGAGAAGAGCTCTTGCCCCACCCCAGCCATTCCACAGATATATAAACCCATTGTACTAATTCCAACAGACCTCACTACCTCTGAGGATGCTTGCCATAGATGCAGGCGAAACGTCAGGAGAAATGCCTCTAGAACATGGCCCTATAGCCCGAAAAAACCCACAAGAACCTAATCTTATGCAGTTTGTATAATTAGTCCTCTTACTTTGGATGTAATTCTCTTTTAAACATGAAATGATGACCATGGTTACTCTGGCTTTTAAAGCATTGTGGCTTTGAACTATTCTTAATTTTTCCCCAAAAAACACCCCTTATTCTTTTTAAAAAAATTAATTAGATTGTGGATCATTTTGGGAGAAGCAAAAGAAAGAGAAAGTTCTGTGGCGACCAATTATGTTGCCATTTTCATCCTCTGAGTTGAAATAAGTCATCAGCATTAGTCTGTATGTCTTTTTCTTTTTTCATAGTACAGTGAACAAGATTAGCTATGACTACTATGACAGGCATGCCTCTTTGAACTTCTGATTTATTTTTCATTATTTTTTGCTAAACTTACATTACATTTCCCAGGAAATGAAAATATAAAATTCTGACAGATAAAAAAAGTCAGATAATCTGATAGCACATCTGATGACACTGAAGATTTTGCTTTTTATTAATTGCTCTCTCTCTCTCTTTCAAACACACACAATACAGGCTTCAAAATATCTGTGTTTATGAAATGTAGATATAAACCCAAAAGATTCCCTAAAATTACAATATTTCTATAGATATGTTTCTTAGGACCTTAGGCTTCTTCAAGGATGAACAGTAATGGTAGACAAGGTTCCTTGATGATAGCTTGCCTATTACTGCCTGTCTTCCTCTGCAGTATTCAGTCTCAGGCAGGCATGTAGCCAGGGGGGAGCTTGGGGGGCTTC
>NW_026846588.1:97024611-97047131 GCF_025583915.1 Anolis sagrei ordinatus | reverse complement strand
AGATCTTCTTCTATGTTATACTCTTATCACTAAGAACCAATCATTTGAGTGAGATTCCCAAAGCATTACATGACTTGTGTGCACATCCTAAAGCATAGATCAGAATTCTCCAGAATGTGCTTTAGGTTGTATTGTTATGTTGTGTATTGAGGCCTTGGCCTTTCTAAGCCGCATCGAGTCCTTCGGGAGATGCTAGCGGGGTATAAATAAAGTTAATAATAATAAGAAGAAGAACCCACATAGAGGAAGTAAATTGTTGTTTCATTGGATGACATGCAGACAGTGGAAAAAGTATTAGAATGAAGGCCAGTTTGGTCAATGAATGGCTAAGGTGTGCTTCTTAGTCTGATGCTTTTACTACGGACTTCATCACATGGGGGGCTGAAGGCATCATAGGATGCTTGCACCCAAGTTGATCCACAGGGCCCCACACCACCAATCACATGATGCACACTGACTTGCAGAAGGCTCCACCAATGAACTGGGGCACAAGCATCCTATGACACTATACAATAAGGAACAATAGGGCCAGCACTGGGTTAAGCCATGCAGCGATACTTCCCCACATGTTATGGGGAAGCATAGCTACAGACTAGGCTGGGCACCAGGATTGCCCCACTGCCCCACCAACCAGCCATAGAGGCTGGTAAACAGCCCCACATGTGATGAGGTCACAAAAGGAAAACATTTGTAGCAACAAAAAAGAAATGTAAACTATGAACCCAAGCATAAGAGGGATTTAAGTCGTTGACATGCTGGCTGATACCCAAACAAGGGATGAGCTGGAGATGTCACTCTGCCTTGGTCCTTTCACTATTGGCTGCTACTTCCCGGTGGATGTCAGGTGGTGCAATACCGGCTAAGCAGTGTAATTTCTCCAGTGGTGTAGGGCGCAGACACCCCGTGATAATGCGGCATGTTTCATTAAGAGCCACATCCACTGTTTTAGTGTGCTGAGATGCGTTCCACACTGGGCATGCATACTCAGCAGCAGAGTAGCATAGCGCAAGGGCAGATGTCTTCACTGTGTCTGGTTGTGATCCCCAGGTTGTGCCAGTCAGCTTTTCGTATGAGATTGTTTCTAGCACCCACTAGCCCAATTCTCTCATTGGTGTGGTTCAGAATGCTTTTTGATTGTAGGTAAACTATGCTGCAATGCTCCAGTGGGATTCCTTCCCAGGTAATCCTCAGAGCTCAAGGGATGCTTGTCTGTTCTTAAGGTGAAAAGGCACATGTCTGCATTTTATGGATTGGGGATCAGCTGGTTTTCCCTGTAATAGGCAGTAAGAGCACCTAGAGCTTCGGAGAGCTTCTGTTCAACCATCTCAAAGCTCCCTGCTTGAGCGGTAATGGCACGATCATCAGCATAGATGAAACTCTCTGTCCCTTCTGGCAGTGGCTGGTCATAAGAGGGATGCGAACCCTGATACAGCTGTTGTATCCAGACATTTACTTGTGGCGGATAGAGATTTTTAAAGCCCAATTACAGCCTAAAAATGCAATTAAGTGCAGCTTTGCTGCTACAAAATGGTTAGTCTTCCCCACCCCTGTGCCGCAACTCTTTTTCGATATGATCGTTTTGGGAAAGAGGCATTGTCAGTCTTTTCTCCCTGAAGATTTATGATAGAGATATTCCTACTGCCAGAGGCATTGATCAATGTACAAGAAGTGCTTTGTGTGTGTCTTCTGATATGCTACAGTGCTTTGTACGGTAGCATATTGCTCAGAATCATAAACTCTGCAGAGGTAAATTAAGGCATTTATCAGAAACCAAAACTGTGTGAAACCAGGGTCTTCCAAATATTCTGTAGTTTCTGCATGTCTTGTGTAGGAGTCATTGGGGCCAGCTCTCTTTCTCTTTTTAAAAACAGTCAGCTGTCATACCTTTTAGAAAAACAAAACAGTTAGTACTCTTTCCTTATATATATTTTAAAAGGCTTTTCCTGAGATGAATATGGTGTAAATATCATACTTTTTCCTAAGAAGTCCATGTGACATCTACAGACCACTGTAATCCTATCCCTTTATGGAAATAGATATTGTGGCAGCTGAATCCAGCAAATCCAAACCATTGTGAGAGACAAAAGTTAAATATTTTACTGTGCATTTCCAATTTCATACTGTATATTGTGTCTGAAGAAACTGAAGTTGTTGCCTTGTGGTAGTGTTTAGGTTGATGTTTGTTTGTAATTGCTCCATTGGTCTATGAGTGGTAAGTTAGATACTATTAATGAATTCACTATCATTGAAATATTAATAGAAACACCATATTGAAAGAAAACTGTATCATGTTTAGGTAATAATTTTGGATTTTACAAAGTAAATTTTCAAATAATTGGGCCCCTAAGAGCAATATTAAAGGTTTAAATTACAAATGGATACTTAGAAGCTCAGATGATCATGTGTTCTACTAGACCATGCTGTTACTCAGATATCTACTACCCTCAGAGTTAGTGGGTGTCTGGTAATTTTCTTTGGTTTCCATTGTTATTTGGTATTAACAGACCTTACTATTATTTATAGATCTACTGAATTACAGAGTATAACAGATGGGCATGTCATAGTATTTTTATCATATTGAAGGTTTGTTCTTTTGGGCTCTTCCATGTTATGTCTATTCAATGAGGCTTATCAAGTAAACAAGATTTCACATCTGTTTCTTAAAGTAAATGATCAAATTCAAGAAACACAACCATTCTTACATTCTACTAAAGACTGCAATACTATCATTTTTCTAGTCAGAATGAATACCTTCATTGCTAAAAATGTGTTCTTTCCAAATGTGCATTTCTCATTCAAAATAATATTTTCAAACCTGCATGCAGTTGACCACCCTGTTCAGTTGGATAGTTTATAGATAGGAGATGTTCAGGTGGTTTGGTCTACAATATGTTGAATTCCTTAAATTTGGCCATGCATGGTAAAGTTAATATGAACTGCAATCCAAAACATCTGGAGCATACCAAGGTGTAGAAGGCTGCATTAACATATCACCTCATCATACTAGATACTGTAGTTAGAATTTAAAACCCAATGAGAGGTATTTTGTTTTTGGGGATCCTGATGAAATAATGTACAAAAGACAACTTAAATAATATATTTTGAATTGATTATGGTTGTAGCCAGTGGTTTAGATTTTTTTTCCGGACTCCAACTGTAGCATCTAACTTTGAAAGCATGTTCGCTTCTAATAGCGGTGCTTATTATGCATGTTCAACTACAAAGAAAATGGATATTTCTATGTATATTATGTTGTTTTAAGATATTTTGTTGTTGTTGTTCATTCGTTCAGTCGTTTTGACTCTTCATGACCTCATGGACCAGCCCACGCCAGAGCTCCCTGTCGTCCGTCACCACCCCCAGCTCCTTCAAGGTCAATCCAGTCACTTCAGGGATGCCATCCATCCATCTTGCCCTTGGTCAGCCCCTCTTCCTTTTTCCTTCCATTTTCCCCAGCATCATTGTCTTCTCTAAGCTTTCCTTTCTTCTCATGATGTGGCCAAAGTACTTCATCTTGGCCTCTACTATTCTTCCCTCCAATGAGCAGTCAGGCTTTATTTCTTGAAGTATGGACTGGTTGGATCTTCTCGCTGTCCAAGGCACTCTCAGAACTTTCCTCCAGCACCACAGTTCAAAAGCATCTATCTTCCTTCGCTCAGCCTTCCCTATGGTCCAGCTCTCACATCCGTAGGTGACTATGGGGAATACCATTGCTTTAACTATGCGGATCTTTGTTGCCAGTGTGATGTCTCTACTCTTCACTATTTTATCGAGATTGGACATTGCTCTCCTCCCAAGAAGTAAGCATCTCCTGATTCCCTGGCTGCAGTCTGCATCTGCACTAATCTTTGCACCTAGAAATACAAAGTCTGTCACTGCCTCTACGTTTTCTCCCTCTATTTCCCAGTTGTCAATCATTCTTGTTGCCATAATCTTGGTTTTTTTGACGTTTAGCTGCAACCCAGCTTTTGCGCTTTCTTCTTTCACCTTGATTAGAAGGCTCCTCAGCTCCTCCTCGCTTTTGGGCACTATTAGGCATTGGTTCAATAAAAGTACCTGTACACCACTTTGTGATGTTGTTGAGATATGGCCCCATGTTTTCGATCCTTGACTTTTTAAAAAAATAAAAGGTTAGAAATATGATGTCATACAGTGAGCAAAAAAGAAAAGCTGAATATTCAATCAGTTAAATTTTACAGTTTTCCGTCAAGAGTCTCAAATTAGTGAAGGCCCATGAATATGTTTGATATCTGATTTTCATTCAAGGACATATCCCATATTTTTGTATAATTGGTAGTTCTAACATAGGAATAAAAGAAGCTTTTGTTGCATACATTGTTCATGGATTCTTCCTTCCCACACAGGTGCACAATATGTTGTTACATGCAACACATAATATGGAAAAAGTCCAATTACTAGTTCCAACTAGAATAGATCTCTTGAATAATTGAGACTTGCCTACGAGATTTAAATTACTGTAACTTACCTTTGATCCTATCCGAGAAGTAACATTTATTCAATCAATCATTCAATCAGTCAATGCAATAGTTTATTCAGCAGTTTATCATACATTTTTTTACTTCTGTGTTTTAAGATAAACTCCATTTTTGGAAGGGCTCAATGATTGCAATGTATCTGTTTTAAATCTTACATTTTCCTCATCTAGCAATATTACCTTCAAGGTTTTGTTCATTTGAAACCAGGCTTGGAAATTGCAGCCCTTTGTTGTCCATTTTAGTTTTATCTTTTTCAGTAGAGCAGGTATAGTAGTGTGGTGTCATTAGCTGCTTAAAGGTAGCAGCTAATGACAAAAATAGAAGTAACTCTGTTTCCTGTTCCTGTGACTTTCCTAAAAATGGAAGAATCAGTGAATATAGGGGTTGTAGCTGTTTGAATTGAGTTACTCCTAAAGCAACTAATCCAGTGTTAGGTTCTAAATTGATACTGAGGGCTCAATGATATGAACCACAAAGTTCAAGGCCAGTCCAGAGTATCAGTACTTGGACCTGCCCTAGGAACAGCTGTACTGACCAGTTTCATCCTGAACGGTGGTGGGACAGAGTACAGACCAGTTTGGCCTTGCCAAAAGGTCATTCTTACTTGGATTGTTTTTTTGTGGCTGTGGTAACCAGCCACAAAGTTCCAGAGAACTTTTAACTGGGAGTTGCTGGGAGTCTTCGTTGGCACAGAAAATGTGTCCATATGACCTCGGCAAAAGAAGTAGGAGTTGTCCCTTCTGTTTCTCAGGTGATGTGTTTGATGATCTCAGTAAAGGTGCCCAGCAATGGCCACAAGCTCTCCAGAGCTCTGTGGCTGGTTCCTTTGGTGACAAAGAACAGGATAGGTAAATTCCTTTCTCTCTTCCAAGAACCATGGATTGCATGTAAAGGGGATGGTGGCACTGACCCATGTGGATAGTGGACCAGTTCAAATTAGAAATAGCCCAGCAGTCTACACCAACTGGTGGAGCCACTCTAGAGTTTCAGCAAAACTACAAAGCATTCCATGGCTTCCGCTAATGTGAAGTTACTGGCATGTGTATGGGCCAGAAGTCCCTACACATGCCACTGCAGCAGATGGGGTAAAATTTGCATCCTAGGATGCTTTCACTCCATCTGGGGGATGGAGGTCAATGCTGGACATCACATGATTTTGTGTGACTTCTGGTCTAGGCCACACCCCAACCAGGGTGAAGGCATTGTTGGACACTTTCCCCCTAACATGGGAGGCTTCACGTGTTGTGCTGGCTCCAATGGAGCCAGCGCAGGGCCTCCCTGCAAGGGCAATACTTTCCTCATGTGATGACAGATTTGCCCCACTTCTCCCTCTTTGCTCACCAGAAGCCAAGCAAAGCAGGACACTTTGCCTAGCCTTACTCATAAGGTTAATAATGTGGGCATCCAGGGATGACTTCTGAACTGATCTGGAATTTCTGGCCTGTCTAGATATTCCCTGAGTCTGCTGAGTTTCAGAATGAGATACGTAATTGAAATTATTCTTAATTGATTGTATGATGTTGATTAATAAAGTTCTAGTAGAACGTGTGTGTATTCACTTACTAAGTCTCAGGAGTGTTGCCTCAGTATGAATTGTGAAGGTTTTGTTAATTTAACAATTTCTCAGTGCAAACAGGATCATGCAATTTCAGAATGCAAACCGACTGCATTGAACTGGATTCTATGCTAGTGTAGATTTATATAATCCAGTTCAATGTAGTTAATCTGCATTATATGGCAGTGTAGATCTATCCTGGGTGTACAAACATTTGTATAAGAAACAGAGTAGCATTCTTGAGATCTCCTTAATGAAAAGGATATTTAAGTAGTCTAGATGGTTCAGATTTATAACATCCATCAAAATGGTATTGTCCTTAAGAATCCGATTTAAAAATTCTTATGGCTCAAGGGTTGAAATGGCATATCTTTAAAATATTGAGAAAGAATTCAAACATCTTTAAACATATTCTCTATAAACTCATACAAGCTACTTCTAGTTTTGCCTTAGAATGTATTTATGATCTTCAAAGCCTGTTCCTTGCTGCATTATTCATAAATCAGTCAGTAAAGATTTCAACTATTTATATGGTAATTGATGATAGCAGTAAGACTATGTGAATATAAATAGTCTTGAACACAAATAAATGCCTTTTATGGAGGTGTACTATCAGGACACCACTTGTTTATATCATAGATATTTCAGGATTTTGATATTTTGGAGAAACACACTTAGTATCATGTTTCTGCTTTACTGTGTACTACTCGATCAGGTGAGGACAAAGGAAAGGTAATGCACTGATATATACTGCTTATATATGTTTACAAATAATGAATATTGCTTTTAAAGAAAGATACATGATTCTGAACATTTGTCTTTGATTTATTAAACCTAGATGATTTTTGCATTTACATGCTTTTCTGGGTGAACAGAATATTAAGCAGCAAAAACATTTGTTTTGTTTACAGACTTGCAGAAAAATATATTATTTGCGTGAAAAATCAAGTTGCAATTTTGTATAATGCAGTTCCAGACTCCTGCACATTAGCAGATCTATCCATCTTTTCTTCCTGAACAGATTTGCTAGCTTTGAGGCAGAGAGATTTGCAGAAAACCGAGAGGTATAGAAAAGTAATAGGCTCTGTATGGAAAACCTGTGACCTTTCATTAGAGAGAGAAATCTCAAAATGCCACCTGTTGTTAGGAAGAGGAAGCAATCTGGAAATGGCTTCTGTGAGGCTATTGTGATATCAACAGACAATAGTCCAATCATCTCTGCTGTACAGTCACCTATTTGTATGCTGAAGGATTAGTAGGTTTAGCAATTTTCATAAATTATCACTGCCATTGCTTTTACCGTTCCCAGCCAAAAGCAGAATGTTGAACAATGGCAGTTAAAGTTCTGCGAGTGATGAAGGAGAACATGTACAGACTGTCTTTTTAAATGATTTGCCTTAAGGAAAGTAATGTACAGTTGGTCCTCTGTATCCAAGACTTCTATATCTATGAATTCAACCATCCAGAGCTTGAAAATATATCTATGGCTTCACTTACCCACATTACAAATAAAAAATATCCTCAACTCGGAAGTGTTTGGTAGGCTTCTATAGGTTCTCCTGTCTCTCCTGTGTAGGCTTCTATAGGTTCTCCTGTGTGATTTCTAGTATGTTTCTGGACCAAGTATAATCAAAATATAGGATTCAGTATTATCCATGGTTTCAGGTATCCATGGATGGTCTTGGTTGGTATTTCTTTTGATACACCAAGTATTATGTTATTGTTGTTGAAACTTCAAATATGATGTCATCTGACAGGTTTTTTACTTATAAACACAATATAGAGGAACAACTTCTCTTAGTCATGGATAAATGTCCATATTCATTTAGATAAACATAATAGTCCAATCTTATAGAATTTTTTTTGTCGTGTCAGGAGTGACTTGAGAAACTGCAAGTCGCTTCTGGTGTGAGAGAATTGGCCGTCTGCAAGGACGTTGCCCAGGGGATGCCTGGATGTTTTTTGATGTTTTATCATCCTTGTGGGAGGCTTCTCTCATGTCCCCGCATGAGGAGCTGGAGCTGATAGAGGGAGCTCATCTGCCTCTCCCCGGATTTGAACCTGCAACCTGTCGGTCTTCAGTCCTGCTGGCACAGGGGTTTAACCCACTGCGCCACCGGGGGCTCCAGTCTGTGTGATGATTTAAAGAGTCACTTGTAGATGTTTTCAAAGGACTATGTATTGATTTAATGTAAACAATAGGGGTGCTATAGCGTATCTATTTTACGTATGTTGTTGTTCTTTTCATACATGTAATTGTAGTATCAGAGACTTGTTTCCTGTTGAAATATTAAGAATTCATTACCTGAAGAAGGTGTTTTCATCACCAACACTGAAACAAGGACCTACAACCAGGATAACTTGTTGTAATCTGGTCGCCGTGTAGAACTCTTCTCTGACCCAACCTTGGATGCCACAAATAGTCCTTTGAAAACATCTTAGTAATAGATATCTGTGTTCTATATATTGATGGTATTTCTTTTGACCAGCTGTAGCAAAAAAAACACTATTTTTGGAGAAGCTTTCCAATAGGATGTCAAAAAAAGTGGGTGGCAGGAACAGCAAAATACAATACTCAACACCATAGGAAAGAGCAAGAGTGCTGGGAAAAGTCCGTCTGATGCCCCTTCTACACTGCCATATAATCCACATTATCAAAGCAGATAATCCACATTATCTGCTTTGAAGTGATTATCTGAGTCTACACTGCCATATAATCCAGTTCAAAGCAGATAATCTGGATTTTATATGACAGTGTAGAAGAGGCCTGAGGCTGAATCTACACTGCCCTATATCCCAGGGTCTGATCCCAGATTATCTACTTTAAATAGGACTATATGAATTTCTACTTCATACAGTATAACCTTGGATAAGATGATAATCTGGGATCAGATCCTGGGATATAGGGGCAGTAGGAAGGGGCCACAGATTATCTGCAGGTCACCTAGGCAGAGGCGGCCCTAGGTAATTTTCAATGGTAAGCAAACAGTATTTTGCGCCCCCCCCCCAACCAATCACTGATATATATTTTCTGTTCGTCGTGGGAGTTCTGTGTGCCATATTTGGTTCAATTCCATCATTGGTGGAGTTCAGAATGCTCTTTGATTGTAGGTGAACTATACATCCCATTAACTACAACTTGCATATGTCAAGGTCTATTTTCCCCCAAGAGCGCCTCAAGAGCGCCCCTGGGCAAAATCAACTATACTGCAAATGCTTACTTTGCGTAATGGGTTGAGCCGCCCCTGTCTGGCAGTGTAGACTAAGGGCTCTTCCACACAGTCATATAACCCAGAATACCAAGGCAGATAATCCATAATATCTGCTTTGAACTGGGTCTGCCATATAATCCAGTTCAAAGCATCTAATGTGGAGTTTTGTCAGGCAGTGTAAAAGTGGCCTCAGACAGGATCTACAGTGCCCTATATCCCAGGATATGATTCTAGACGATATGCTTTGAACTGGATTATATGAGTCTCCATTGTCATAGAATCTGGCATATCCCAGATCCTGGGATATAGGACAATGTAGAAGGGATTTCATATAATCCAATGCAAAGCAGATAATCTGGGATCAGATCCTGGGAGATAGGGCAGTGTCAGGCATGTAGCCGGGGGGGGGGGGGCTTGAGGGGCTTCAGCCCTCCCCCCCCCCAATTCTCATGGTAGTTCGCGAAAAGGCCTTACTGGTGCATTATTTAAACTATTACGTTTATTCATATCATGTTTTGATCACCATACTCAATATATCCCACATGCATGGGGGTATTGGGGTAACAATACAAAAGGTTTGCTAGGGTAGACCATCTTTCACTCAGACTCAGCCCCCCCCCCCGAAACATACTCAGCCCACCCCCCACCCCCCGCATCAAAATCCTGGCTACAGGTTTCAGCCTATGTGATTGAAATACATCTTTTCCCATATATAAAAATACTTTTACCATCATGCATTGCACCCCCTGTTCCAGCTCTAGTACAAGCTGTGAAACCAGAATGAATATGTGAAATGATTAGATGCTACTTATAGAGATCCTCCAATTCCTACAGCTATTAAAAATTCCTCAGTGTAAGACATATAAAAATCAGTTCCATGTTCTTTGCCCTTATGCTGAGTAACCAGATGTAATTTTGCATTGCTTGTGTGGATTTATTGCAAATCCATTTTGTTCTAGCTACAGAAATCCTCATAATAATTGGGAATATACCCTTTGTCGCTATTTGCATTACAAAAGGTTAATTTGATTTTCCTATAATCACCTAGAATATGAAGTAATGAAAGAATAGGCCAAATCTAAAGAAATTGTTGGCTGCTGTTTATCCTTGCTCCCTCTGTGCCCAGGACCACCTGCTAGTCATTTAGCTACAGCTGATGCAAAACTCTAGCTTTTGGCAAGTGTCTTCGTGTATGCGCATTTTCTTCTCTTTTCTTTTTTTAGTTATGATGAAGAGCTGAACTGTCTGTTGGCTTAAAAAGAACAACCCTTTGATTTCAGCAGGCACTTTGGGTAACTGGCACAGCTGCCCTTGGTGTCTACAACTTGAATAGATAGTAAGCAAATGACTGCCAATAACCATTTGCATGTGGTTCTTTTTTCTAATTCTATATCTCCTAAAATAAGAGACTCTATTCTTAATAACCAATTATTGGGAAGTTTAGTTTAACACTATATGTCTTATTTAACAGTTTTACAAGTTTCAAATTGCATCTAGTTTTTGGATGCTTCCCCATTTTATAATTAGTGCCTGTAATTATTCTTTTTTCTAAGAAGAAAATATGTGTTATGTTTTTCATCATGAGTGAATTAAATCTAAATTTCTCCTGATGTGCATCTCTACTTGTGTTGGATATGTATTTTATACATTAAAAAACAAGAAGAAATCTATTGGAATTATCTAGAAGTTGGTTAATTGTGTTGAAAATAGCAACCTCCCAAGCCTTTCACTATTTATTTATTAACTAGCTGTCCCCTGCCACGCGTTGCTGTGGCCCACATGGGGGATTTGTGTGGGAGGTTTGGCCCAATTCTGTCGTTGGTGGGGTTCGGAATGCTCTGTGATTGTAGGTGAACTATAAATCCCAGCAACTATAACTCCCAAATCTATTTTCCCCAAATTCCACCAGTGTTCACATTTGGGCATATTGAGTATTGTTGTAGAGTTTGGTCCAGATCCAAAGGACAATGCCCACCAAACCCTTCCAGTATATTCAGAACTTTCAGAGATTGTATGCATTTACACTAAACTTTGGACCTGATGGAATTTGTAACTGAGACCATATAGGTGGCTTGGACAACTGCCTATGCTATGGTACAGGTGATAGTGTAAGTCACTCCACCAGAGTGTTTACAGTCCAAAGACTGCCCCCTTTCCAACGGGCAGCCTTTTTGAAATAGGCATCCAGCAGCTGCCTTCTCCTAACATGACTCCTATGCTCCCCTTGCACAAGAATATAGGAAAATACACCTGCTAGCAAAATGTACCACTACACTGGCATAGTTCACCAGCCAGATTCCACCCAGAGTATTTAACCTTTCCTCCCTAGATGTTTTTATCCCCACAAAAGTTGCCAACTCATTACAAACTTGTGTCTGTAGTGCAATTCATTCATAGAACCATATGAGAACAGGTAAGCAACTGCAGAATTATGCTTTTATGGCTGTCATATACATTATGCATGAACAAGAATGCAAAGAGTGTTATTTCCATCTGGCATGTAATATATTGTATGTTAAACTATACTAGTAAGATCAAAGAGATTGCAAATGCAGGCACCAAAGAGAAACTCAGGTTTGTGGCAACTGTGATGGTTCTGCCACTGCAAAGGAAAGGGAAAGGAATGAAAACTCCAAAGGAAAGACGATTACTTTTGCACAGCTTCCTTTTTCTCCCCCCAAAAATCATTTTAATTACATTTTTAAGAGATAGTACATTTTCTCTACTATAAAACATCAAAACCATACATGTCTCAATTGAATTGTTTTGTACAAAACAAATTTAATAGATTCAAAAATCGAGGAGAATTTTAAAAAATACACACAACATGATATTTTGAATATCTTCAGAATAATAATATAATTTAACAATAATACAGGAAGGCTTAAAAAGGCAATTGGCCTGCAAGAGTTATCATTTAAGGCAAGGGGTTCCCAAACTTTTAGAGCTGAGAGCTGGTTCATGTTTCTCAGACTGTTGGGGGGAGGGGGGGGACTATAGTTTGGAAAAAAAGATGAAAAAAAATCCTATGCACACTGCACATATTTTATCTGTGGTGCAAAAAAAGTGAAAGAACAATACAATATTTAAAATGAAGAATAATTTTAACCAACGTAAACTTAACAGTATTCCAATGGGAAATGTGGGCCTACTTTTGGCTGACGAGTTAATTATGATTGTTGTTGTTGTTGTGTGTCTCTGAATCAGTGATCTTAAGTCTAAGGATTAGGGCAAAGGGTGGGTAAATGATCTTGAAGGGCCTCATCCAACCTATGGGCCTTAGTTTGGGGGCCCATGATTTGAGGCAACATTGATTTAATAAATAAGAACCTGAAAGCTCTTGGAACAAAAACAAGCTCACATAGAAACAACCTTTCCTACCACAGCAGTAGGAAAGACAATTCTAAAGGTTTCCTGCCAACCCCACTTCCCCGTGTATATCATTAACAGAGCATCTAGATCCAAGCTGGTATAGACATCCTGACAGCTAATATCCTCCGACAACAAAATTCAGGCAGCATATAAACAATTTTCAATATTGGTCAAGTTTTAAAGAGATTGGGGACCCTTTAACACAGAACAATTCTAGTGTTGTTATAATTTGTCTTTAACTGTTCTGGTTTCATCCAATGAGGTCCTGGAATTTGCAATTTATGGAGATATTTAAAATTCTCAGCTACAGAGGCCTAGTGCCTTACCAAATTACAAAACTCTTTAGGACAATGATTCTCAAACTCTACTCTTCCAGATGTTTGGGACTTAACTCCTGGAAACTTAAGCTGCCTTGGTCAATGATCGGAGATAATAATAATAATAATAATAATAATAATAATAATAATAATAATCCTTTATTTGTACCCCGCTACCATCTCCCAAAGGACTCGGTGCATCTTACAAGAGGCCGAGCCCAAATACAACAATAAAAACAGCAGCAACAACAACACAATAACTAAAAAACAAACAAACAAAGCAATAACAATTAACAACACCCAATGACGCAATTAAAAACAATGGCCGGGCCAAATGTAATAATTAAAATTAAAAGTGCTGGGCATGACAAGGTGGGGTGTTTGGAGGGGGATGGGCATGCAGATATCCTGGATCTCTGATAAAGTGCGTTGGGACATAATGCTAGGAGTTTCCTTATTCTGGAAAGGCACACTGGAACAACCACGTTTTCAAGCTCCTCCTAAAGATTGCTAGCGACGGGGCCTGCCTGATGTCCTTAGGGAGAGAGTTCCAGAGTCGAGGGGCCACCACCGAGAAAGCCCTATCCCTCGTCCCCACCAATCGCGCTTGCGATGCAGGTGGGATCGTGAGCAGGGCCTCTCCAGATGAACGAAGAGATCGTGTGGGTTCGTACACAGAGATGCGGTCACGCAGGTAGGCAGGTCCCAAACCATTTAGGGCTTTGTAGGTAAGCACCTGCACCTTGAATTGGGACCGGAAAATGAATGGCAGCCAGTGGAGCTCCTTAAACAGGAGGGTTGACCTCTCTCTGTAAGGAGCCATGGTTAAAACTGCCAGGGCCCCCGGTGGCGCAGTGGGTTAAACCCCTGTGCCGGCAGGACTGAAGACCGACAGGTCGCAGGTTCGAATCCGGGAGAGGTGGATGAGCTCCCTCTATCAGCTCCAGCTCCTCATGCGGGGACATGAGAGAAGCCTCCCACAAAGATGATAAAAAATCAAATCATCCAGGCGTCCCCTGGGCAACGTCCTTGCAGACGGCCAATTCTCTCACAACAGGAGCGGTTGCTCCTGACACAACAAAAAAAAAAAAACAACCTGGCCGTCGCCCGTTGGACCAATTGAAATTTCCAGGCCGTTTTCAAGGGCAGCCCCACTTAGAGTGTGTTACAGTAGTCCAATCTGGAAGTGACTAAGGCGTGGACCACCCTGGCCAGATTCTGGGACTAAAGTGCAAAACACCTAGAAGTTCAAATCTTGGGAAAGACAGCTCTATGATGTTGTCGTATCAGTTAAAATGGAACCAGGGGCTACAGTTATGTAGTGTGAAAACCTGATAATCTATTTCAAGGCAAATACATTTCACTAGGAGGGTGGGGATATGTATATCTTGGAAGATCTGAAGCTGGTGGCTGTATATCTTTGTTGGATAAGAGAGGATGGTGTTGCTGATCAGCTCTGTGTTTATAAAATAATCATAGCAACTAGAAAATATAGAATGAAACTTTTACATTGAACACAATATTTTATCCTGTGTCTTTAGTTGAACAAGTGAAACCAATTTACAAATTTACAAAGTTTGTAAACTACTTCTGTGCAGTGTTGCAGCCAGCCAACCATGTCCTCTTCTGGGATACATAATTCCATCTGTCCCTTTTTCTCTCTTATGTATGTATGTATGTATGTATGTAGGTATGCATGTATGTATTTATTTATTTTGTATATTTCTACCCTGCCGTTCTCCCCATAAGGGGACTCAGGACAGCCTCCCTCTTCCCCCAAATTAATACAGTATTTCAAGGCCATCAACTATGCAGTCTTGATTGTGCAAGGCCTTGAACTAGCTTACCTGAACCAGAAAATACTTCACACTGCAGCTGAAAGATCATCTTCCAAGCATTGTAATTTTGAAATAGTTTGTCTGGAGAATCTTGCCCAATCCCTACTTAACCTATATACTTATGTATAAGTCTAGAACTTTTAGTCAATACTATAACACTGCCATTACTCTTTACTAGTCTCTCAACCAAGTGAAAGAGAGCCTCATCAATCACAGCACCTTTCCAGTAAATTGATTTTGAAGGACTTTCCCTTCCTATGTAGCCTATAAAGTAGGAGCTATGTAGGGATCATAAATATGAAATCGCAAGTACCTAACCCTAGGTTGTGCCCAAAGGGGTTCGCCCTGTTTAACACTCTACTTGCTTACTTATAAATAAATCTCTTATTCCTAGATAAATGTGTGTAGGATTGTAGACTTAATGTTGGAGAATTCAGGCTTATGAAATAATGCACCACACATTGCTGTGCCATTAGATGTTAAATTAATTCCTTGGGGAGAGTGCCACACTAATGAGGTAGATTAAAAGGCAAATCAGAATTAAAGTTAAATTCCCTAATTAATATTACAGTGTATAAATGAAAGTATAGGCCATATTAGAGCTAAATAGGTAATGCATTAATGCGCCATAATTTTTAAAATTGAGTTACTCATAATGAAAGTGATTATATTAATTACCGTCTGAAAGCTTGCTGTGTAGTGATTGATGTCCTGTGATCTGCATTTAGGTTTAGTTGTGGCATCCCTTATTTTATTGGTTGATAATTTCTGTTTAAAATTATTGTTAATTTGATTATTGCTGCCACAATTAGCATGGGACCCAGTTGATTGTGCTTACATACACTTACTTTACTTACTTACTTAGGCGATCCCTCGTTGGACGAGTAAGATGTTCTTCCTTGATGACTATTTTTGTGGGTTTGTAGGTGGCTGTGGAGCCCTATTCTTGACCCGCATCTTCTCCCACAGTGAAGGCATTGGTTTCCAGGTGGAAGGCGGTCCCGGTCGGGGTTGGCTTGACGCGCCTTCCTCCTGGCACGTTTCTCTCTTTCACCCTCCACTCATGCCTCCTCAAATTCTGCAGCACTGCTGGTCACAGCTGACCTCCAGCTGGAGCTCAAGGGCCAGGGCTTCCCAGTTCTCAGTGTCTATGCCAGAGTTTTTAAGGTTGGCTTTGAGCCCATCTTTGAATCTCTTTTCCTGTCCACTAACATTCCGTTTTCCATTCCTGAGTTTTGAGTAGAGTAGCTGCTTTGGGAGACGGCGATCGGGCATTCGAACAACATGGCCGGTCCAGTGGGAGTTGATGGCGGAGGACCATTGCTTCAATGCTGGTGGTCTTTGCTTCTTCCAGCACGCTGACGTTTGTCCGCTTGTCTTCCCAAGATATTTGCAGGATTTTCCGGAGGCAGCGCTGATGGAATCGTTCCAGGAGTTGCATGTGACGTCTGTAGACAGTCCACATTTCGCAGGCATAGCAGGGTTGGGAGGACAATAGCTTTATAAACAAGCACCTTGGTATCCCTACGGATGTCCTGGTCCTCAAACACTCTCTGCTTCATTCGGGAAAATGCTGCACTCGCAGAGCTCAGGCGGTGTTGTATTTCGGTGTCTATGTTGACTTTGGTGGAGAGGTGGCTGCCAAGGTAGCGGAAATGGTCAACATTTTCTAATGTTACACCATTAAGTTGTATCTCTGGCATTGGGGAGGGGATGGCTGGTGACTGCTGGAACAGCACTTTGGTTTTCTCGATGTTCAGTGACAGGCCAAGCTTCGTGTATGCTTCTGCGAAGGTGTTTAGAGTGGCTTGTAGATCTTCTTCTGAATGCGCACAGACGACATTGTCATCAGCATACTGGAGTTCTATAACAGATGTTGTTGTAACCTTGGTTTTGGCTTTCAGCTTACATACAATACAACTGCAAATCCATGGGAAAAAAGAGAATGTCCACCTCTGTTTTTAACCATTACATATTTTAAGAAAGAAAATCCTTATTAGCTGAATTTTTTTCATAGAGGAAGCAGTATTACTAAATTGTGAAAATTTTAGCCATAACCACATAATTTAGATGAAAGACATCATGATTTCAGTCATGCTTGGGTGCCCATTGTTCATATCATCAACACAAAAGGCTTATATTTGTGTGCATGGAGGCCAAATAAAGATTGCGAGATGGTGGTTTGTGTAACACGTAGCTTGAATGAGTCTAGGAGGTATTAGAAGCAATCAGCTTGGCTCTCTAATCTCCAACTTTCTTTTTGAAGTTGAAGTTGAACCACAGAATGGAGATTAATGACTCAGTTATGCCTGACTGTGCTCATCCCATAGGATGCAGACACGCACACACATGTAAAACTTGACATATTTCACAAACATGCTTCAGTGGTTTTCTCCTTTTTCTGCATTTGGTGTCTTCCTGTTGTTTTCTCTTTCCTTGATTTTTTAAAAGGAAGGATCAGAATTAATGCAGGTTTATTTGTGTTTCTCATTTTATTTTATTAGGAATAATTTCATAGACATCTACATAGAATTAGGATCGCCACATTGGACTCTTGTAAACAGGGCATCTTTGTAATGTGAGATTGGGCAAAGAATCATTCATTATAACCTGTAAAATTATCAGATACAGGCCAACTGGTGTCTTGTTATAATTTGTAGAGAAATCAAGATTTAAATCCATATTATTATGTAGGTTCATGAGGTTACAATTCTAATAGGCTTCATAAAGATCATGTTAATATAAAATTGGTAATTTCTGGGCCCATTATCCCATTGTTTTAGTGTTTGCTTGTTTGGATCTTTTTTTAGAGAGAGAAAAAGTGGGATGGAAATACCATCTTTATCCTTGGAGGGAGAATATGTTAAAAATAAGAAATAGTTATTCTGTAATAAGATAAAATCCATTTATAAGTACATAGCAGTCTTACTCAGAAAAAAAGATAGGAGTATGTGTCAAGTGTACTTGTCAAGTGTTTTGATAAAGCAGATGGGCTAATCAATAAAATGAACTATAACTATAGGTAGAATGTTCTGAAGGTTACAGTTTCAAAAGCACAAATTGAATATCTCTTTGTCTAGAATGTCAAAATCCAAAATATTCCAAAATCCAAAACTGTCCATATAGGTGGTTGGTTAAGACAATGACACCTTTCCTTTTTGATGGTTCAGTGTACACAAACTCTGTTTGATGTCCCCAAATTATTAAATGTTGTGTATAAAATTAGCTTTTGGTTATATATGTAAGGTATATATGCAGTAGCTATCACCAAGTTATCTCATTATGTATGCACAACAGTTCTTCCAACCATTTTCAACAAGGGATATCCAAATTGTAGTTTAGAATTTAGAAGCAAGGGTGGGAATCATACTACCCTTCTGATAATGCTGAATCGCACCACCTACTTGCAGGAACTTTCAGTTCAACACTATCTGGAGGGCTAAATGTTTCCCACCTCTGATTCAGGGCCCTTCTACACAGGCCAAAATCCTGAAAGGAATTCCTTTTGGGATTGAGACCCATACCAGCCCCAAACCCCAGGATTTTGCTGGGGTAGTGGCTACATTCCCTCCTGGGTCAATCAGTGGTTGACTCAGGAGGGCATCTAGCCAGTCTCCAGCCCCTTGTTTCACACTAGACTCACTAGAGGGGACGGGCTGCATCTTCAGCCCCCTCAGAAAAAGCTCCTGACATGTCAACAGAAATTCACCCATCCTTCTCCAAAGCTACCATCCCTCTCCAAAGCTCCCAATGCATCTCCAATGCTCCCAATGTGTCATTTTGATGCATCAAGAACTTTCTCTGAGGGAAGTAAGTTTAGTGGGGAAATGGTGGCTGAGAAGGAAGGGTAGGGGTGCCATCCCACTCCTTCGGGCTTTTAGAGCAAGGTCCAGATTTTTCAGGTGTTTTATTAATCCAGAGTAAACTGGGATTTTAATTTGAATTGATGTGAGGCATTGTTTAGATGCCTCAAGTTAACCTGCAATCCATCATGGATTTTGGGCCTGTGTAGATGGACCCTCAGTGAGTCAAAGCTTCGGTCAAATTTCTATCCAGCCATCAAGCTGATTGGGTGACTGGAGGCCAACCATTATTTCATAGCTTGCACCTATATCGGGAAATGATGAGAAACTGTGAAGAGAAAAAGTTTGGACTGATGAAAATCTTCGCTGTTTAGAGCTTATTGTGAGCAAAATTGATGTGATTATTTTGTGCAAAAATCATTTCTGCACAGAAACAAATGTGTCTGCATGTAAGATAATATTTTAAAACCTAAACCATGAAAATGAACAAAATCTGCCTGCCTGTATTGAGGAACACCAGAATCAAGACAGTAATGACTAATGAACACCACTCAGACACACAAAGCCCCCAGGAAGCAACCAATCAAGGGCCGGGAACACAAGCCAGAGAAAGGAAGCCCCCAGGCAATAAATGTTACGCAGCGATGTGTTTTGCCCAGCGTCCCAGCGCCCAAAGTCCAAATGCAAAATACTCTCAGACCAGAGTAAAAATGAACAGAAAAGAAAAATATTTACTCTTTACTTTGCAGAGATGAAACATAAATTGGCAATGCTGCATACAAAAGATCAAGTAGTGCAACAAACTTACACAGTCTTTGCAAGTAACACAAAATAAGGCATCTTCATCTTACAGCAAATGAGAGATCAAAATAAACCTTTAGTAAATGCTATTACACCATAGCCTCCTTTAGAGTAGCTTCTCCAAACTGTTCCCCAGAGCAAAGCCTTTGTCCATAGGTCTCCTCAGAGAACAGGCTGTCCTGAAGCTCTCCAGGATCTCTCTTTCAGCATCTCCTGCTGGAACTCCATGCTGGTACTCCAGAATGTATTCAAGAAAACAGATATAGCCCCTTGGGTGTGGTCCAAGATTGCTGGTTGACCTACTTTACCAGCTGCACAAGATAATCACCATCATAAGGTTTTTCTTCAACACACACATTCATGGTCCTGCAAGGACTTAGCATAACAATAAACACTCCAAGGGAATAAAGGCCTTACTACTTCCAGGCAGGTGGCCTCACTATTGACTATGTAATCTTCTTTTGCACACATGCTAATAGATTGATCTATCTCAAACACTTGCAAATCAGGCTTGCTAATTGCACCCTTCACACTTGGTTAATAGATATTGTCTCTCTCTCCCACTCTGGACATTCCACAGGTGTATACACTCCACTTTCTTTACCAGATCCTCTGAAGATGCCAGCCACAAATGCAGATGAAAGATCAGGAGAAAATGCTGCTAGAATACAGCCATACAGCCCAGAAACTACACAACACTCCAGAAATATTAGTGCATGGAAAATTCCATTTCATGAACAAAAAATGATTGGGTGGTTTTTACAGAATAAATCCCCAGTGACATTACTTTTTGTGCAGAAACCAGTATTTTTTGTGCCGGAAACAGCAGATACCAGATCAGCACCACCCTCTTTCTTGTAAGTGTCAAGCATGGGGTAACAACTGTGCAACTAATGGGTCATACTCCCAATGAGGTGTACTCCAAACAGTTACCCCCTAAAGGTCCTGCTGCTACATAACCCATTTTATGAGCACCAGCTAGCAAGGTTAATATTCAACTAAAGAGTAAGGTTCCACATAAATTTAAGGCTTATGGAATGTTATGTATATATGCATGCATGCTTTTTGTTGGAACCATAAATCCACCTGAGGAAACAAAGAACAAAACAATTGCTAGATGACAGGGGAGAGGCATATACTCAAAGCAGGACACCTCCCAGGAAATACTTAGCATAGTCTAAAACAATCCTTTTCAAAGCTCAGCTCACTGTACATCCATTCCTGATTCTTCCTTGCATCTCACTACTTTTGTAGTGAGATGCAAGGAAGAATTGCATCTCACTACATTTTTCTGCTGCTGTGATTGTTAAATATATTGGCTGCCAGAAAGCAGCACTGAAATTCTGAAACTCAGCCAGAGGCCTCTCAGGAGTGTGGCTCAATCTTCTTCCTGACCACCTGCTGATGAATACAGCCTGGGCTGCCACTGGGATGGGCATGTGTGTGGATAAGGAAAGCAAGATTTCATCTAGGGCTGCTAAGGCAGGGAGATCCAGAAGTGCTACTGTATGAAGGAGAGATGCCAGGAGGAAGGAAACAAGCAAAAAGATATTTATCTTAGCTGATACTGAGTGAAGGTGATATGTGGTATTAGGGCATTTGTATTGGGCAGGATCAAACCATCCAGTACATTCTTTGAGCCAACAATGTGATTCAGCAACTAAAAAAACCAAAGGGTTTTTGGGCTGCATCAAAAGAAGTGTTGTGTCATCAGGCCTGCACAACTTTGCAGTAGTAAGGGGCAAAGATTAAATAGGCTAAGCCTCTTAGGGCTGCAAATAGGTTTTTAGCATGTTACTTTCCAAGTAAGATATAACTAACTAGTGGTCCCCTGCCACGCATTGCTGTGGCCCAGTCTGGTGATATGGAAAATAAAGTAATTAGAAAGTGCTGGTTTCTAATATATGTAATGTCTTTATGCTTGTGGGTAAACAGTATTTCTTGATGTATTTCTTGATGATTGTCTGGTTTGCCTACTCTGGAACATGCAACATATAATTGTCCATCTTTAGGAGTCCCTTTCAAATCTATAATACTTTATCTGTGTGTGTGAATCATATATATCTATCTATATCTATGGCTGGATGGCTCTCTGTCAGGAGGGCTTTGATTTCATTTTCTTGTGCTGGTGAAGGAAGTTGGATTGGATGGCTTTAAGTATTTTCTGTTGGTCATGGGGGTTCTGTGTGGGAAATTTGCCCCAGTTCTGTCATTCGTGGGGTTCATTCAGAATGGTCTTTGATTGTAGGTGAACTATAAATCCCAGTAACTACAACTCCCAAATGCCAAGGTCTA
Source organism: Anolis sagrei ordinatus (assembly GCF_025583915.1). Classification (NCBI taxonomy): domain Eukaryota; kingdom Metazoa; phylum Chordata; class Lepidosauria; order Squamata; family Anolidae; genus Anolis; species Anolis sagrei. The sequence continues at coordinate 97,025,442 of NW_026846588.1, read as the reverse complement.
TTTCCCGTAGAGAAGTGTTCATTATACTGTGTTTCAAACTGTGTTTAGGCTTTACATTGTGGCCAGGGCCTAGCTGAGAGAGAGATAGGTTGCCATGGTGACAAGCCAGAGGAGGTGGGCGGAGCTTAGGTAAAAAAGGTTTGAAAGCGACAGTTTATTTTCAGTCAGGCGGATGAGACCCTGAGGAGAGTAGCAGAGTCAAGGAGGCTCTGTGGAGTAGTGTAAATTCAGTTAGTTCTTAGGTTTTGTGAATATTATTCCAGCTAGGAAGCTGAAGGTGGAAACTCGTTAGATTGCTTGAGTAGAAAAGAATCTAACAAGAAAGGGTTTCAGGGATCCCAGTGGTGAAAATCTGGAGATCGTTGGTTTGATCCGGTGAAGGACAAACAGTTGTAAATATTCACAATAGGGAACACTGAAATAATAAAGTACCTCACTGTAGAAAGAGTTAAAGGATTGTAACATCGGAAGACTTAATGTAACTCAACCAAGCCATTTTGTATCCATCAAGCTTGTGCCAAGTTCAACAGTTTAATTTTGCAACAATTTACGCTCTGATAACAATAAACCTGTTCTTTTTGTGTTTTAAACTTGCCTCCTTCACTGATTTCCACGTTTGAAGCATTCCACACTACCCAAGGTGCCTCACAACACAGATAAGGATAACCAGAGATCATTTTTACCAATATCACTTATATTATGGTGGCAATTTAAGCTAGAAGTCTCAAATCTTTATTGCATCTGTGTGGTGATCCTGTTTATCTGGGATTTTACACCATTATTTCATTTTGGAGACTTCCTCACATATTTTGGTGGCAGCAAGTGAACGGT